>CM035444.1:25672771-25690712 GCA_020310875.1 Ceratopteris richardii | reverse complement strand
TTTCCCTCTTTACGAGGCTCCCCCCTTGCATTTATGCTTCTAACCCTAAGGGGTACTTATCTTTGTACATTCACTTGGTAATTCATTCAGTGTTGTGTTGTGCTCCAAGCTTCTTCTTCTTCTTCCTTGTGTTGTTATGTGCTGTTGTAGACCTCAAACTCCAACAAACATAGAGGAATTACCTACCCTATAGGAATACTATCACACAAGCACTAACAATTCCTTTTATGTTTGTAATGGGAGTTGGTTAGATCATTGTGACTACTATTGATGGTAGTTCTTTCACATTGCTAGATGCCTTGTATGTGCTAGGATCAAGAAAAATACGTTATCAACGTTAGCCAGGTTGGCTTGGGTTTGTCAAATTTGTTGATGATACATGTACAATTCATGATCTCTCAAATGGAGATGTTATTATTGCTTCTAGCATTGTATGTCATGGTCTATATAAACTCATAGATATGCAAAATCTATGAATGATTTAGCGTGTGTAGTTCAAGACTCTCAGCTATCTTAGATGCAAAGCTTTGACATGCATGCTTTGTTCATCTAAAATATACTTGTTTTCTATGCCTGCAAAAATCTAAAATGGTGTCCTCTCTACCCAAACTTGAGGCACCTTGTAAACCTTTCTATGAAGGTTTTACTTTGGGGTAAAATGTAGTGTTCCTCCTTCTCAAAAGATGATTTAGTTCAAGCTAATCATAAATTGCATCTTATTCATACTACTGTATGTGCTCCTATGCATACATCTTCTTTATGGAACTACCTTTACTTCATGACTTTTATTGATGATTTATCCAAGCATGTATGGGTGTATCAATTGAAAGCAAAGTCTAAAGTGTTTATGTGCTTTGAATAGCTTATGGTTATGGCTAAAACCTATTAGCATTTAAATTGGACACCTCCATTCTCATTAGGGGGATACTATCTTCTAATTTTAATGCATTTCTAGATTAGCAAAGGATAAGACATCAGTGTACAGTGTTGTAGACACCTCAACAAAATGGATTTATTGAAAGAAAGAATATGTATCTCATGGAGATGGCGAGGTTTATGGTCAAAAGTTAGGCTTTACCACATAGCTTCTTACTTGAGGTTGTTATGTGTGTAGCATATATACTATACAAGTGTCCCATCAAAGAACTATAATTGATCCTCGATATGAGGCTTGTATGGGTGCAAGCCATCTTTTGCTCATCTACATGTCTTTAGTTGTCTAGTATAAGCATTAGAACATGAACAACAATGCAAAAGATTGGATGATAAAGCAATAAAATGTATTTTTGTTTGGTACAATTCTAAATGCAAAGGTTATTGTCTATATCATCCACAAACTAAATGCATTTTGGTTAGCCATGATGTTGTTTTTGTGGAGGATGCAATTCAGTCATTACTTTCATGTACTAAGGAGACATCAATTAGCTCCAAACATGTGTATGAGACTTTGCTTCCTCTTTTTTACAAGTGGACAATCAGTCTTGGTCCAAATGAGGAAATTCCTCAACCTTTACAAGTTCCAGAGGATGATGCAGATCAGTCCATTTCTAATGTGGATTTGCATGGTGCACTTGTTGATGAGAGGCTTGACATAGAGGAGGCAAAAACTAGGCCTAAATGGTCGGTGCATACTTTGAGAGATAGCAAATTAGATGCACCTTTGTCATATCATACTCGTGCAGGCTCTGGTTCATTTGCATCAGATTGCTATGCAATGGTTGCCTCTAGTCGTTGTGATTAAATGGGCCTCTTTCTTTTGATGAAGCAAAAATTCAAAACTTAGATGGTTACTACACAATCAAGTATGATGCTATTATGAAGAATTGTATCTAGCCTTTATGTAATTTGACTCCATGCAAAAAGGACATTGGCACTAAATGAGTATACAAGCAGAAATGTATGCTTGGTGGAAAGTTCACAGTATAAGCTAGGCCTATTGCAAATGGTTATGCTCAAAAAAGAGGCATTGATTTTTACGAGACCTTTGCACCCACATGCCAAATGACTATTATTCATAGAATATGTGCACTTGTAGCTCATTATGGTTTGGAATGTATATCAGTTGGGCATTCGAATTCCATTTTTGAATGGTGAATTACATGAATTAAGTGTTATGTATTTTAGCCCCATGGTCTTGTGTTGAAAAGGCATGAAAACAAAGTGGGAAGGTTGAAAATGGCATTATATGGTTCGAAGCAAGCACCATGTGCTTGGTATGAAAAGATACATTCCCTACTTGATTGCACCATGGTTTTGAGAATAGTCCAATTGAGAGCACCTTATATGTTAAGCATGCAAATGATGTACTTTCATAATCATTTTTGTGTATGTTGATGGCATGGTACTCACTAGTCAATTAAAGAAATTGGAGAAGCTTGGAGAGGCTTGGAGAGGCTTGGAGACTAGAGTTGTCAAGCGGTGAAGTTGGTCCAGCAAACCAACATAGGACGAGCCCTAGCTCTTTGGATATGTAAAGTAGGCCTTACAAGCTTGTGGTTAGTACAATAAACATCAACAAGCACATGTTGATGCAAAACAGATAAACTTGCACCTTGACTAGCTCACAAAAACCTTCTAAAAAAGGGCAAAAACATTGAGAGCAGCTAGCACAGTACCAATTGGAAAAATTGCTCTTAGAGCACTGACATATATAGGGTTCTCTTGATAAAATGCATAAAAGCCCTAAATTGTATAACAATTTTAGAAGGAGCAATCACCTTAACACTGAACTAGTGTCATCCCAATTTTTCAAGGATGTGGAGAGAGTGACCCCAAGACTAGAAAAACTTGAATTTCTTTGAAATTAATGAACTAAATGAGTTGAAAATTTTGTATACATAAACTTGACAGTACACCTTTCCAATGAATGCTCAAATAGTGGATGTGGAGCTCTATAGAGAGAGCAACAATCTCAGCAACCTGACTCAATCTGAGGAAGAAGGAGGAGAGAATTAAAATGGCACCAAGCAACAATCAAAAAGTATATGTATTGATTCAAATCAATAAGCTCTTTGATGTACAAATGATATGGAGTCTTTATATATACTCTTGAGGATATGACCACACCTTTTCTTCATGGATTGAAATTTAGGTAGGTTTGATAGTTTAGATTGATTGGAATGTTTTTCTACAATCTAGGAAAAGAGAAATTTGAAATCAAGTCTACTTTTTGATTGATTGATTGACAATAAATCTCAACCACTTCTAAATCTTGGATTTTATGCTCTTTACTCTTTCCTTTTACAAAGGTAAATACCTTGAAGCTTACAAGAAATGACCATAAGTGATCAACCAGTTAATACAAAGAAAATATGTGCACATAAGTGCTATTCTTCAAGACATATCCATAGCATGCAAATAATGGATTTCATGTAGATCATGTCCACCTCAAGGATACGAAAGCTTGTTGTTCCAATAGCTCCTCATCAAGCTAAAGTATGCTTGAGTCTTCATTCTCTGATAGGTTGAATACCTGCCATAGCTTGAATCTACAAAGCTTTATCCCATCAAGTGCCTTTGTCATCATGTCTGTTATTTGCTTCTCAGTAGGAACAAATGAAATGTCAATTTCCTTTGCCATAAGCTTCTCTCTCAAAAAGTGGTAATGGACTTCTATTTGCTTTGTCCTTGCATGAAAAATTGGATTTGCACATAGATGCAAGGAACTTACATTATCTCCAAGTAAGTGAGGTTTGGAACTTACAAGTCCCAAATCTGAGTACAACTCCTCAAGCCATATTGCTTCTTGAGTTGCAATAGTTAGATCTCTATATCTGCTTCAATTGAAGATAAAGAAACTGTTTGTTGCTTCCTGGAACTCCATCACACCAATTTTGAACCTACAAATGCTAGGTATCTAGAGGTATTTCTTCTATGATCCTTTGCTCTTGCCCAAATTACATGTGAACAGATTTTGATATCCAAATCTGAAGAGTAAGGATAATAGATACCTTCATTAAGTGTCCCTTTGAGGTACTTGAGTACTATCTTTGTAGCATCCATGTGTGGCCTTCTTGGTGAGTGCATGAACTGGCTAAGCACTTCCACACTATATGATATCTCGGGTCTTGTGTGAGTAGCATATATCAAGCTACCAACTAAACTTTGATACAAGATCATCAATTTGCTCACCTTCATAAACACTTCATTTAGAGTTGAATTCCAAAGGTGTACCGGCAAGCTTTGTGTTCTCCATTATGAACTTGACAAGTAGGTCTCCAATGTATCTTCTTCAAGTTAGATACATCACTACATCTCTATAAATCACTTGCATACCTAAGAAATATGTGAGCTCACCTAAGTCACTTATTTTGAACTCCTCTTGGATGTGTCTCTTGATCCTTTGAATTCCATTTAGATCATTACTTGTCACAATAATATCATCTACATATACACATAGATACATCACCTCATTGTCATCCCTTTTGATGAATAGAGAAGGATCTCAGTTCCTAGGTTTGAACCCTTGATCTTGACGGTATGTAACCAACCTGTAATTCCAAGCTCTAGGAGCTTGTTTCAATCCATACAATGCTTTCTTAAGTATGCAAACATAAGATGTATGATTAGGATTTCAAAACCTGATGGTTGTGATATATATATACATATATATATATATATATATATATATCTTTAGTTATCCAACCATTTAAGAATGCATTTTTTACATCAAGTTGGAGGATTCTCCAATCTGTCAGAGTAGCTACAACTTATCAATGTCTCATTGTAATCATCTTTGCAACTCATGATATGTTTCCTCATAGTCTACACCATGAGTTTGTGAGCATCCTTTGGCAACTAATCTTGCCTTGTACATACAAACTGATCCATCTAAGTTTCTTTAACTTTTTATACCCATCTACAATGAATTACCTTTTGATTGGGGGGCATTTGAACCAATCCCAGGTATCCGATCTCCCTCAATGCATCTATTTCTTCATTCATGGCCTTTTCCCAATTAGGGTTTCCCTTTGCCTCTTCATAGGTTGAGGGTTCCTCTGAAATTGAGTCCTTTGCCAAGTAGATTGAATGCTTTTTAACAAAACTAGAATATATCAATATCTTTTTGTTGTCTTTTTTCCCTTGTTGACCTTCTTAGTGCTTGCTTGGAGCATTCTCCACACTCTTGCATCTTTGCTTTGCATCTTGACTTCCATAGCTTGTAATCCTTTACCTTTTCATCTTGGTCATCATCTGTATCACTTCTTGGATCCTTGACTTGTGTATCATGCTTGTTTTCTAATTGATGAGAATTAGAATCAAGATCATATGGTAGAGTTACATTTTGTTTGTCTTCATCATACAAAGATGTGTGTTCTTCAAACACAACATCTCTACTTGTAGTAACTTTCTTGGTTGAAGGATTATAGAACATGTAACCCATCTTTGTTGAGGTATACCCACTAAACTCTGGCTTTGTTGCCCTTTCATCTAGCTTACCTCTTATTTGTGATGGTACATGAACATAAGCTAAACAACCAAACACCTTGCAATGTCCAAGAGTAGGTTTTCTTCCATACCATGCTTCATAAGGAGTCATACCTTGGAGTGATTTGGATGGTAGTCTATTGACAAGATACACAAGAGTTGAAATAGCCTCTGCACATAGATAATGTGGGAACCTCTTCTCTTCAAGCATTCTTCTGGCTCATCCAACAATGTCTTGTTTCTTCTCTCTGCAATTCCATTCAGTTGAGGAGAGTACGTAGTAGTCACTTCCCTTTTGATACCTTATCCTTCAAGAACTCATCAAAGTCTTTGGAGAAGTATTCTTCCCCTCCATCAGATCTAAGGTTCTTGAGTGCTTCTATGGTTCTCCACATGTGGTAGATAGGTTTTGAAGCAATCAAACACTTCATTCTTACTCTCGATAGAGTACATAATATTTTATCTACTATGGTCATCAATAAGTGAGACATAATACCTTGATCTTGCCAATGAAGTTTCTTGGCTTGGTCCCTATACATCTATATGTACTAGGTCCAATAAGTTATTGTTGATGTAGCCTTTGTAGTTGAATGGTTGTCATTGTGCCTTCCCAATATGGCATGCATCACATCTATTGATCATGTGTTGCTTTGATATGATTGGTAATCCAACTAGAACACTTTGATCCTTGCATATATCCTTTAAGGTTCTTTCATTCACATGAGGTAGCCTCTTATGCCACACTTCAAGCTCACTTAGGTTTGACACCCAAAGTTAAATAGAGCTATGTTTTTGGTTTCTCCTAGTTGAAAAGTAAAGAGCCTACTATGCTTCTCACCTCTGGCTATCTTTTTGAAGCCTTGACATGGATTTTCCACAAAATCTCCATGTTTGGGTGAACATAACTTGCAAGCCTTTCTCAACTATTTGGCCTAGACTTATTAGGTTTTTTGTAATAGTGAGAACATAGAGTACCTTGATCATAATACTTACCTTGCCATTGGAAACTTTGACATTACCAATCTTCTCCACACTATGCCTTGTGTCACCCCTTGTTTTGAACTTCATGTCTATTCTTTGGACTTTCCAAATCAGATAAGAGAGCTATGTTGCTTGCAACATGATTTGTACATCCTGAATTCATGTAGAATAAATGATCATCTTCTTTACCTTGCTTGTGACTTAGATTATCAAGAGCAATGAGTCTTCATGTTGTTGATCTTCAAAATACTTGTACTCCCTTCTATTATGGCCTCTATTGTTATCGCTAAATTTGTGTCGATCTCTACCTCTATTGTTGCCATATCCACCTCTTCCACTTCCTTTCTTAGTGTTCCCATTGAACTAGCAATTCAGAGTGGTGTGGTTAGTCTTATCACAAATGGCACAAGGTTGAAAATTCTCGCCTTTGGCCTTGTCATACTTTGGTTCTTTCTTCTTCCCTTTCCACGCTCTTTCCTAAACGTTGGCTTGGGAAGTCTCCTGTTCATCTTCTTCCTTCTTCTTGACTTTCAACTTCTTGTCCTTCTTATCTGCATATAGAGCATAAGTTGAATTACCATGATATGAGTAACCTTCCTTTATGCTATTGTTGGCCTCTTGATTGAAGAGTGTGCAAGAAAGATGTTGAATTCTATGTTGGAACAACAAGATTTCATTAAGCTGGAGTGGATATGATCTACATCAAATCCATTATTTGCATGCTATTAATATGCCTTGATTAATAACACTTGTGCACGACATTTTCTTTGTATTAATTGGTTGATAATTTATGATCATCTCTTGTAAGGTTCAAGGTATTTACCTTTGTAAAAGGAAAAAGTAAAAGGCCTAAAAGCCACAAGTTAAAAGTGGTTGGGATTGAATCTCAATCAATCAATCAAAAAGTAGATTTGATTTCAACTTCTCTTTCATAAATTATAAAATATTCAATCAATCTAAACTATCAAACCTGCCTAATTTTGAATTTTAATACATGAGGAAAAGGCATGGTCATATCCTCAAGAGTCTATATAAAGACTAGATCATTTTTACATTAAGGATATTGTTGATTTGAAGCAGTACATATACTCTTTGATCATTGCTTTGTGCCATTTCAATTCTCTACTCCCTCCTTAGATTTAGTCAACTTGCACAGATTGATGCTCTCTCAATAGAGATAAAACTCCACTCTTTAAGCATTCATTAGAAAGTTCTAAATTCTCTAGTTTATGTGTTCAAATTTTCAAGTCATTTGCTCATTAACTTAGAGAAATTTAAGTTTTTAGTCTCATGGTCACTCTTTGCACATCCCTGAAAAATTGGGATGACACCAATTCAGTTTTAAGGTGATTGCTCCTTCTATAATTGTTATAAATTAGGTCTTTTATGCATTTAGCAAGCCAACTCTATGTAAGACACTCCTTTAGGAGGGTATTTTCAAATTGTTATTGTGAAAGCTTCTCTTAGTGTTTGAAAGTCACAACTTCCATCCTTTTTTAGGTAGTTGTTGTGAGCTAGTCAAGGTGCAAGTTATCTATTTTGCATCAACTTGTTCTTGTTGATGTTCCAAAGTATCTATTAAGTTTTATTGCACTAACCACAATCCAAAACTCCCTACTTTACATATCCAAAGAGCTAGGCTATTCCTATGCTGGTTTGCTGGACCAACTTCACCATTTGACAACTCTCTCTAAGCCTCTCCAAGCTTCTCCAATTTTGTTCCAGAGGTATTAGATCAACTTCAAGATGGGAGATGGCTTTCCATCAATGATTGAGAAGATTGATAGAGACAATTATGCTGCTTGGAAAATCATAATGGAGTCTTATTTGCAAGGAAAAAACCTATAAAGGATTGTATTAGGTGATGAGGCAATGCCTATTCTAAGATCCAAAGGAGGACCTACTCAAGAGGAAACAGATAGGCTCACACATTCATGTGCAATGGATGCTCAAGCAAGATTATACATACTCAACTCTATCTCTAATTTTCTATTACCAAATATTAGAGGATGCAAGGCGTCTCAAGAGACTTAGGATGTCCTAGAGACTTTATTTTCTACTAGTACAAAAGCAACGAAGAACCATCTTTGGAATGAGTTGAACTAGATGAAGAAGACTCCAAAACAAACCATCACTGAGCTTCTTACAAAGGTAAAGGAGGTTGCTAATAAATTGGCATTCGTTGGAGAGTTGATTGAAGAAGAGGCCATCATGAGGAAAATTCTCAATGGGATTAGAGGTGACAAGCAATGGAAATCTTTCACCTGAGCCTATGATCTCAGCACCGATGTGCAAACTCTACACTTCAACATCTTTCTTAGACAAATCTTCAATCAAGAGGCCAATAATAGAATAAAGGAAGGTAACTCCTATCATGGTAATTCAACTAGTGCCCTAGATGCAGATAACAAGGACAAGAAGCTGAAAGGCAAGAATAAGGAAGAAGACCAAGAGTAGACTTCCCAAACCAAATTTTTAGGCAAAAACAAGTGGCCAAAATGTTCAACCTTGTGCCATTTGTGATAAGACCAACCACACCAATCAGAATTGCTAGTCCACTAGGAAGAACCAGAAAGGAAGTGAAAGAGGTGGATATGGCAGCAATAGAGGTAGAGGTGGACACAACTTCAATAATAACAATGGAGGCCATAACAAAAGGGACTACAAAAATTGTTCTGAAGATCAAAAACATGAAGACCCATTTCTCTTGATGAATATAAGTCACAAGGAAGGTAAGAAGATGATCATTTATCCTAGATAGATTCAGGATGTTCAAATCATGTTGCAGGCAACATAGCTCTCTTAACTCATTTAGAAAGTCCAATGCATAGATATGAAGTTCAAACAGGAGATGACACAAAGCATAGCATGGAGAAGATTGATAATGTCAAAGCTTCCAATGGCACAACAAATATTCTGAACAAGGTACCCTATGTTCCCACTATTACAAAAAACCTAATAAGTGTAGGCCAAATAGTTGAGAAAGGCTTGCAAGTTAGGTTCTCAAAAGATCTTTTGTAGAAGATCCATCTCAAGGCTTCAAGAAGATGGCCAGAGGTGAGAAGCATGGTAAGCTCTTTACTTTTGAAGTAGGAGAAAGCAGAAACATATCTCTATTCAACTTTGGGTCTCAAACCCTAAGTGAGATTGAAGTGTCGCATAAGAGGCTAGCTCATGTGAATGAAAGAACCTTAAAGCATATATGCAGGGATCAAAGTGTTCTTGGATTACAAAACATATCAAAGCAACACATGATCAATACATGTGATGCATGTCAGATTGGGAAGGCACAAAGACAACCATTCAATCACAAAGGTTACATCCACAAAAACTTATTGGACTTAGTATATACAGATGTATGGGGATCATGTCAAGAAAATCCATTGGTAGGATCAAGGTATTATGTCTCATTTACTGATGATCATAGTAGATGGACTATTTTGTACTTTATCAAGAGTAAGAATGAAGTGTTTGATTGCTTCAAAAAGTATGTAGCACATGTGGAGGATCATACAAGTAGATCACTCAAGAAGCTCATATCTAATGGAGGGGGAGAATACTTCTCCAAAGAGTTTGATGAGTTCTTGCAGGATAAAGGTATCAAAAGGGAAGTGACTACCAGGTACTCTCCTCAAATGAATGGAATGGGGGAGAGGAAAAACAAGATATTGGTTGGATCAACCAAAACAATGTTTGAAAAGAAGAGGTTGCCACATTATCTATGGGTAGAGGCTATTTCAACTCTTGTGTACCTTGTCAATAGACTACCATCCAAATCACTCCAAGGTATGAATCCTTATGAAGCATGGTATGGAAGAAAACCTAGTCTTGGACATTGGAAGGTGTTTGATTGTTTATTTTATGTTCATGTTCCATCACAAGGGCAAGAAAGGTAGTGTTTACTAGGTATGAATTGTTGATATATTTAGGTAGTGATGTGTGCGAACAAACTAGGACCGCCGGGGCATTTTTTCCCTCTTTAGGAGGTTTTTTTCCTTCGGCTTGTATATACGCCTATTGCCCTAATGGGCTACATATCTTTGTACATTCTCTAGTAATACATTCAATATTGTGTGTTTTGTGCTCCTAGCTTCTTCTTCTTCCTTGTGCTGTTCGCGTGCTTCCGTAGACATCTATCTCCAACAATTGGTATCAGAGCAGGTCGTCGCTTCATCTAGGGCGCCGTCGACACTCCTCCGTTTGCAATCTCAGAATCGCACAAATTTTGGTAAGCATACTCAACGTGTTTTCGAGATCAAAATAGCTTTGCTGTGTGGTGCCAAAATCGCGATCTAAGCTCGTTTCAGCCTCCGAACGCACTATCGCAGCGCTTGTGCAGGCTATTTCATCTTTTTTGCCAAAGGTATATACCAGTTTCTGTTCGCCAGTTTAAGCATCTCAAAGTCTGCTACAGGTCTAGCAGAACTCGTCTGGGTAGTTCTTTTCGACTTTTTGAGATACAGTCAATTTTCTGCATCAAGGTATTTTAGTCACCGGCCATGGCTGAAAGCAGTGATGTATTCCATATGTTGGCTGTTGAGGATAAGTTAGATGGTACCAACTACCCATTATGGGCTTATATGATGCGACATGTTTTGGTTGCAAAAGGATTGTGGAACATTGTGCAGGGTGTTGAAAGATGTCATGTTACACCTGTAACAACAGGTACTGCAAATACAGGTGTTGGAGCTGATGAAGATGGTGTCGAAGATGATATTCTGCACATTCTTGTTCGTGCTGCTGTTTCTGTTGCACCTCTGCAGAGCAAATTTGTTGGGATCGCAGAGATGCCCAAGCACATGCATTGATAGCTTTGTTTGTCAAACATGCCATTATTCCTCATATTCACTCTTGCAGAACAGCTAGGGATGCTTGGGATACACTTACCACATTGTATTAAGCTAGGAATGAGGCTCGTGTTGCTTACCTCCGAAAACAGTTGGAGAGTGAGCACATGAATGAAGGTGATTCTATGGACAGTTTCCTAACGAAGATCAAAGATTTGAAGGAACAGTTGATTTTTGTTGATGAGGTTATACCAGATAGCTCACTTGTGCAGACCGTTCTGAATGGTCTTCCTGATTCATATCAGAGTTTTGCTTCTACTCTTCGGTTGATGATGAAAGGCAATCCGAATGCCTTATCATTTGAGGAGTTAGTTTCTGTTCTGTTGCAGGAAGATCAGTCCAGACAGAACAGGTCCATTATGCGTGTTGCAGATCAAGCTTTCCTGGCTAGTCAGAAGGGCAAAGGAAAATGGAGCTCTTCTACTAGTAAGCAGAAATCTGCAAATGCTCCACATTCAAAGAACCAGGATAAAGATGAGAAGAAATCAAAAAAGCAGAAACTGTTTTGCAAGTACTGTAAAGGGAAATGATCATATCATAAAGAACTGTCCAAAACTGGCTGCAAAAGAGGCAAAGAAAAAGGAGGCTGGAATGGTTGTTGCAGAAGCCTCTACACCAAAAACAGAGTCTACTAATCTTGTGCAGGAAGAAGAATGGGCGTTTACTACTGTTTGCAGTTTTGACCCATCTTCTCATGAGCAGTGCATGTCTGTAGTGGACTCAGATGTTTGGTACTTTGACAGTGGGGCGACCAAACATATTACCTCGCAGCGCAGTTTCTTCTCTTCAGCCTGCCCCTATAGGGAATACTATCACATGCGCCAACAACTCCTCTTATCTTGTTATGAGAGTTGGTAAGATCATTCTGACTACTGCTCATGGTAGTTCTTTCACCTTGTCAGATGCTTTATTTGTGCCATGGATCAAGAAGAATCTGTTATCAATTTCTGCATTAGCCAAGATTGGCTTAGTTGTGAAATTCGTTGATTACAGGTGTACAGTTCATGATCTATCAAATGGTGATGTGATTATTGCTTCTGGCATTCTGTGTCGTGGGTTTTATAAGCTCATAGACTATGAAAGATCTGTGAATGATTCGGCATGTGCACTTCATTATTCTCAAGCTATGTCACATGCAAAGCTTTGGCATGCACGCTTTGGTCATCTGAATTTTGCTAGTTTGCTACACCTGCAGAAATCTGATATGGTGTCTACTTTGCCGAAGCTTGAGGCACCTGGAAAACATGTATGTGAAGGCTGTATTTTGGGCAAAATGCAGCATTCCTCCTTTCCAAAAGATGGTTCAGTTCGGACTACGCAGAAATTGCAGCTTGTACATAGTGATGTCTGTGGTCCTATGCAGACACCCTCTTTTGGGAATACCTTTACTTCGTGACTTTCATTGATGCTTTTTCCAGGCATGCATGGGTATATCCACTCAAAGCAAAGTCCAAAGTGTTCATGTGCTTTAAAACAATTTTTGGTTCTGGCTAAAAATCTGTCAGCATGTAAAATGGGCACCCTCCGTTCTGATCGAGGGGGGGAATATATGTCTTCTGATTTTAATGCATTTCTGGCTGAACGTGGGATAAAACACCAGTGTACAGTGCTGTATAAACCTCAACAGAATGGAGTTGCTGAACGGAAGAACAGGTCACTCATGGAGATGGCGAGGTGTATGGTCAAGAGTTAGGCTTTACCACATAGTTTCTAGCTTGAGGCTGTCATGTGTGCAACATATGTACTTAACAGGTGTCCCACTAAAGCGCTGCAGTCTATCACTCCATATGAGGCTTGGCATGACTACAAGCCATCTATTGCTCATCTGCGTGTTTTTGGTTGTTTGGCATATGCATTAGTGCCTGAACAACATCGTAGAAAATTGGATGATAAGGCAGTAAAATGTATTTTTGTTGGGTACAGTTCTGAAAGTAAAGGCTATCGTTTGTATCATCCACAAACTAAACGCATTCTGGTTAGCCGTGATGTTGTCTTTGTGGAAGATGCTATTTAGCCATTGCTTTCATGTACTAAGGAGACATATGTTAGCTCCAAAGACATGTATGATACGTTGATACCTCTTTTTACAGGTGGACAGTCTAGTGCTGGTCCTAGTGAGGCAACTTCTCAGCCTTTGCAGGTTTCATATGATGATGCAGATCATTCTATTTCTGATGCAGATTTACATGATGCACTTGTTGATGAGAGAGCTAATATTGAGCAGGCAAAAACTATGCCAAAATGGCTGGTGCAGACTTTGCGTGATAGCAAACTAGATGCACCTTTGTCATATCGTACTCGTTCAGGCTCTCATAGTGCCTCCTTTGCATCAGATTGCTATGCTATGGCTGCGTCAAGTCTCTGTGATGAGAATGAGCCTGTTTCTTTTGATGAAGCACAAAATTCAGAAAATTGGATGGCTGTTATGCAATCTGAATATGATGCTATAATGAAGAATGGTACATGGTCTTTATGTGGCTTGCCTCCTGGCAAGAAGGCCATTAGCACTAAGTGGGTATACAAGCTGAAGCATAAACCTGATGGTACAGTTGACAAGTATAAGGCTAGGCTTGTTGCACAGGGTTATGCGTAGGAAAGAGGCATTGATTTTGATGAGACCTTTTCACCTACATGCCGTATGACTACTGTTCGGACCATTTGTGCACTTGCAGCCCATCATGGTTGGAATGTACATCAGTTGGACATTAAAACAGCATTTCTGAATGGTGACTTGCATGAAGAAGTGTATGTTTTTCAGCCCCGTGGCTTTGTGCAGAAAGGGCATG
This sequence comes from Ceratopteris richardii, assembly GCA_020310875.1. NCBI lineage: Eukaryota > Viridiplantae > Streptophyta > Polypodiopsida > Polypodiales > Pteridaceae > Ceratopteris > Ceratopteris richardii. The sequence goes on along the minus strand of CM035444.1, from coordinate 25,676,671 downwards.
AAAACCAGGTGTGCAGGTTAAAGAAGGCAGTATATGGTTTAAAGCAAGCACCACATGCTTGGTATGAGAAGATACATGCCTAGCTGATTGCACATGGTTTTGAGAATAGTCCAACTGAAAGCACCTTATATGTTAAGCGTGCTAATGATGTGCTTCTGATCATTGTTGTCTATGTTGACGACATGTTGCTCACTGGTCCTATTGAAAAGCATATTGCTGATTTTAAGGCTGATTTGCATGCCTCATTTGAGATGTCTGATTTGGGGCATTTGCATCACTATTTGGGCATTCAGTTTATGCAAGTTGATGGTGGAATGGCTTTGTGTCAAACGAAATATATTGATACATTATTGCAGCGTTTTGGCCTTGAAGACTGTAAGCCTATTGCCACTCCTATGGAGACAGGTTTACGATTGAGTCTTCATGATGCTAGAGATGCATTTGATGTTGTTCTCTATCAGCAGGCTGTTGGATGCTTGATTTATTTATCAGGGAGAGGTTCTCTGCTGGGGAGATCAGCTTGGCATATGTGCCCACGCAGGAGAACATAGCAGACCTTTTCACGAAGGCTCTACCTAGGGAGAAGTTTGAAGCTTTCTGCAAAGCTTTGGGCTTACTTCCTTTTGTGGAGTGATTTCCACATAGCTTGGCACTTCCTTATACATGACTGCCAGCTCCTTGTTCACCGCATCGCTCCGAGGGGGGATTTGTTGATATATTTAGGTAGTGATGTGTGTGAACACACTAGGACCGTCGGGGCACTTTTTTCCCTCTTTAGGAGGTTTTTTTCCCTCGGCTTGTATATACGCCTATTGCCCTAATGGGCTACATATCTTTGTACATTCTCTAGTAATACATTCAGTATTATGTGTTTTGTGCTCCTAGCTTCTTCTTCTTCCTTGTGCTATTCGCGTGCTTCCGTAGACATCTATCTCCAACATGAATCAACTCAGATGGGTTACAGGTTATGTAATCCTTCAACCAAGCAATTTACTAAAAGTAGAGATGTTGTGTTTGAAGAACACAGGTCTTGGTATGATGAAGAAAAACAAAAGGTAACTCTACCATATGATCTTGATTCTGATTCTCAACAATTAGGAAGCAAGCATGATATAGGTCTATGATCCAAGAAGTGATACACATGATGACCAAGATGAAAAGGAAAAGGATTACAAGCTATGGAAGTCAAGAGGCAAAGTAAAGATGCAAAAGTGTGGAGAATGCTCCAAGCAATCACCTAAAAGGTTAACAAGGGAGAAAAGAGAACCAAAAGAGTATGGATAGGATTCCACATTTTTTACAAAGCATTCAATTTTCTTGGCAAGGACTCAATTTAAGAGGAACCCTCAACTTGTGAAGAGGCAAAGGGAACCCTAATTGGGAAAAGTCCATGAAAGAAGAGATAGATGCATTGAAGGAAATAGACACTTGGGATTTGGTTTCAATGTCACACAATCAAAAGGTAACTAGTTGTAGATGGGTATATAAAGTTAAAAGAAACTCAGATGGATTAGTTTGTAGGTAAAGGCAAGATTAGTTGCCAAAGAATGCTCACAAATGCATGATATAGATTATGAGGAAACATTTGCACCAATTGCAAAGATGACTACAATCAAAACATTGATAAATGTAGCTAGTACAAGAAATTGGAGACTCCTCCAACTTGATGTAAAAAATGCATTCTTAAATGGTTGGATAAGTGAAGAGGTATACATGTCACAACCACCAGGTTTTGAAAACCCTAATCATACATCTTATGTTTGCAGACTTAAGAAAGCATTGTATGGATTGAAATAGGCCCCTAGATTTTGGAATTACAAGTTGGTTACATACCTTCAAGATCAAGGGTTCAAACCTAGCAACTCAGATCCTTTTGTACTCATCAAAAGGGATCACAATGAGGTTATCTATCTATGTGTATATGTATATGATATTATTTTCATAGGTGATTATCTGATTGGCATCCAAAGGATCAAGAGACACATGCAAGAGGAGTTCAAAAATAGTGACTTAGGTGAGCTCACATATTTCCTAGGTATGCAATAAATTTATACAGATGAAGGGATGTATCTAGCTCAGAATAGATACATTAAAGGCCTACTTGATTCAAAGCTATGGTAAGTATTCAACCTATCTAAGAATGAAGACTCAAGCATAGTTTAGCTTGAGGGGGAGTTTTTGCAACAGCAAGATTTCTTTATGCTTGAGGTGGACATGATCTACATCAAATCAATTATTTGCATGCTATAGATATGCCTTGAAGAATAGCACTTATGGGCACATATTTTCTTTGTATTAATTGGTTGATCACTTACGATCATTTCTTGTAAGGTTCAAGGTATTTATCTTTGTGAAACAAAAGAGTAAAATGCCTAAAAGCCATGAGTTAGAAGTGGTTTGGATTGAATCATCAATCAATCAAAAAGTAGATTTGATTTCAACTTTCTATTTTTCTAGATTGTAAGAAAAGATTCCAATCAATCTAAACTATCAAACACACCTAAATTCAACTTTGAACCCAAGATGAAAAGGCGTGGTCATATCCACAAGAGTCTATATAAAGACTCTAGATCATTTGTACATTAAGGAGATGGTTGATTTGAAGCAATACATATACTCTTTGATCATTGCTTGGTGCCATTTCAATTCTTCGCTCCTTCTTCCTCAGATTCAATCAACTTGGAGAGATTGCTCCTCTCTCTACAAAGCTCATATGTGTCCATAAAGGAAACCTCCACTATTTGAAGAAATTGGCAAGATGGCATTAGGATAACATTGAGGGTAGTAGTAAAAAAATATGATGCTTGTTATCTTGTATAACGTAATTGTAGATGCTAAAACACTTATAGCTTCAAGGTAAGGAAGAAAGAAGTATTCTGTAGCATCATATATTTGAATTTGGCTAAAAATATTCAATATTATCCTTCAATCCGTACATCAAAGTGATTTCTACAATCACTACCCTTGCCAAAATAGGGGCAATGAGGAAGTTTTGTGTTTCCCAATTGGAACACCTGCTGCCTTAAAAAATGGCCAACCTCTCGGACCACCCTCTCAAAATGGAGAAACTTACATGGTAATTCTATTGGATCCCTTTATTCTCTTTATGTTGCACTCATTACTCACTATGTAATTCATTTATTTTCTTGCAAGTTGCTAAAAAAAGTGAATCATACATATGATCCATGAATCAAAAGAAAGTATAAGAGCACTACACTGATGAAATTATTAAAAAAACACTATTAAAAAGAAAGTGTAAGCCACTACAATGACAATGGATTTCCTAATTTCCATCAATCCTCTATACCTACAAAGAAACGTAGACACATGGTTAGTGACATAGAATTAGTCAACCCCTACCAAAAGGCATAAAATTTGATAGTGAAATAATTGAATATTTAGGGACAAGTATCGAAGTCTTAAAATAAAATTCTGTTTTTTTTATGAGTGTACTCATATGTCTAAAGGAGATTTTACTTTTAGATTCTGCTTTGAAGTTGTTTAAACATTGCATATTAGTAGAGAAAGATGAAGCTCAAGTTAGCTTCATAAAACATGGTCCAAGGGAATGCCTTGATGAAGGCCGAGAGGCTGATAAAAATATGAAAGGTCACAATATGCATTAAGGGGGAATATCCCCCCTCTTGCAAATAAGCTTGGATAACTCATAGATCTCTGAGAAGACATTCAAGAAAATGTCCTATCTTAATGAGATATTGTACTATCCATTAGTTTATTGAGATATTGTACTATCCATTAGTTTCTCATTATGAGTGTTGTTTTATAGTTATAATGTTAGTTTGAAGTATTCATGTTTCCATAACCACCAAAGCTTCAAATATTTCCATATGTGCTAATGATTTAGCATTATATTTTTGGGAAAATATGTGTTTTAATGGA
>CM035444.1:25490271-25667771 GCA_020310875.1 Ceratopteris richardii | reverse complement strand
TACCATGTAAAGAGTACACATGCAGAGGCAAAATGAGCAGAGAGTGTACTCATAAAACAAAAAAGTGTGAGAGACTCAAAGAGTAGACCAAGAGATGGGTAAACTCACATGGATTAGAAATAAGCTTACCAAGAGCATCCTCCTTATATGAGGTTGGAGGAGGATTTCCAAAGTACATCACATGTGGGCTACCTCCCCTTTAAGAAGAATGAATACAATGGTAAAAGCAAGTGGCAAGGTACCCAAATAGAATGAGATACAAATAAAATAATATGAAATGGAGTTTCTCTTGGATACAAAATGGAGATACACTCATACAGATACAAAAGGAAATGATATGGATGAACTCATGCCATCAACATTTTGAAGCTACTTTGACTGTTTATCTTACAATGGGCTTCCAACTCTTGAAATGGTTCAAATAATCCAAATCCTATGTTATAGGAGGGAAATCACATTTATGTAGACATTCTACTATGATATTTTTATATGTGGGGAGCTACATTTAGGTGAGTATTTGATAGTGATCGCAATTATAACTGAGTTCTACTAATATGTTTTGATGGCCACACACCAAAGAAAATGATGGTGGATTTTCATTTTGTGCAACATTTCTTTTCTATTTAACGAGGACGATATTTCATCACTTCAGAATGAACTTGATGGATAGAATTACATTGATCTTGTTCATGTGTCTTGAGGTTAAAAGCTGGTGGTCCTTTGAGATAAAAGAAAATCAATGAACACTAGCATAAATTTTAGGTTTAGTATTTCAAGGACTTATTTACAAAAATGTGGGTTGAATCATCTCTATGATGAGTCATTGTTCTTGTTGAGGATCTTTTTGGTTGTGTCGGCTTACCATGAAATATCTCTACTAGTATGGATCAAGATCTATGGTTATGGAGATGACAAGAAATTTCATGTTGTTACATGGATCTCTAGATTGTTATTGTTGTAGAAAAATAGGCACTCAAGCTATTACTTCATAGTTTCTAGCTTCCTTTAACTTGAAAATTGCTAAGGTGTGCTCAAACCTAACACCACACATGGTGATAGTTATAGTCTTTAGAAGATCTATTGGTCTTTTTGTATGTCCATTTACCGATTGCAATTTCATGTGCGATGGTCTTAAAAGCTTGTTTCCCCATTGTCTCTAGAATTTTGTGGTTGTTATTCCTATAGTATCTCATGAATCTATGATCCATTTGGTTGTTACTCTATTGTACTCAATATGGAGAACAATATTTCCTTAATCACCTTCATTTTTATTCTTCCACCTTGTTGTTAGGAACAAAAATTATAATTGAAGCAATTTTATCATAAGAGTGTTTCCTTTTCAGGAGTGTAGGTCGTGTTTTTGTTCAAGCTATTTTCTAAAAGGCTTTTTAGTGCATTTATTGGGTGGGGCATTGTTCTAGGTATGTAGCATAGTGGTTTTATGGCACTTTGGATTCTCTTCCCATTGATCTAAATATTTAGGAAGTAATCCTAGATTTCTTCCCATTGATCTAAATATTTAGGAAGTTGTTGAGAGCAGTACCTACATATCAATTTTCGTATTTTTTAAACTCCGTTTAAGCCCTCAAATTGGCCCTGGAACCTAATTTTTAACTAGGCCGGACACTAGGTCTGGACAGGGCCAAAACCTAGTCAAAAACTATAAAAAGAGCTAGAGAGCTCATTTTTGAGGTTGGATTCTAATTGAAACGAACTTGTAAGAGCTTTTTGAAAGTAATCTAAGAACTCCATTGCTTCTCACTCTTTGTCTTGCCGTGTGTGCACGTGTGTGTGTATGTGTGTGCATGTTTGTGTGCTTCTCACTCACGCACTTGTGCCTCCACTTGCTCGAGGTCTTCATACCATCCTCACGTCTTCCCGGATTGACATTAAAGGAGGTGCTACTCATCACTGAGCTACACCAAATTTTGGCGCCGTTGCCGGGGATCGAGCTTTGAGGACGAGCGTGTGATGGTAAGACGTAGATTGGAGACGTTGGCATTGTAGGTAATTTATCTACTTTTCCTATTTTTTTCTTTCTTACCTTACCACCATCATCACCATCATCATCATCACCATCTTCCACCTCCACTTCCATCATCGCGAAAATTTCAGTTTTTTTATTATATCACCTTCTCCACCTCATTTCCCTCATTTCACTTGTGAGAGAGAGCGAGAGAGCAAACTGTTGCGTGCTATTTTCTGCATGCTTTTGGAGTTTCTTGCAGGTTTCAGCAGCATCATCCCCTCCAGCACGTCGCGCAGGTACGGAAATGTGCAGAACTGTCTCGCAGTCGCCGACTCCTGTCGATCGCGATTGACAGAAATTTTCACCTTTTGGTAAATCTGAGTGCACCACAGTGGACTAGAGACCCTGCACACCACATTCCCACAAAAATTTTTGAAAATTTTGCAAAATTTCAGTCCATCGCGATTGACAGCCCTGTCCATCGCGATTGACAGCTCTGTCCATCGCGACTGACTGCCTGTCCATCGCGATTGACTGCCTATCCATCGCGATTGATTGAACCCCTGTCCATCGCGATTGACTGCCTGTCCATCGCGATTGACTGAACCCCTGTCCATCGCGATCGATTGCTTGTCCATCGCGATTGACTGAACCCCTGTCCATCGCGATTGACTGACTGTCCATCGCGATTGACTGACCCCCTGTCCATCGCGATTGATTGCGTGTCCATCGCGACTGACTGAACCCTGTCCATCGCGATTGATTGCCTGTCCATCGCGATTGACTGAACCCCTATCCATCGCGATTGACTGACTGTCCATCGCGATTGATTGTCTGTCCATCGCGATTGACTGAACCCCTGTCCATCGCGATTGATACTCTGTCCATCGCGATTGACAGTCCTGTCCATCACGATTGACAGCCCTGTCCATCGCGATTGACAGCCAATTTTAGCCAAATTTTTTAGGGTTTGTTAATTGAAGAGTTGGGCTAATTTTGGGCATAAACATTTTACTCTAGAGCACATAAGGAGGCCTTAGGAAAACAACTTGGGGAAAACCTGTTGCACAGTGATCCTGTTTGAACCCTGTATTAACCCTAGAACCCTGAACGGTCATAACTTTCTCATACGAAATCCGTTTGCCGTGATTTTTGTTTTGTTGGAAAGCTCGCGAGGAGTACAACAAAAACATCGACTGGTTACGGTTAAATTAAGATCAGGAATATTAGATAGGGTATTTTTAAGTTGACCATACCCAGGGGGAACAAAATTCAGGGATCTCTAGAGTTGTGTCCAAAAAGTCATAGTGCAAATTGGTGAAGTGTTACATGAATGAAAGTGGTTGGTTCTGTCTTTTGAATTTAAGTCTTGAGCTAACAGTGGGCCTTTTACAGGTCCTTTGAGAGCATCGAAGGGTACGCAAAGCAAGAGTAAGTGCAGGCTTGGGAACGCGCGTCCTGGACACATCAGGGCAACAACACAAGGAAAGGAACTCAAGGTTGGAAAACCCGCAACACCTTCTGTCAAGTCTTAGTTTAGGCTAAGTGCGGGTAGTGTTAGAAGTAATTCCAGGCAACGATAGGCACGAGATAAATCAAAGACTATCTAAGAAATCAAGTTCAAGTCAAGAGATAACCTGTGTGTGTGAACGACAACATAAAGGAAAAAAAAAAAAAAAAAACCTAACGTGGAACGATCAACTCCAAGTACGAAAACTACTCAAGTATTCCTGACGACGCACTATCAGACAAGATCATAAACATGATAACACACTAAAAAAGAATCAAGTGACTGATACCAATTGATCGGCAACGAGGTTGTACTCTGGGCAAAAAATTGGGCTACTTAAATAGGCATATGAACCTTAGATCAGGACGACATCTAGTAAGGGATAGACAAAGCCTTAGGTCTTCAGAGGCTAGTGTCAACCACACTGCTAGGTCGTGGGCCCAGCAGTTGAGTCACCACTCATACTACCCTAGCTCTGAGACCAGTGAATCAGAGATGTCTCAAGGCATGGACAGACCTACGGGAAGTTCAGGAGTGCCTTACTTGCACAGGGTAGAAGGCCCTTACAAAACGCAGTTGGAATACCTTAGGACCAACCAATTAGGTGCCAGCATCTATGAGGACGGCCTAGGAAGATCTATGGTACAGATTAAGAATCCTGATCAATCCATTGGATTAGAGCACCCAGCTGTCAAGTTTGAAAATGGAGCATACTTGGACAAAGAAGGAACCATATACGTAGTCACCAGTCACCCAGATAGGACGGACGAATTTGGAAATGTGATCCCCGAAGCAGACTTAGGTGACCTGGAGCAAGGAAACATGGGTGCAGAACCTAGAACCCCTCGAGGTAAATCGGTTCTCACTAGGATTATCACACCAGAGTGGATTCCCCAGGATAATAAGAGCATAGATTTGCTCCTCAATCGAGAGACTGACGAAGCCTTTTGGAGGTACAAACCTGATCGGCCTGTTGATATAGGAACAATCATGATCTATGAGTTTAAGGATCCTGATAGCCCAGGTAGAGTGACCTACTTAGATCACGCTTCGGAGAGGATCTTTGTGGTGAAAGAAAATGATAGGCATGCGTACACTTGGAAGGGTGAATTCGTTTTCCCCCAACCAAGATCGAATGTACCCTATGGTCACCCTGGAGCTGGAACATCCCAAGCTCATGGAATGCAAAGAGACAAAAGCAGAGATAGACCAGAAGTAAGCTTTGCCAACCCGGTGGGCAGAGAAAGAACGAGGACGGAAACAAATAGGGTAGAACCTGAGATACTTAGAGCTCACATGAATCAAAGAAATGCGGATGAGTTCCCTCTACCACGACCTAGAGAGCACACAAGGACTTTGAGACCGACTCAGCTAGTTAAGTCCATGAAGAACTACTTCGATGGCACTGGAGATCCATACGATCATGTGGCTGAGTTTAGGCAAGTCCTGAGAGCTGAACAAGTGGAGGATCTATTCACGCAGTACAATGCCTTTGGTCTGACCCTTAGGAACACTGCCCTGACATGGTTTCAGCCACTAAATGAGAGGCAGTTCAGGAGCATAGACCAACTCCTAGAGGCTTTCATTATTGAATTCTCTAAGAGTGGCATAAGGCATAATACCTCCTCGCTGATTCACAGCTTCAAGCAAACCCCTCAAGAAACCGTGAGACTTGCAGGAAGAAGATTTAGGCAATACTTAGAAAGATGCCCTGTTTCGGAGCTACCCACACCAGCTAAGCAAGTGGCTTTATTCTTGGATGGATTGCTAAGTACCAAATTAAGATCATATGTGTACTTGAAGGACCCTAGGACCATAGAAGAGTGTGTACGCATGTGCATTGACATCGAGGATAACCTAGGGGAGGAGTTAGAGCTTTCCAAGATATACAAAGATTCGGATAGTGCCTCTAACCTCTCTTCCATGCAATCCACATCAATCGAGGAACTTGCAGAGAAAGTAGCTCAGAAATTAGGTGTAACTAGCAAACAAATCCCAAGGTTTGCCCCTGTGAAAAGATGCTATACTTGTGGTGGCGACCACATGGCGAATGTATGTCCCATTATGGCCCAACCCCAAGTTAATCCTAGTAGCCAGTACTGCACTATAGAACGAAGGTACACCAATCACACCGCGCAAGATTGCCCCTACAATAAGCAAACCGTGAGGCAGACGTACCCACAGCCATACCCTCAACAAGGAAGATACCAGAACCAGTACCCACCTCAGCAGTATGCTAGGCCTCAACAAACCTACCAACCCTATCAAACCCAACAAAGGCCTCAGCCTGTGCTAGCACAACAACCCCCAGCTCCAGCTAATGTGATCCCAGTAAAATATGCAATTGCAGAAGAAAACCTGAATAGAGCTATAGTCCCTGTAACACCAGTGCTCTCAAAAAGTGATCCCAGTGACCATAGCTTTGATTCTACACATGTTGATAGTCCCCAGGCTTACTACATGCAATCTCCTAAACATGGTGAGTCCTACTATAGTGAAGAACCGAGTGAACCTAGTTGGGAGTCAGATCACACAAACCTCATGTATACAAACCCCAATCCTAGGCCTCAATCTAGGCAGGTAAGAACTCCATCCCCTAGAGGACCATGCTACAGATGTCAAGGAGATCATCTCATTCGTGATTGCCCTGTGCCTCCACCGACACAACCCCAGTCAGTAACGATCCAGGGTTTTTGCCAAGACTGTGGAAAGGAACATCTCTTACGAGACTGCCCTAGGAATCCTAGTAATATGCCAAAAATTACTCCTATTAACATTATTGGGTTAGTGGTAGATTCCACAGGAAGTGTCACTTCCACTACACCCGTGCAAGTGATCACTAGAGCTCAAGCATTGCAGCAAAACCCAGGGGTAAACCAGGAGAAGAGCCCAGATGTTAGTGAAACAGAGAGCATGAAAAAGAAGAGGACAAGAGCTTGGAGAGATAGCCGTGAACGTATGAAAAGGCGATGGGCAAAGAAGATGAGTGATCTTGAGGAAAGTCTACGAGAAACCAAGGCCAAAATCATAGAGATCACATCCCAACCGCACTCTCACACATTCCCACCGCTACCATCCCCATCGCCCTCCATCCCTCCACCCGCTAATACACCCCACGTAACCCACCCACCACCCGAAGCAGGATCATTATTAGCAGATCCCACTCCCGAAGACCTTAATATGATGCTTAAAGCATATAAGGCCAGAATCCAAGAAGGGCCAAACGTAACTGATCATGAAAAATGTTACCCAAGGGCAGAACTAGAGTTAGAACGAACCAAAATTTGTGCTAAGATGGTGGAATTGGCTCAGACCATGTTTGAGGCCAGTCGCCTATTTAACATCTCTAGTTCAGCGAAGACACAGTTGCATTTTGATGGACTGTTAGAAAGAATAGAGAAGCTGATTGCACAATCAGAAAAGGAACCCGTCTCTCAACACAAGGACAAGGCAAGTGAAAGATTAAGCCTTCCTGCCCAGGAAGCCTATGTGCCTCAAGCCTATGTGCCTAACTCTACGGAGCCAGACACATCATCTTCTATGAATCAGTTCACACCAGAATTCTTACGCGAGATTCAAGAGGACAAATGGGCTAAAGAAAGTGAAGTCCCTCCTCCTATTGAACTTGTGGATGATGCACACGACCAGTTCCCACAAGACATCCCATCCATTTATGAGGAGCAGGAGAGCACTCACTCTCAAGACAGACTAGACTTTGAATCTAACTCTCTACAAGAATTACCCCATTTCACAGGCCCATGGGAAGCTAAGTCTACTTGTATGAGAGCACCCACGGTCATGGTAAGAAACGAAGATTCAGTCATACCTAAGAACACAGAGGTAGTGAAGAACACCAAAGTGCAGTGCAATCTCACTTTGGAAGAGCTACTCAAGGTTAGACCTGAATTATGGAAACATGTCGCCAAACAAGTACCAGAGATAGCAAAACCTCGTTCCCAGGTAGGATCACATAGGACAGTACCAGAGATACCCTTGGATAAGATAGGAGATATGTGTGAAGGTGAAGAAGGTAACACCTATCTTCCCATTACCTACCAGGAGTACACCACCAAGGCAATTTTGGACTCAGGTGCAGGAGTTGCAATTGCCACCACTTCCCTATGGAAGCGTTGGGGCAAGCCAGCACTCAGGCCAACGAGAATGAAGTTGCAGATGGCCGATGGTCATATTGAGAGACCCTTAGGATTGCTAGAAGGAATAACTCTCACCACTTGTGGTGTCGAGTTTGAGCATACATTTGCTATATGTGACTTCAGCAAAAATCATGCCTATGAGATGATTTTGGGAAGACCATTTATGCGACAGTTGCAAGTGGTACAGGACTGGGGAACCAACTCCTTGTATTTACAACACTTAGGTGTTACGACCAAAGTCAATCTCAAGGATTACTCTCATAGAGATGTCCCTCCTATCCAATGGAACCCCATCCATAGAGCCAAAGATGATACGGAATCGGTGCATTCCATGGGATCGGGATCCTCATGGATGCATGAAGACACCCACTTATGGATGTGCAAAGTAGCAGTAGACAAAGAGAAGAGAGAAAAAGCCAGAGAGGTAGGTGCAAAAGAAACCCATAGATCAATCCAAGACCCAGCCTATGCACCTGTAGTTTTTCCAGACGAAGAATTTGAACCTCACGGCTGGGCAGAAATTTTAGCAACCATGGATGTAGCCATCAATGAGGAACAATGGACACCTCACTGTGATGAGGATGGCTATGACATTTCAGTCTTCTCCATAGAACCAATCATGGGAGAGGTTGTTCTAGAAGAATGCGAACCTAGCCCTGATGCATTTGAGGATGCAAGTGACTCCGATCTAGAGTCAATCATTATGGACCCACCATTTGCATCAGATGAAGATTACTTCCATGAAGTAGAATTTCAACCCCAGAGGCATGGAGAGCTTACAAATGATGTAAGATTAGCAACACATGTGACCCCGAAGGAAGAAGGAAAGAAACGAAAGAAGAGAGAAGTCTCACCAGAAGAGGAAGAATCTTTGTTTGAGGTCCCAGAAAATTTTAAGAAGTATGAGATAGATGACAGGAGAGTCATGATCAGAATGCCGAAACAAGAGGCACAATCAGGAGAGGCCTATGATAACAAAGAAACCACCAAGAAAATAGTAGTGGCCCTAGAAGAAGGAGAGGAGAGATGCACATGCATAGGCCATGACCTAACAGAGGAAGAAGAGCATGCGTTAATAGCCTTGCTAAGAGAATACAGAGATGTATTCGCTTGGAGTTACAAGGATTTGAAAGGTGTTGACCCTGACATATGCTCACACACCATCCCCATGACTTCAGATGCCAAACCCTCTAAGCAAAAGCCCTATACATATAACGATAATTACGCTGCTAAGATCAAAGAGGAGATAGATAGACTGGTCAAAGCTGGATTTATCTATGAAATTGAGCACACTGAGTGGGTATCCCCCATCGTAGTGGTGCCCAAGAAGAATGGCAAGCTGCGTGTATGCATTAACTTGAAGAAGGTCAATGCAGCCACAATTCGAGATAACTATCCGCTTCCTATCACAGAGCATCTCTTAGAAAGAGTAGCAGGCAAGGAAGTGTACAGCTTCCTCGATGGATTTTCGGGCTACAATCAAGTAGCCATAGCTCCAGAAGATCAGCATAAGACAGCTTTTGCCACGGAGTGGGGTATATTTGCCTTTCGTGTAATGCCATTTGGGCTTACCAATGCACCTGCGACCTTCCAAAGACTAATGTGCCATGTATTTAAAGAATTCCTGAGGAAGAATTTAGAAGTCTATGTTGATGATCTTTGTGCTCATTCCAACATTAGACAAACTCATATTCCTGAACTCAGACAAATCTTTGACAAATGTAGAGAATATCAAGTCTGCCTGAACCCAGAAAAGTGCGTTTTTATGGTCACGCAAGGCAAGATTCTAGGACACATAGTGTCAAAAAATGGCATATCCACCGATGAAGAGAAAGTGAGAGCCATAGCAGAGCTACCTAGGCCAAGGAATGTCAAGGAAGTACAAGCTTTCATGGGGCATTGTGGTTACTACCGCCGGTTCATTCACATGTATGCCGTCATTGCAAAGCCCATGTACGGACTTCTGACTAACTTTGAGTGGACGGATGAATGTGAGAATTCCTTCCAGGAGCTTAAACGGCGATTATGCTCAGCACCAATCTTGACCACACCAGATTGGAACAAGCCATTCCATGTTCATGTGGATGCATCCAATTACGCTATTGGGTGTGTGCTTGCTCAACCTACTGGTGAAGGTAGTATGGATCTTCCAATTGCCTATGCCAGTAGACAATTGAATGCAGCTGAACGAAATTATACCACTACGGAGAGAGAAGGCTTAGGCATGGTATATGCAGTTAAGAAATTTAGACACTATTTGCTTGCAAACAAGTTTAAATTTTTTACTGACCATCAAGCATTGTTATATCTCGTAAACAAGCCATGCAATACAGGAAGATTAGTAAGATGGTTTCTCTTGTTAATGGAATATGATTTTGAGGTTGTGGTAAGGAAAGGTAGGACTCATTTGAGAGCAGATCATCTCTCTAGGCTCACATCTGGAGAAGGCCCACAAGGAGTGTCAGATGACCTTCCTGATGCTTACTTGTTTAATTTGGAAGTTGTACCGCAGTGGGCTAAGCCATTGGTACCAGTATTGACATACGGGCCTAACCACCCAGTAATAGCCACACCGAATAGAGAGGTAGTAAAAGCCCAAAAGTACCACATCTTGGCTGGAAGTATGTACAAGCACACAGATCAAGGGATCTTGGCTTGTTGTGTAGAAGAGGACGAGTATGCGAAGTGGTTGCAATTAGCACATGTAGGTGCATTAGAGCAACACTACTCAAAACAACTAACCCTACAGACACTAAGGAGACTCGGAGTGCATTGGCCAACTATGGAAGCGGATGTCCAAAAGTTGTGCAAAGAATGCCCAATCTGTCGCACTAAACCACAGGTGGAACATGCCACTCTTTATCAAGTGTCCATAGTGCCAGATTGGAGTGAACCACTAGTATCCTTCCTAAGGACGAAAACATGCCCTCCAGACATGACTCTTGCAAGGAAAAGGAGTTTAGAACAAGAAGCCCAGGATTACTCTCTCATTGGCGATAATCTATACAAACGTGGTAAAGATGGTTACTTGAGACTATGTGTCCATGAAAGTGAATATCTCAAGATCTTGGAAACTGCTCACCAAGGTGTAGCGGGAGGACACTTTGGACCAGATCGGGTGATCAAGGCAATACTATTTGCGGGCTTCTGGTGGCCGACCCTTCACATGGATGCACATACCTATGTGAAACGGTGTGATGTCTGTCAGCGAACTCAGTATCCTATACGCAAAGATGAGATGCCACTGAAACCTATGATGGGTGGACGTGCGTTCTCTAAGTGGGGAATAGACTTCGTAGGTCCTATTAATCCCCCAGCTAAGGGTTCTCATGCAGAATATATCATTGTTGCAACAGACTATCTAACTAAGTGGGTAGAGGTAAAAGCCACAACGAAGAACGATGCTCAAACAACAGCTAAGTTTTTATTTGAGAATGTGTTCACTAGATACGGGTTACCCATAGAGCTAATTAGTGATAGAGGCACTCACTTCTTGAATGAAGTGATTGAAAATCTGCTCCAAGAATTCTTGGTAATACATAAGAAGTCTGCCCCCTATCACCCTCAAGCAAATGGCCAGGCTGAGAGCACCAACAAGATCTTATGCAATGTACTGACGAAATTGGTGAACAATAAACGCTCTGATTGGGACAAACAGCTACACCATGCTGTTTGGGCATACCGAGTTGCCTACAAAACGGTACTCCAAGCCACTCCCTTTCAAATGGTGTTTGGTCAAAATGTTGTGCTACCTTTAGACTTTTTGATACCTACATTGAAAGTGGCACAAGAGCATGAATGGATGGGTCATGAACTCTCCTCTAGACTTTTTGACCTTGAACGATTAGGAGAAACAAGACTGAGAGCAGCTGCAGGGATATATGCAGCTAAGAAGAGACAGAAGGCATACTTTGATGCCCATGTGAAGGATAAGGGCTTGAAAGCAGGAGATCTAGTTTTAGTCTACACATTGAAACAACATGCAAGGAAGCTAGAAAAGAGAGGCTACGGACCTATGATCATCAATAGGATCTCCACGAGTGGAGCAGTACAACTAGCCACTTTAGAGGGTGACGTTCTCCCAAACTATATTAGCGGATGCAGAGTTAAGTTGTATCAGGAACCTCTCACAGAGGAAATGCTAAGTCGACTCAACACTGCTAAGAAACGCAAAGAGGAAGAAAAGCGAATTCGAGAAGAAGCTCAGGAAGAAGCCCTAGAGCGCATACGGAGATTCAAATTAAGAAGACAAGGTAGAGAGCACCCTAGGCAAGATGCATATGCAGATCAAGGATATGACGTAGCTATGTGTGAAGTTTCAGGTGTTAGCTCACATAGGATAACTGATCGACGTCCTTTCATAACCTTAGATATAGGACAAGGAAAGAGTGCAAGGACTGTAAGAGCCTTGATTGACTCAGGTGCAGCCACTAGTGCTGTTAAATTGTCTTACTGTCAAGAGTTGCAATTAAATGTCAATCCTGTGGAAGCATATCTCATAGGATTGGGAGGCGTGGAAACCCCTTGCATGGGCGAGGTGGAACTTCCCCTCTACATTCATGATGAGGCAATGACAGTTAAAGTACTAGTGTGTCAAGATGAGGACCTCACTGAACCCCTTGTCTTGGGTCAAGACTGGATCTATAACCAAGCAGTCAACTTAAACCTAAGAAGTGGACTTCTTCAGGTATGGGTCAATCATAGTCACATTACAATAGAGTTAGATAATGGAGCACTCAAGGAACTAGGAAAGGCACACACTCCTGGTCCTTCCAGGAGTACACATGAAGATGACCATGCTGTTCTTGTCCAAAACTATGTGTTGCAGAGGAATGATGGTTGCAAAAAAGGAGTCAGGAAGGCAACGGAACTCGCTTCTTTTCCAAAGGCCAGAGAGAGGCGGCAACCAAAGGTGGATCAAAGGCAGAAGAAGCAGAGTGATACCTATGTCGGAGATCAAAAGTACCTGCGCAGCAAAATGTCTCAGCAAGTGAAACAAGTGTGGGTGCGGAAAGGCGAACACCCGGTTGCACTCAAGCCAACCACACGGGCAAAGCCTCTTATTAGTAACCAACAACACGATACTAATACGAAGTCTTTCAGAAGCTCATCTGCTAATGTGAAGTCTATTTGGGTGCCCAGGAAGTCGATGAAGGCCAGCCCACAATCAAGACAAATTTGGGTGCCTAAGGCTTGTTTGCGGGCTCAAATAACTACACCAAGAACACACCCTACACAGCATGATCCATTCACTCGCACAGCCGGCATCCACTCGTTTTCAACACTCGGGAACACACCAAGGCCCATGAGCACGAACAGAATCACTTGTAAATGGGTCCCTAAAAGGCCTCATTTTCAAGCTGACACACCTATAATGCTCTCGAGAGTCTCTACGGAACCAAGAGCAAAACCCATCCACTGCATTTGGCAGCCCAAGACTTGTAACAAACCCCCGGACCCCAATTGTAAATCCATGACCACCTACTAACCTAACCGCTTCACTCTCACATCACATCATTCCGCTTAGCTCGTAGGTCTACCCAATTCCTAACTACACACACTAGCACCGAGCACTTATTAACCCCTAACCACTCCCGAACTTTAAGTTAATGTTGTAACAGGGGACACCGTGTCATTTTTGTGTCCATTGCAATGTTAACATTTATTCATATATTCTCACAGAACCAACTGCGAAGTTTTCAACATGGCTGAGGCAGCAGGAACTAGCTCTCACACAGAAACAAGCCCGCAAGTGGTGGACTTAGACAGTTTACCCGTTTTGCCTGAGACAAATGAAAGACCAGAAGAATTGCAGGCCGTCAAAATCATACCTATTGCGGACCCTCCGCGTGGCCACACTATGCCCGTAGGAAAGACTTCCCACTGTTTTACCAAGGTGGCAGGACCCTTGGGTGAAGGAGTGTACCTATGGGAATCAGAGTTGGACTTCAATGGGAAGCAAGGCAGATACCATTTCTTTACAAGAGAATTTGAGAAATTACAAAATGCAGAAGGTCTACGTTTGATATGGGAAAAGGCAGGATTGAGTGCCTATTTCAGTGCACGACTCCCAAAACCTGACTTCATGCGATGCTACTACCTCATCAACACCTTGACTCCAAACCAGAACCCAAAAGGTGCAAGCTCATTTGTGATTCCATCTCTGACAAAGGGGAATGAGCTCAAGAGGTTCAGACTATCAAACAACTTGGTGAGAGAGGCTCTAGATATGCGCGGAATGCATATTCCTACAGAGAAGGAAACCCTAGTACCGGATTACATGAAGAATCGAAGTCTCACCAAACTTAAGGACATGGTATCCATGATGCCTAATATTGCAATACACCTTCGCATGTGCATGCAACACTTTGCTTTCCCGGCACAAGATAGATTCACCATGCCGCCCAAAAAGATTTGGTTTAGTTTGTATCTGGCAGAGACACAGAGCCTCACCATCAACTTACCCCACTGGATAATTGATCAGATACACCTTGCTCACAAACGATGGCCGCGGAAACAGGTTTTATATGGTTGCTGTGCTCTGACGAGAATCATTTATAGGTGTTTGGCTTATGACATTCCTATTCAACGGGCCCTAATGTGGAATTGTGTAGAGCAGTTTAGAGGCAGGACATCCACTGGACCCCCTTCTAAGAAGATGAGAGGCACTGTCCAAGTCCCATGTGCTCAACCACGTGGAGCCACCCTAACACCAGATGTTACCCCTCCACCCCGAAGAGTCCGACCATTCACACTCCGACTTCCAAGACGCAGCACCGATGGTTCCACCTTGATATTCCCTCCTATCCCAACCGATCTTGAATTTCCCAGTGGTGCACCTTTGGAAGAACTCACTAATGAAGATTTCGAACAATTATTACAAGATGTAGAGCTGGAGGCAGAAGAGGCACAACAAGCGAAAAACGTGCAAACGCAGGCCACAACCTCCCAAGCACCTGTCACCCCAGTTGAAGTGGATGAAGAGGATGATGGAGATGAAGAACAAGAGGAAGATGAGGAGGATTATGATCAAGAGCATCAAGAGGAGCAACAAGAAGTGCCAGAACTTGTAGGTGCACCAGCATATACAGCTCAACTACGAAGGTTATACGACACAATCAAAGCAGTACAAGAAAGGCATCAACTCTCTCTTGTATCAGGTCAAGCTTTGATGCAAGAAATGCTATCAGATGAGGGGGTGGACCAACATTTCATTGACACCCTCAAATTAGTGTCAGAATCTTTAGGAGTTCCGGAGGCTGTCCACACTACAGTCCGACAGTCCGTGAGGTATGACAAACGCAGAGTTGACACCTTACCACGAGCAGGTAAGACTATCAGGATACCCGTCACAGAACAAGAAGTACCCATTGAAACAACAGCTACCCCCACAACCACCACTGACCTCTCTGCCGAAACCTTCGTTCAGACATCACCCATCTCACCCCAGCATCCTCCATCACCACCTTCTCCACCCCCACCACCACCTCCCACCATGGAAGAAACGACAGTCATCACCTCTACCTTCACTTATAACCCATCCTCATTCAAATCATTCTCATTTCGAGAACCCACCTCACAAGACACCCTCTTCTCCTTCGTCACCAATCCCTTGTACACTTCATCCCGTCTATCCTCCGAACCCATGACTGGCCATCCCATAATTCCAAGTGTAGTTGGAAACCCAGCACCCACCGAAGGCACCCTGTGTTTCCCATCCTATCCCCCAATATGGGTACCTCCATTCCATGACCCTCACTTCCCATCTGGCCCCTACACCTCTTTCAACCTGACCGCACCACCCCAATACCCGTCCTTTGTGGAGCAGTTCATCCGCTCTCCAATGTTTCAGAGGCACATTTCTCCGATGTTCGCAACGACATCAATTTACATGAACACCACACTCACTTCACCTACCATACCCACCTACATGGTAGCCCCTGTACACACCACTTTGTCTGACCCAATGGACATTTCACCAACCATAGCACCTCTCCCCACGATTCCACCATCTCCCCCTCCCTTACCCCCCACCTCACCACTCACATCATTGGCACACACAGCATTCACTACCCCCCTACCCAATCCCACCTCCCCTGCACTTCAAACTTTTCCCCTTGCATCTCATAATGTAAATAGCACGTTCAACACCTTACTTCAGTGTGCACATCAACTACAACAAGAATACCATCAATTGGAAGAACGCACTACGGCCCTCCAGGCAGAATCTCAACGTCTGCAAGCTAGGGTCACCACTCTTGAAGCTGACTACCAAACGCTCCTAACCGAGCATACCACCTTACAGCAGGCTCACTCCGAACTGGAATCAAAGACATCAACAGTGGATGACCAAGCAGTCAAGGAATTAGAAACAGTGCTCCAAGCGCAAATGATATCTAATGCTACACTCAGACGCAACATTGGGCTATTAAGGAAACATATGGCAGCAGCACTAGAAGAGAACAAGAGACTTCAACAACAAAACCAAGACAACTTTGAAGCGGCTATGGAAGGAACTGTAGGAGCAACCATTAGCCCTACCAGATATAGAGCAGTCCCATCGGAAGACATTCGCATCTTACTTGAGGAGCATGCAAATTTCTTGGAGTCATATGAAAAGTTAGAGACTGAATGTGCGGATCTAAAGAAATAGATAGCCAGTGTCCCCACAGCTCAACAGGAGTCTGCAATCTTGCAACACTCTACAGAAGATATAGAGACCCTCCGGAAACAGGTGGCAGAACTCCAAGCACGCCTCTTACCATATGAAAGGCCACCCTCGCCCATTGAAGAACTAGAACCTGAAACAGTAGTGGAAATCCCCGTTGATGACAGCTATGAAGAGCCATATGAGCCGATGCCGACACCCGGTGGTCGAACTACAGAGGAAGGACAAGACACTTTAGAAATTCAAGTTCCAGATTGGGTCAAAAGGGTCGAGAAAGTGGGTAAGACACATGATGATCGTGTGGCCGTGCAAATGCAATCTCTCACAAATCTGGAAGAAACTGTCCTTCGGTCTTCTTACTTTCAAAATCTATCCCATCAACGGTTAATCACAACATCAGAGTCGCAATACATGCCGTATTTTGTCTTGCTACATGATTATAATGCAGAAGTCAAGAGACATACAGGGAAGGAGCCCACATTCGCCACTCAATTTGAGCTAGGGGATTTACCGACAGATGCACGTGCTGGCTCGATCTTCCAACCTAATTGGCGTGCACGTCTACTAACCGATTACCTAGAGATGATGAGCACCTGGGCAACCATGCCACTATATATCAAGTATAATCCATGCTATTGCCCAGTAGTACGTCGCAGATCCTGGCAAGCATTTGCAATCAAGGTACGCAACAATAAAGAATGCTCGGCTTGGGTTAACTATCCATATTTTGCTCCACCTCGAGGGACCCCAACCGTAGCCTACATGATATCAACAATTCGGCACTGGTCTACACGTCTAAATAATGTACCCGACATAGCAGCGAAAATGTGTATGAAGATATTCGAGCTCATGACCATTGTCTTCAAAACCTTTCGGAATGTACAAGCTCCATACATCTCTGCCCCTGGATTCTCTCAAGGTAACAAGGATTTAGTCTACGACATGAGCCAGACACCCTCGGTCACTATAATCTTTGCTTGGCATGCACGAATAAAGTACTTACCCGCATGCTTCAAGCAGACATTTGAGGAAATGTTCTCTACGGGATTCTGGGAATATCATTCGGAAATTTTCATTCCCAGACCCACACATTTGCTACACCTATTCGCAGTAGAACAAGCGATCCATGCAGATCAGTTACGTCTGCCACATCCGGACATTCCAGGACCAATTGATTGGGATCGTATGATGACAGATTTGGCCAGAGGACTACGCATACAAGAACATCAGCTTGCCACTCAGGTTGTGGAATATTACATCCAACACTCCCAGCAACAAGGGTCTGTCAGGGACGACAGACGCGAGAGAGGGGGGGGTGTTGAGAGCAGTATGGGCACCCAAGGACTGACTAGACAAGGAAGCCAGCGGAGAGAGTCAGAGCGAGGTGAAGGAGTAAGTAGACAAAGTAGTCGACGCAAATCTAGCAGATAGGCCCTGCAAATTTTTCCAAATCAACATCTTTATAACAGTGATTCTTATCACTAACAATCATTGTAAATACCATTTCATATTTTTGTAGCTCCATTTTGTGCAAGCCAAGGAGTCCTTGAGCTTGAGGAGCCTTAGAAGTACCTACATATCAATTTTCGTATTTTTTAAACTCCGTTTAAGCCCTCAAATTGGCCCTGGAACCTAATTTTTAACTAGGCCGGACACTAGGTCTGGACAGGGCCAAAACCTAGTCAAAAACTATAAAAAGAGCTAGAGAGCTCATTTTTGAGGTTGGATTCTAATTGAAACGAACTTGTAAGAGCTTTTTGTAAGTAATCTAAGAACTCCATTGCTTCTCACTCTTTGTCTTGCCGTGTGTGCGCGTGTGTGTGTATGTGTGTGCATGTTTGTGTGCTTCTCACTCATGCACTTGTGCCTCCACTTGCTCGAGGTCTTCATACCATCCTCACGTCTTCCCGGATTGACATTAAAGGAGGTGCTACTCATCACTGAGCTACAGAAGTAATCCTAGATTTGGTGCAATATCAAACTCAAAATTAGGCCTTACTAATGCATCTATGAGAATGACATCACTCCATTAGGGGTCCTTGGAAATTGAGGTCTATAAAGGGAGGTTTTTGACTCTGCATGTCTCTCCATTATCTTTTGTGTACTTTCTTGCATAGCTTTCTATGATTTTGGATCTCTATTTCTATGTATGGAGTCCCTTCTTCATAGGCCATGTACACATTAGGAGGATCTATTGGCATTTCATGGGGTTTAAGTATGACCTACTCATGTCTCAAATGGTAATTCTTGAAGCTTTTCTTGATTCATAAAATTTCGAAATTGTTCTTCAAAAATACAAGTGAAAGGGATAACTCGAGGAACTTATTTAGCATTTTTGTGCTACCTTAATCATTTACTTGTATATTTCCAACCTTTCTCTCTCTAGGCTAGGTCATGGGTAATATTTCTTGTGGTTTTGTAGGCTAAGACCTTTACAAATTTTCTTGGGATATGCTTGCAATAGTAGTTCAAGTTTTGGATCAAATATAGACTCAATCTTAGATTTGGATCTATGCTCTTCATGTTCTTCTTTTTTGCTTTGTTCTTTGAGACTCACAGCGTATTGTTAAGATTTCTTTATTTGGCTCTCTAATTGTTCTAATTTCTTTTTCAATTTAGCATCTCTCTTTTCATGTTGTTCTCTCCATGATTTCGTTTTCCATTTTTGGTTAGAGGAGGCTTTTGCATGTTTGTCTCTTGGTTTCCTAGTGTCACTCATCTACCCTAGATTGGCTTGAATCGATTTTCTCTTCGCTTGAATCCTTGATTACTTGAATTGGAATTTCAACATTTATTTCCCTCATCATGGGCTTACTTGACACTTGAGTGGCCAACATCACTTTCCTGACATCTCTCAGAATGATGGGTTTTGTGAGGTGCACAACAATCTCTTGATTTTAATGTGTAATAGACTATCTTACGAATAAGTGATCGATCTAGCATTTGATAGGCAATCTTTGATTCTACAACATATGTCTTAAACCTTCTATCTTCCTTTCTGATTGATTCTTTGGGTTCTTCCTTGATGCTCACAATGTAAAGAAGGGTGTCATTTATGGTCCTTGTTCTAGTAAATTCGTTGACACACTCTAAGGAGCTCATCAAGATCATGCAAGTGATCAATATTTAGTAGGTGGAACCACACTAAAGTAGTGCATGTTAATATCAAACCAAGCCTTATGATTGAGTGAACCAATCATGTACTCCTTGAGCTCTAAGCACTCGACAAAATTGTGCCTTGTCTTCTCTAGGGTTACTTAGTCCATCAAAATAATTTTGCATACATTTTAACAATTCTAATGGTTACAAGCAGGTTTGTGGAGATAAGCCTTGATTATATGATGAGGGTTTGAGGCTTCATTTAGATACCTATTTATGAGTGTGTACGATGGAGTACTAGGGATTGCACAAGTAGTTGTTGAAAAAAATGCATGCACTATCCCATTCACTAAGAGTATTTTTCCATGGAACGTGCACATGTGATGGTAGAGTTCCAAGAGGCAAATAGTTCCATCCCCTCTCATATAAAGACAAAGCATCATTATTCATAATAGCATCATATTATGATTGCATAGCAGCTATCGAATTTTTGGAATTTTGTGCTTCATCACAGGAAATATGTGTATTATCATCCCAAACACTAGAGGCACCCATTGCATAACAATTTGATGTAAAAAAAGTACTATGAGAGAGACTAAACAAGTACGATATGACAAACTGCATGCAGCTTGTTTGTCTCAAAGCCTGCACTAGCAATTTAGTCATGTTTTTACCTCTTCTATGTCATCCCACTCATCAAAAAGTGTGTCATGTAAATTTGCATTAGAAATGGAATGATCTACATTATCATTTGGAACTTGTAAAGGCTAATTACCTCATTCGGACCAACAATTGATTGTCCACTTGTAAAAAGAGGAAGCAAAGTGTCATACACATCTTGTGATCTAAGAGATGTCTCCTTGGTACATGAAGGTAAGTTTTGAATTGCATCTTCCACAAAAACAATATCATGGTTAATGAGAATGTGTTTAGTCTATGGTAGATACATTTGATAGCCTTTGCATTTAGAGCTATATCCAAGAAAAATAAATTTCACTGCTTTACCATCAAGTTTTCTATGTTGTCATTCAGGCACTATTGCATGTGCTAGACAATAAAAGCCATGTGATGAGCAAAATATGGTGTGCAATCATGCGAAGCCTCATACGGAGTGATAGAGTGCAATGCATTGGTGGGACCCTATTAAGTACATATGTTGCACACATAATAGAATCAAGCCTAAAAGCTATGTGGTAAACCCCGATGTTTAACCATACATCTCATCATTGCCACGAGAAACCTATTTTTTCTTTCATAAAATCTAGTTTTTTGAGATGTATACAACAATATACACTAATAATTTTGTTGGAATTCAAGTTCTACAGAAGCACATAGACATCATAAGGAATGAACAAAGATAAGTGATCCATCAGGGCTATAGGCATGTATACATGCTAGGTAAAAAAAACCTCATAAAGAGGGAAAAAGTGCCATGATGGTCCTGTGTGTTCACATACATCATTACCAAAATATATCAACAATCCCCCTTGAAAGTGACGGAGTGAACAAGGAGCTAGCACTCATGTATAAGGAAGTGCCAAGCTATGTGGAAAGAGATCCATCCATAAAAGGAAGTAATCCCGAAGCTTTGCAAAAAGCTTCAAACTTCTCCTTAGGCAGAGCCTTTGTGAAAAGGTATGCAACATCATCTTGTGTGGGCATGTAAGCTAAACTAATCTATCCAACAAAGAGCCTCTCCCTCACATAATGGTAGTCCATCTCAATGTGCTTCCTATGAGCATGAATCATAGGGTTCCTTGCAATTGCCAATGTGCTCTGACTATCAGTGAAGATGGTGGTGGCTGAAGACTGACCAACACCCAAATCAGCCAAAAGGTGTCTGTGCCACATACTCAAAAATCTCTTTGAAAGCTTCCCTATACTCAGCCTCACGACTAGAAGTATCCACAATAGGCTGCTTCTTGGTCAACCAAGATATCTATGAGATGCAAGAATCATAGCACGAGTAGGAATTTGACAATCATATTCAATGCCATATCACCTTCAATAATTGTATTTATAGATGTACTAGGACATTTTTTGACACCCTACACAATATTCCACATCTCTTTTGCTACCAATACATGACACATCATATATGCCTTCCAGTGGCCTAACATAGGCACACGTGAAGGGCTTGAACCCAAAAAAGATAGATTTATATAGTCTTTTATTATGCGTCCTCTTGCTCGTCTTTAGAGGGAATATGAAGATCTCTTCAAAAACAGTCCTTGGCTTCCTCGAATATAGACTAAATTTTTCTAATCATTGTCTTTAGAAATATTTGGACTTAGGTGGGTTGCAGTGTAACTACCCTTCAACTACATCAGTCGGCGTGGAGTCCGATATGGTGATAGTTGTGCTCTATGCCTCTGCCAGCTGCAAGCTAAATTCTTCTTACAAGTAGAAGTTTTATTTCATAATACATTTTCAACGATATCATTCGGTCCATGCATTTCTTGCTCTAGATGAGTCTGAAAAGTGCTAAGATGATGCTGGAATTGAGCCACAACTTCCTCCTATTGAGTAGCTTTGGTAGATATTTCCTTGTTTATCTCTTGCAAAGTGATTGTAGTTTGTTAGACAATCTCGTAGTCTTGGACTTGCTGCTGTAGTTGAAATCTGACTTCATTATTAGTAGCATTTTACACCATTGTTTCTTTTTCAAGTTCTTGTATTCTCAACAAATGGTGGCCATTGGGTTCTTGAAGATTTTGAGCTTTATTCTTATATTCTTCAATGTCATGCATAGCTTTCTCATCAAAAACCTTGTAGTAGGCAACTTGTTTAGATTCTCTATATAATGCCTCATAGAGTTGGTGGTTGTGAAACTCTTTGGCTACTACATCATCGTGTACATGTTGAACACATTTTTGCAGCCATATATTTTGATTGTTCAATGTTGTGCAAGTCTGATGGGAATATTCCATGTCTCGGGCAATTATAAGATAAGTACTAAGGTAATCGAATTCATGAAGGTAGCATTGGTCATTGATGCCAAATTGTGAAAACTTCTCATGCAATGATAGGAGAGGTGAAAGATGGCGTACATATTCATCAATACGCTCTACTACTACAGGATTATGCCATGGAGAATGGGGTGGTGAAGGTGATGACCATCCTGAACGAGGAGGAGTTTTGGGTGGAGAATAATTTGGAGATGAGGTGGAAGAAACTGACTATGACATAGCAGGTACATGAGATGATGGTGGTGGGGGTGACAAGGTTGGAGAGGGTCTGCATCCTCCATGGCCTGATCCACAAGAGCAATAGGGTCAATCCGCAAGGGAGAGGAAGTCGGGAAGGTTTGGATAGCACCACTACAAGAATAGAAAGAATCGACAGAAGAGGTGAGAAGATAGGCATGAGTAGCAACAGAAGATGGTTCTACAACATGTCCCAAACCAGTAACATGAACCTCAAAGGAAGAAGAGCTTTGGACTTGATGGGGTCTTTTTGCTCATCAGAAGATGAGGTGTACACTTTCATCTTCTTCTTCTTCTGTGGGTGAGGATGGAGGGGCAAGTGAACACAAGATTAGAAAAACACAAACAACAATGGGGAAGTCTCCGGGATAGAGTATGGAAAGCAGATAGGGAAGGCGGGTTTTTGAGAAATGGCCTTGGTCTAAATGCCTTACAATCAATTGGAATTCCCTATGAATTCGGTGAAACAAAACAACCAACCAATTAATCCAATTGTGATGAGGATGAAAAAAAGGGATTAAAACTATCGACTAATGTCGTAGGGGCAATGTTGGAGATTCATGGTGATCACCATGACCTAGAGGATAGAATGCTCTAGTTCAAGGTGAAAGATAACGGTGTATTCATTCGAACTATGGATTGGAAACAAGAATTCCATGTCAACATGGGAAATCGATGCAACCAAAGAGCTACCATCTGTGGGCAAGAAAAATCGCTACCCGACCTTGGTTGGTGTCGTGTGCAATTTTGTACCACTAAGGGGACAACCAAGAGCACCACAAAAATAGGCTCAACCATGATGGAACGGATAATACTCTTCACAATGGGGTGCACTGTAGTAGCTTCCCATTGCACAAGGGAAAATTGGGATAACCTATGGAGGTGTGGGAATTGTGAGGTCTCATTTAAGAAGACAACTAAAAGCGGCTCAAATGACGCAAGAATATCCATAGTGGATTGGGTTGAAAGATGGAGGACTACAACTCGAGTGCACAAGGATACTAAAACAATAGAGGATGGAATGCATAGCAAAGGAAATTTAAACAAGAAGGAGGAAAGCAGGCATTAGAGGTAAAGGATGAGGGGAATAATGAATGCGAGTTGAGGAAAGGCACCATAAACAAACATGCAAAATCATGCAATCATGGGAACTAAAAAAATGATTGCATACATCGAGGATGACCAAAAAGAACGGAGATTTTACCCATTGATTGGACTTTTAATCGGTTCTCTGGTAAATGTCTATAAATGTCTATAACCAAAAAGGTTTCAAACCCAGCTTTGCTGAAATTCGATAGGGGTTGAAGCACTGGACTTTGAACTTGCTAGCAGCCTCGTCCACCTTTGAATTGCAAAAAAAAGTATTGATTGGCCTTCTTGAAATATCGGGTGTTCTAAGAAACCAATCATGAGTCCGAGCTTGTCAAATCTACACTTCTTGCATTAATAGAAATTTGCTACATTAAGCTTTCTAAGATGAGTGCAAAAAGTCGTTGCATACTCCTACACACCCTCATTTGGCTTTTGTCTACTATTTCGCAAGAAGTCAAAAATTTATGCTCATTTTTTCTTCAAGCAAAATCTTTGTAGGCTTCATTGACTATGTTATACTCTTGAAAATGATCTAAATGGAATTCTGTTAACCATCATGCAGATTCTTTTACTAGTGTTGATTGAAATACTTGAGCTTTATATGCATCATCATTCTAATTCACAGTAATTAATTTCAAATGTGGAGACATGTGCATCTAGGTCATCACCCAAAAGTCCATTGAATTTGACATAATTTACTCCAGCTAGATGCTACCTTCTTTGTCCACCATCTACCATCAATCTCGGGTTGAAATATTCAAGTGCATCCACAACGTCTTCAGAATCAGAACTGATAGGTGATGTTTGACTAGTAGCTCATCCTAGCCTCCCTAGAATTTCCAAGTTTAGTTTTATTCTAGTTCTTCTGTGTGAGTTGCTTTTTGGCTACTCCAAGATCTCAAGAAAGTAGTTGCAATTCATCGCTCTATAGGTGCTCTCCACCCTTCTCCTGTACTGATTCCTTTCACCAATGGGTCTTCTAAAAATTTTGTGATATCTATTAGAACTTCTACTAGGGATTCAATTTGCACAGATTGAGTATTCTATGTTGTTTTGTTCCCAACCCCAACCTTCAGACTATCGTTGTTTCATCAGACATCAAAGCATGACCAAACAACATAGTTTCACCGGACACCATAGAAGAAGTTTTTGATATCGCATAGATCAGAAACTAAGAACGGTGCCGAGAGGGTGTTGTGACTCATTACAATCTTCTCATTGAACATTGTGAATTTGCCTGCTTTATGCTAGAGTGTTCCTAAAGTACTGTTTACTCAATCGGGATGCTTGTCACTTTTATACTTCGGATAGGATTAATCAGATTGCATTACTGGCATGTAGTCTATAACAACCCAATGGGATTGCTAGTGTTAGCCTCTTTCTAGTATGATTAAGGGTAGGAATAGGCTCAGGGGGACTCTTGGGTGGAAAAATCTAATATGAACTAGTCCCCTGTGTTTCTCCAACTTACTAACTTCCTTAACTAGTCTTCTAGTCACTGAGAATAGAGAATACTTCTATCTACTCCATACAAGCATCTGTTTTACTACACGATTTCTATAAAAAATGACTTAGGAGCAAACATCGAGTACTTTAAACTTTTGGTGTAATTACTCCAAGCCTAAATTCTTGATCACTTATCCTAAAAGTTCATGTATTAGCACATGAATGGTCTCTTGTAAAAGATTGATTTTTACTACTTGTAACAGTGCATATGTGGAATTACTTCCAATTATGAGTTCTTAGGAGAATTTTTCCACAAATTATTTGGTGAGGAATTATGGAAAATCAAGTCCAAAAACTTTGGAACACTTTTAGGTAAAGATTTGAATCCAAACTTGAATCTTGCCTCCAACAAAAAGGCTATAAAAGAGGACTACCTAGTTGCGTGGAAATGGGGGTGATATAGAAGAGATTTTAGAGGAAGTTGTATGGCATATTCAGCTTACTTTATAGCTCTTCTATTGCCCTCACACTGTGCAATCATTCATTAGCAAAGGCAATGTAATCTATGTGCATTAATACACATAATCTTCCCATGTCTCATCTCTTCTACTCTATCATATACTACTCAGATCAATGAGATTCTCTGATCTATTTCTCAGCTTGTACTTGATGATTTCTAGAAAATTTACATTGGTAAAGATTCATTGGATAGTCTATTTGCACGTTAAAAAGTTTCATGTCAATTTCCATGGCCATTCTCAAGATATGTTCAAAACATTGCTCTCTGGTCTGCGTATTGTTAACTCCCTAAAATGTTAGGATGCATCTGAGACTTGCTAAGCATCATTCTTTGAGAACAATTGATAATTTTAAGTGCTTGTGAAGGTTAGCTATTTTAGTCAATTAGATATCCCCAAAAGGATTTTTTCCAATTGTTATCAGGGAAGGAGTACTGTTCATTTCTTTGAATAAGTGTAGTGACCAAAATAGCAAGGTTTTGGCTCAGAGTGAAACTCCAAGTTATTGGTTTTGATCCAATGATTTGAGGATCATCTTCTAAAGTACTTGGGTGATTATTTGTGCTTCCTCAAAATCTCATAAAGTCTAATTCTCACTCCTCAAGTCAGTTTTGGCTAGTGTGAAGCAAGAAATTACAGCACCATCTCATCTCTTGAAGGTGTCCGCCATCTCCTCCAACAGTGGTATCAAAGCAACATCAAGGTAAAATGGGAGATGGATTTCCATCATTCATTGACAAATTGGAGAGGGGCAATTATCTAGGTTCGTCCCTAAGGATGAAGGCTTACCTCCAAGGAAGAAGCTTGTATGAATACATATCTGGAGATGAAGAAATGCCAACCTTTAGAAGCAAAAACCAACCTACAAGAGAAGAGCAAGAGAGACTAGCTGCATGGTGTGAAAAGGATGCTCTATCCAGGTCTTACATACTCAATTCAATATTTGATTTTTGGTTACCTCATATTAGGAATTGTAAGACTTCCCAAGAAAGTTGGGAAGTTCTATCTTCATACTTCTCATCAAATACAAGAGCCAAAAAGAAAGAGCTTTGGATGAAGTTCACAACCTTGAAGAAGCAACCAAAAAAAAGGGTAGCTGACTATGTGACTAAGATGAAGGATGTAGCTGATCAACCTAGGAGTATTGGAGAACAAATAGAAGAGGAGTAGATAGTAAGGCAGATCATAAATAGCATCAAGGATGATAAAAAATGGGAGCCTTTTACCACAACAATGGACCTATACATGGACATGTAGATACTTGACCTCAATACATCTCATCACACATGAGACAAAGGCTCAACAAGAATGGAGACACTTCTAGAGATATTCATTTTCCACCTTGTGATCCATTAAGTATGAATTTCCCCACATTAATCATAGAATGAAAGCATAATAGATGTTCTCTATCTCACAGTTTCCTTAATTTATTGGAACCTATGAGTCACTAAGAAAAGAATCATTGCTATTCATATGGATATTAAATTCACTTTCAAAGTGACATCTACAACCTTTCCATGATTCTCATCAATTTTATTTCTTTTGGGTGGATTTTTGTTTTCATGTATTTTGAAGTGATTGCAAGCATGATGTCCTTTTCTTGCTTCAATGTAGCATCTATTTTATGGAAGCGCTCTTCATCCTTGTCATTGGTGATTTCCCTAGAATATACCTCTTTTTCTCTATATACCTTCACTAACATATGTTCTCCACCTCTTCCTACATCAATGCACCAAATTTTATTGTAAGTTTTAATTATTAAATACTACTATTAAGAAAAGGGGATATTGTGACTAAATAATAGATAGAAGTGTTAAAAGTCTTTCAATCATCATTATCCTTCAAATCATTTAGCCTATGACCCAATAAATCTCACCATTCAACCTACATCTTATGGTACTTAGAGAATTATCCAAATCTTTAACCTTAAAATATTAATTGAGCTTTGAGTCTTTCTTAGTTTTTAAACCTAGCTCTTGCTCTATATTTTTCCTATCTTTAATTAGAGTTTAATACAACCTCTTAATTTTGAACCAAACTTACTATGAAGTATCTATATTTAGGATATTCCCTATCACTGAATTGGAAATGTGCATATGATAAGAAAGATACCACTATTGTATCTCGCTTATTTTGTTTTTTAAAAAAAGGGCATGAAAATCGAGTATGCAAGTTGAAAAAGGCATTGTATTGATTGAAGGAAGAACCGCATCATTGGTATGAAAAGATGCATACCTACCTACTAGCACATGCATTTAAGAAAACTCTAGTAGAGAGCACCTTATATGTTAAGTGTGTAGATGATACTCTTCTCGTCATTTTTTTAATATATTGATGAGATGTTTCTCACTAGTTCTTACAAGAAGTACATTGTTGAATTTAAGGAAAATTTGCATGCCTCTTTTGAGATGTCAAATTTGGGTCTTTTGCCATCATTATTTGGGCACTCAATTTATGCAAGTTGTTGGGGGATATCATTGTTCAAATAAATACATTCACACATTATTGTAGCATTTTGGCTTTGAGGATTGCAAACCTATTGCCACTCCCATGAAGACTTGTTTAGCATTGAGTCTTCATGATGTTGGAGATGCACTTGATGTTGCTCTCTGTTAGCACACTATTGGATGCTTGATTTACTTGTATAATTTGGCTTGATATCTAGTTTGTTATCTCTCATAAGCAAGTTTATGAATTTCTATGTGTGAAGCATTGGTAGGAGGTTAAGCCCATACTCTACTACTTGAGTGGCACCCAATTACTTGGATTTTTTTATCCTAAGGGGAGATGATTACTGTTAGATTCACATGCTTTCTTTTTTACTCAGATTGGGATAGTTGTTATGACCTCATGTGTTCACAACTAGCTTCTATGTCAAGCTTGGTAGTTCATGCATATCTTGGTTGAGAAAGAAGCAACCTACTGTGGCCACTTCTAACTTTTAGGCTAAGTATATGGAAACTTTCACGTCCATTGTTGAGTGTTTGTGGATCACATACCACTCAATTGATTTGGGTGTTAGTAAATCTTCTACAAGCACCATTTTTGCTAACAATCAAAGAGCATTTTTAGTCATGAGCAACCCAATGTTCCATGCTCACATAAAGCATACTGAGGTGCACTATCATTATGTCTGAGAGAGACTCTTTGTTGGGAAGATAAGTTTGTCTTATGTGCCCACGTGGCATGCAAGATAATGTTGTAGACCTTTTTCACAAAGGCTCTCCCTGGGGATAAGTTTGAAGATTTTCACAAAGAATTGGGTTTAGTTCCTTTTGAAGAGTGATTTCATGTCACATAGCTTGGCACTTCTTTATACATGAATGTCATCTCCTTGTTTACCACATCACTCCTATGAGGCGTTTGTTGATAAATGTTTGTAGTGATGTGTGAATACACTTAGGACTGTTGGGGTACTTTTTTCCCTCTTTCGGAAGCTTTTCCCGGGCTTGTATATACACATGTAACCCTAATGGGCTACGTATCTTGTACATTCACTTAGTAATATTCTCAGTATCATGTCCAAGCTTCTTCTTCTTCCTCATAATGTTTCTGTGTTTTCCTAGTCCTTGAATGGCAACATAAAAAGTGTCCAAACTCTCTTAGAACAGTAAAAGGACCATAAAACCTAGGAAAATGATTTTAGGAAAGGCCCAATCTTAACTTTTTACAAGTTCTCAAAAATTTTAAGGTAGATTTTCTTTCTAAATTCAAAGGAAACTTTCCTTATTTTGGAATCGGTGCAAGCTCTAACATGATCATGAGCTTTTATTAGGTTATCTTTAACTACATATAACTTTAAGTTCATGATCTTGAAAAATTCTTTGCTTGCTTGGAATTTCTCATTCTAGATTGTTTAAAATCATGGTATTTCACTAGTGCTTCATGTACTTGGCGCTCTCGAAGGTATGCACTAGAGAAACTACAAGAAAGTTCTGCATGTACTTTTCATTCATTCTATTTATCTT
This sequence comes from Ceratopteris richardii, assembly GCA_020310875.1. NCBI lineage: Eukaryota > Viridiplantae > Streptophyta > Polypodiopsida > Polypodiales > Pteridaceae > Ceratopteris > Ceratopteris richardii. Next base: position 25,638,141 of record CM035444.1, on the reverse strand, counting down.
GTGGTCCATCTACCCTTATTTTCTAAGGATTTATTTCTTTTCATCTTATTTATTTGTGAATTCATAAGTTCACGTATGTCCAAATGTGCATATTGTTTATGGGACACCCCTTGGATTTGGGTTAGCCGCCATCATTTGATATCATTAATGCCCCTATGAAGAAAACGTTTTCTTTCAAAAATGACTTGATATGTTTGATTTTCACATTACCTTTTTTTGGATACAATGTTGGGTGCAGTTAGTGAGCTTGAGATCTATTGTGTGCTTGATGGGTTCTTGAGATCTATTGTGTGCTTGATGGGTTCAATGGATATAATCAAGACTATATGGATGACCGTGGTATTCCAAAGCTAACATTATTACAAACTAGGATTTTTGTCTGTATAGTCATGTGGTTTGGGCTCCAAAATTCACCTAGTACTTTTCAATGGTATAGGCAATAGATTCTCTCACCATATTATATCAATTTAATGTAGGTATTTTTGGATGATTCTACTATATCCAATAAAAAAATGATCATTATATCATTTGTAGATGTGCTTTAATAAGTGTAGAGAAGTGTATTTTTATTTGAACCTTGGAAAGTCGATTTTTGGTGTCAAGTGATATAAGCTCTTAGGGAACATTACTTCAAAGGAAGGCATTGTAGTTGATCCACATAAATTCAAAGCAATTTTGCAAGCTCTAGCTCGGTGCACATTTAAGGAAGTGTTGCATTTCTTGGGCTAGATTTGCCTGCATGGTCAAGATGTATGTTATTTAGCCAACGTGACTAGTCCACTGAACAAGTTGGCTCATGCCAAGTTTGGAGAGTTTCTATGGGTAGATAAATGTGGCTCAACTTTTTGGCTTAAATATTTTGTTGAATAAATCCCCTATATTACAAGCTCCAAATTGGGCAGACCCCTTTCATGTGTTCCTAGATGCCCCATATGTGGCCATTGGAAATGTTCTCATGCAAAAAGTTGTTCATAGTTGGTATCATCCAGTGTACTATGCTACCAAACATTTAACCAATGCAAAGAAGAACTATTTGGTTATAGAATGAGAATACTTAGGAATACTTTTTCTATAAAAAAGTTCCACCATTACTTATTGGGATGTAAGTTTATTTTTCATGTTATTCATTCAACATTGGTCTATTTGGTTAAGTAGCATAACCTAGTCAGATGATTTGCACAATGGGTTTTGTTATTCGAATAACTTGATTATGATGTAGTCCACTGACCAAGAACTTCTCATGTGGTATATAAATTCCTCTCTCGACTAGCTCTTAGTGAACCTTTGAATGAAGTTGATTCCTTTCTAGACGTGGAGTTGTTCCATATTAAAAAAAATATTGAACCCAATCTAGGACAATTTCGCTATGAATGGTCTCAGTTTTAGAAAACATTATTTCTCTATCACATTTAAAGTCTACACCTCACAAAAAGCTTGCTCTAAAGAGCCTAAAGTTCAACTCATTTTAGATCAATTGTACTTCAAGGACCTTATTGGAGTCTCGTTGTGATATGTTCTACCACATGAGGTGACTTTAGTAATTCTAGAAGCACATACAAAGATTTTTAGAGGGCATAGTGGTGTTGACTTCACCACTAAATAATTGTTAGAACAGACTATGGTGGCCAACTTTTCATTGAGATGCTTGTGATTTTTTGTGATGATATGATCCTTGTCATGAAACAACTGAACCGTGCACTATTTATCAATTTCCAAAACAACCAATTTTGCCTTTATAACCATTCTAAAAGTAGGTACCATATTTCAACGAACCAATTTATCCCACACCTACTTTGCATCGAGCTTTTATTTTGACATGTTCAGACTATGCAACCTTCACTTAAGCATACTACAAAATGGAGTATAGCAGTAGTCTTGTCGATTAAATATTTTCACACTAAGAATTTCCTCTATAGTTTGTATCTTATTGTGGTACCCATTTTCTTCAACATTTGACTCAACATATTATAAATTCTAATGAAAGTGAGCATTAATTTACTTCTCCATATCATCCTCACTGCTCCCCTAGAATTTTTTGTTCCTAGATTGAGTGTAGCAGTCAAGGAAAACCTCTTACTGAAAGTCACTTTGGAATACCAACATATAGATTATGGAAGCTAGATGAAGATTGGTACCAGATTTTGTTATTGGCTTAAGAATTTTACATCAGACAACCTAGGTGGCATAGCTAAAATTTGAAAATGCCAAGGTTCTAGATTGGTGATTTGGTTATCTTTTTCAATTCAAAGATGAAGCATGATGCTAGAATGTTCAAATTATAGTAGATTTACCGTTTTGGATTCACTCCAAAGTTACATAAGCCACTTTCAAATTGCCACACTCAATGGAGACGTTTAAGCGAATTTAGTCAATGAGCCTAAGCTTCGATCATATCGAAGGTAAGCAGCTCGCTCAAAAGAAAAATGTGTATATATATATGTGTGTGTGTGTGTGTGTTTGTTTTCTTTCTCTCATACACACACACACACACACACACATATATATATATATATATATATATATATATATATAGTCACAAAGAGGCATAAAAAAGCTCTCAAACATATTCTGCCCCAATTCTACATTCAAGAAGGAAGTGAAGGACTAAGCTCTTGCATGAGTACTTAAGATAGAAAATGGATTGTAGTGGTTGAATACATTGCAAGTAAAAGTAATTATGGAAGTCCTCTCATAGTTCAAGGCATGCAAGATCCATCTATGATTCTAAGTAAAATATGTGCAAAGAAACCAGTCACAAAGAGGCATAAAAAAGCTCTCAAACATATTCTGCCCCAATTCTACATTCAAGAAGGAAGTGAAGGACTAAGCTCTTGCATGAGTACTTAAGATAGAAAATGGATTGTAGTGGTTGAATACATTGCAAGTAAAAGTAATTATGGAAGTCCTCTCATAGTTCAAGGCATGCAAGATCCATCTATGATTCTAAGTAAAATACGTGCAAAGAAACCAGTAATGATACTTAATCTCAAATCAACATGTCACAAAATTTCATTGAGTGATTGCATAGAAGAGTGCAAGAGTGCTACCATGAACTATTGTGTTTGTTGTCACATGGTAGTTGTTGCGAATTGTTGTAGGAATGATGAAATGCATGATGCCCAATTGCATCAAGGTTTCTCAACTACAGCAAGGAAACTTTCCAAATAAATTATCCTAGACCCACATCTAGTGATTGGCATGTTGTGGCTTGTTGGAACATGAGATGGTGAATTTGTAGGGCATCCCACCACATTCAGTGACAATTACTATAGTAGATAAACACATACCTAGTGTAGGAATGCAAGGTTTTCCCATTTTTTAGGCTTAGCATTGACCCAAGATGGTAACCCATATTCACATTGAGTGCAAAAGTAGGTGGAAAACAACTATAGTTTAGCCAAGAAGGAGGATCTATGTCGAGTGATTATCTCACTCAAAGCAATAAAAGTAGTCTTTGGAAAACCCTATTCCAATGAGTTCAAGTTCACATAGAAAGCTCTTGCAATCATTATATTCCTTCATGCAAAAATCTTTTGAAGTAAGTGGCCATGTCAACTAGGCCGAGGTAATGTGTAGATGCATAAAGATGGGTACAAAGTGATTATTTAGGAAGAATAAATGACCACAGACCCTCGACATGAAGCTCGAGGTGATCTTTAATTTGTTATTTCCAATTGTACATCTATCTTAACAATGAAAAGTTGTAGAAGTTTTTGATTTCTTAAAAAGTATTGAAGCAACTACAAGCTCCAAAGTAGTGGCTGGGGTTGGGTTGCTAAAGCAAAGGATGCAGCAAGGATTGAAGCAAAAAGGAAGAGGAAAGCCAATGGAAAATCTTGAAGCTACTTAAAGCAAGAGCAAAAGGATGCTAGAGGCCATATTCATTCTTTAATGTCTAATGACTACATCAAAGATCCTTGAAGGGGTGAAGATGGCAAGGTGGAGCTACCATACCTTCCCTACACTCAAACCATCTACACCTAGTGCATTGAATACTTTGATCTTTTAGCCTTGTATTTAGCAAATGCTTCAAGATTACAATCCTTATGTTTAGTATACTTTGACCATGTTTGAACTAGTGCTTAGCAAGTTAAGTTGAGTAAGAAATATCTGTAGAAGTAGAATGCACTGGTAACATATTGCAGAAATAGCAAGAGCTTTGATAGTTGAGAAGAATATGCCTCATTGATATTGGGCAGAAGCTGTGCATACTGCTCTATACATCATGAACAGAACTCCGATTGTTGCTATACATCAAGTTACACCTGAAGAGAAGTTTACAAGTAAAAAGCCAAACTTATCACATATGAAAGTATTTAGCTGTATTGCATATGTATATGTTCCGGATGAGTTGATGATCAAGCTTGATCCAAAAGTAGAAAAATATATCTTCATTGGATACTCCCTTGAGAAAAAGGGGTATAAATGTTATAACCCACTCACACTACAGTTGAAGGTAAGCAGAGATGTGGTGTTTGATGAAATCTCAAGCTTCTATGCAAATGCCAAAGATGGACTTGATATTGAAACAAATGACAAAGAAAATGCTAAAAAATCAAGTGTAGAATCTCAAGTTTTGAGTGGATCAGATGTGTCACCAAGAAATAGTTCCAAGTCAAATCCATGGAGTGGAAGATTGCATGGAAATTTAAGTCCAATGAATTCATCAACTACATCGAAGAAAGGTCAAGAAAAGATTTTTGCTGGTAGTAAAACATCTACAGGTTTTGAAGACATTGATGGAGATTCAAGCAGTTTAGAGAAGAGCCTTGATGAGAAACTTGGATTGCCCTCTATGAAGGCTCCAAGACTTAGAAAGGCACATGCAAATGATACAAGGAGAAGTGGCCCAAGACCAAGAAGATCTGGGAGGATGCAGAATTCTATGCAACGACTGACGTATGACAGATATATGGCTTGTCATTGTGCCTACATGACCAAGGTAATACCAGATGTTGAACCTTCTTGTCTTGAAGATTCAATTCAAAATGCAGATTGGGAAAAAGCTATGGATGAGGAGATGGCTGCCCTTTATGGAAACGGTACATCGATGTTGGTTCCATTTTTGTAAGGAAAGAAATCCATAGGCTGCAAGTGGGTTTACAAGCTAAAGCACAATGTTGATGGTAGCATAAGCAGTTACAAAGCACATGGTAGCAAAGGGATATGCATAGACATATGGCATTGATTATGAGGAAATGTTCAGCCCTATAGCCAAAACGTCTACTATCAGAACACTTGTTGCATTAGCTACAACAAAAGGATGGACTTTGCATCAGATGGATGTAAATAATGCTTTCCTACATTGTGAGTTACACGAAGAAGTATACATCGATCGATCACAAGGATATGAAGATTCAAAGCACCCAAAATATGTTTGCAGGTTGCAAAAGGCTTAGTATAGGCTTAAACAAGCCTCTCATGCTTGGTATGAGCAGATTGTTGAATACTTAACCACCATTGGGTTTTCTATGTGTGACGCAAATCATTCACTATATGCAAGGAAGGGTGATGATGGCATTACAATTGTGGTTATTTATGTTGATGACTTGATTGTAGGAGGCAACCATGAAGCAAGCATTAAAGAGGTAAAGCAACTCCTTATGCAAGAATTTGACATGAACGATCTTGGTGTGCTGCGTTATTTCTTGGGCATTGAGTTTATACATACAAAAATAGGTATATGGATGTCGCAAAGGCAATATGCCTTGAATATGCTAAAAAAGTATGGTATGGATGATTGTAAGCCAATTTCTATGCCATTAGACCAGAATTTGAAGTTGGATACTACATCAGGTGAAGCATTGGAAAATGCTACTATGTACAGGAAAATTGTGGGAAGTTTGATCTAAGCTACACTATTGGATTTGAAAGTCAATTTATGAAGGTTCCCAGGAAGCCACATTTAGATGCCCTGAGGTGCACTCTACATTATGTGAGTGCTACTTTGGATTATGCATTGTCTTATGAAGATGAAGTAGATTTGTAAGTTCATGGATACACCAATGCAGATTGGGCTGGTAACATTCCAGATAGAAGTTCTACTAGTGGTTTTCTATTCTCACTTGGGAGTGTAGTTATTACATGGAGTAGTAAGAAGAAACCCACCGTTGGTTTGTCGAGTATAGAGGTTGAGTATAGAGGTTGAGTATAGAGGTGCTGCAATGGCAGCATGTGAGACATCATGGATAGAGATGCTACTTGCAAATTTAGGTGATATACATCGTAAAATCAAAGTGCATATATACATGCAAACATGCAAACATACATATATACACACACATACAAACTTATAATACACTTACATGCATGCACATGAAATCATAAAGAAGAACAAAATGAAGCTTGGAAAGGTTTGGACATGCAATCTCATAAGAAAGAAATATATAACAACTTTATAGAATGAGTGGGATTTTAAAATATTCATCATATCACATGATTAAGCCTCGGAGAAAACCTCCCAAAGAGGGGGAAAAGTGCTCCTAAGGTTTACATATCACTACCAAAATATAACAACAAACACCCCTAGGTGTGCTGTGGTGAACAAGTAGTTGACACTCGAATTTTGACCATACACATCACCATTTCCATGAGAGATATTTTTTCTTTCAGCAAATCTAGTTTGTTGAGGTGTATGCAGCACTATACATTGATGTTCTATCCTATAATTAGTGAGAAATGCATTGAACTCGTAAGACATGCATCCCCCAATCAAAATAGAGGTGCACATTTTGCATGTTGATAGATTTTCAACCATAACTAGAAATTGTTTAAAGCCAAGAAGTACTTTGGAATTTACTTTCTATAGATACACCCATGCATGCATAGAAAACCAATCAATAAAAGACTCCAATTATAGCTATTTCCCAGATGAAGGTTTTGCATAGCTATACAGGCATCACTATTAACAAGCTATAATTTATGAGCAACTCTAACTAAAGTATCTTTTGGGAAGGAGAAAGCCTACATTTTGCCCAAAGTACAACCTTCAGAGACATGTTTAGAAGGTGCCTCAAGTTTGGGCATAGATGACACCATTTCAGATTTCTAAGGTGTAGCAAACTGGAAAAATTTAGGTGACCAAAGCATGCATGCCAAAGCTTTGCATCTAACATAGCTTGAGAATCATGAACTCCATATGTTGAATCATTCACAAATTTTGCTAGTCTATGAGCTTATACAATCCATGACAAAAAATGCTAGAAGCAATAACAACATCACCATTCAAGGGATGATGAATTGTACATTTGTCATCAACAAGTTTGGCAACCAAGGCAATCTTGCCTAATGTCAAAATTGACAAGTTAAATTTCTTAATCCCTGGCACATAGAACGAATATCACAATATGAAAGAGCTATTGTCAACACTAGTCAAAATGATTTTTGAAAATCCTATTAGAGGATAAGAGTTCTTAGCACATGCGATAGTATTCCTTGTAGGTGTAGGCTTAATTGAACTGAAGAAACTACCCAAATGATTCATAGCTACAAACAATAATGAACTTCTTCATTTTGAACAAGATTACAAGACTTTGCTTTAAATGTAGATGCTTGTACAACAACCATTCTGTCGTCTTTCTTCTTGGCCTCCTTTGTGACTAGTTTAGGAAAAATCTTTATGACATGGTCATTTGCCTTACAATACTTGAAAAATTGTTTTTTAGTTTATGTTTTCTTGTCTTCCTTCTTTGAATGTGCAACACTAGCAAATTTCTTCTTACTTGTAGATGAGCTCCATTTAACTTTTCCCTTTTGACTAGCTAAGAAAGATAGATTTGCAAGAAAAACATAATTCACCTGTTCTGCCTAGACTGGTCTTCCTGCAACAAAACTTAGATTAAATCCTTAGTATTAGGGCATTCGGATTCTCTTTCATCATTGTTGATATATTTAGGTAGTGATGTGTGTGAACACACTTGGACCATTGGGGCATTTTTTTCCCTCTTTAGGAGGTTTTTTCCCTCCACTTGTATATACACCTATAGCCCTAATAGGTTTCTTATCTTTGTACATTCTCGTGGTAATACATTCAGTATTTTGTGTTGTGCTACAAGCTTCTTCTTCTTCCTTGTGCTATTCACGTGCTTTCTCAAACCTCAAACTCCAACAATTGGTATCAGAGCAGGTTGCCGCATCATCTAGGGCATTGTTGACACCCCTCCGGTCACAATCTCAGAATTCCATGAAATTGAGATCAAAACGACTTTGCTATCTAGTGGCAAAATCGTGATATGAGCTTGTTTTGACCTCCAAACACACTATCATAGTGCTTGTGCAAAAATTTCATCTTCCTGTGCCAAAGATATATACAAGTTTTGGTTCACCAGTATAAGTGCCTCGAAGTCTACTACAGGCTTAGTGGAGCTTGTTAGGGTGGTTCTGTACAACTTTTTCAGATACAATCATTTTTTTGCATCAAGGTATTTTAGTCACTGGCCATGGTTGAAAGCAGTGATGTATTCTATATGTTGGCTATTGAGGATAAGTTGGACGGTACAAATTAACCATTGTGGGATTATATGATGCATCATGTATTGGCTGAAAAAGGACTATGGAATATTGTGAAGGGTGTTGAAAAATGTCCTATTTCACCTACAAACACAATTTTTGAAGGTGATGCAGATGGCATTGAAGATGGTGATATTCGTCATGTTCCTGTTCATGTTGCGGTTCTTGCTGCACCTACTGTAGAGAAATTTTTTTGGGATGGCAGAGATGCTCAGGCACATGCATTGATAGCTTTGTCTGTCAAACATGCCATTATTCCTCACTTTCGCTCTTGGAGAATAGCTAAGGGTGCTTGGGATACAGTTACCACTTAATACCAGGCAAGGAATGAGGCCCGTGTTGCTTACCTCCAAAAACAGTTGGAGAGTGAGCACATGAATGAAGGAGATTCCATGGATACTTTTCTAACAAAGATCAAAGATTTGAAGGAATAGCTGGATTTTGCTGATGAAGTCTTGCCTGACAGTTCACTTGTCTAGATTATTCTGAATGGTCTTCCCAATTCATATCAGAGTTTTACTTCTACTCTTCATTTGATGATGAAAGGCAATCCAAATGCTTTAACATTTAAGGAGTTAGTCTATGCTCTATTGCAGGAAGATCAATCTAGGCAAAAGAGGTCCATTATGCATGTTGTAGATCAAGCTTTCCTAACTAGGCAAAAGGGCAAAGGTTAATGGGCTTCTTCTACTAGTAAGCAAAAATATGCTAATTCTACACAATCGAAGAAGGAAGACAAAGAAGAGAAGAAAACAGAAAAGCAGAAATTGTTTTGCAAATACTTTAAAGGAAATGATCATGTAATAAAGAGCTATCCAAAACTGTCTTCTAAAGAGGCAAGGAAGAAAGAGGCTCGAATGATTGTTGCAGAGGCCTCTACACCCAAAACAGAGTCTGCTAATCTTGTGCAGAATGAAGAATGAGCATTTACCACTATTTGTAGTTATGACCCATCTTTCCATGATCAGTGTATGTCTGCTATAGACTCAGATGTTTCCTACTTTGATAATGGGGCGACCAAACATATTACCTCACATCATAATTTCTTCACTTCACTGAAGCTTGCCCCTACAAGGAATACTATCACATGCACCAACAACTCCTCTTATCCTATTATGGGAGTTGGTAAGCTCATTTTGACTACTGCTGATGGGAGTTATTTTACATTGTCAAATGCTTTATTTATGTCAGAGATCAAGAAAAATTGTTATCAATTTCAACATTAGCCAACATTGTCTTGGATGTGAAAACTATTGATGACAAATGTACAATTCATGATCTATCAAATGGTGATGTCATTATTGCTTCTAGCATTTTATGTCATGGGTTGTATAAGCTCATAGACTATGAAAAAATTGTGAATGACTTTGCATGTGCAGTACATGATTCTTAGGCTATGACATATGCAAAGCTTTGGCATGCATGCTTTGGCCATCTAAATTTTGCTAGTTTGCTACGCCTGCAAAAATCTGAAATGGTGTCCTCTTTGCCCAAACTTGAGGCACCTGGTAAACATGTATGTGAAGGTTGTATTTTGGAAAAAATGTAGCATTCCTCATTCCCAAAAGATGGTTCAGTTTGACTTACTCAAAGAAATAGCTCATTCACAATGATGTTTGTGGTCCTATGCAGACACCCTCTTTTGGAAACTATCTTTGCATTGTGACTGTCATTGATGATTTATCTAGGCATGCATGGGTATATCCATTGAAAGCAAAGTTCAAAGTGTTTATGTGCTTCAAACAGTTTCTGGTTTTGGTTGAAAATATGTCAGCATGTAAAATGGGCATCCTCTATTTTGATCAAGGGGGGGAATATATGTCTTCTTACTTTAATGCATTTCTGGGTAAATGTGGGATACAAAACCTCCCTTCATAGGTCTCCATTTCCAAGGACCACCAATGTAATGATGCCATTCTCGTACATGCATTAGTAAAGCCTAATTTTGAGTCTGATATTGCACCAAATTTAGGATCACTCCCTAGATATTTAGACCATTGGGAAGAAATGCCAAAGCGCCATAAAGCCACTATGCTACATACCTAGAAAAATTCCCCATCCAATAAATGCACTAAAAATCCTTCTAGAAAATAGCTTGAACACAAACACAACCTACAACCCTGAAAAGGAAACACTCCTTGAGAACAAAATTGCATTGCTTCAATCATAATTGTCGTTCCTATTGGCAAGGTGGAAGAATAAAATGAAGGTGATGAAGGAAATATTGCTCTCCATATTGAGTACAATGGAGTAACAACCAAAGGGATCATAGATTTAGGAGCTACTATAGGAATAACAACCACAAAATTCTTTAGAAAATGGGAAAAACAAGCTTTTAAGAACATCACACATGAAATTGCAATTGGAAAATGGACATACAAAAAGACAAATAAGTCTTCTACAGACTATAGCTATCACCGTTCGTGGTGTTAGGTTTGAGCACACCTTGCAAATTTTCTAGTTCAATAAATCTAGCACTGCTATGAAATAATAGCTTGAGTGCATGTTTTTCTACAACAACAACAATCTAGAGATCCATGTAAGAACATGAACATTCGAACTTCTAGGCAACTTGTCTTTGCATACAACCCCTATGCCTTGCAAAAGACATGCCAAGTCGAGGAGAGTTGTTACCTTCCACCATCAAAGTGAATTCATAAGTTAAAACATATGAATTAAAATAGGTAGGCAAGTACTCCGACTTGCCCCCCTTGCTATTGCTTTCATATTCTAATGCAAATTTACAACATTAGGGATGCTGCTCAAAAACAAAAAATATTTAACATGGATTTTTGTGAATAGCCACAATTCAATCATAGTTTTATGATGAAACCCTCTCTATGGTGAAAGGATACATCAAAGTAATCGATAAATTTTTATGTTCTAGAATAGTCTGAAAATGGTCCAAGTTAGAAATGCTTAGTTTATAGTGCACTTAAGGAAAGCGAGCATAACTTTTAGGACTAATATTAAAGTAATAATTCATTTGAAACATTGTGATAATCAAAAAGACACTCCATCATATATTAAATGTGCCAACTCAATCCATGTTGCTTTCTCATCATTTTCTTCCACACCATGTTTTCTATACTTTCATTAAGTTCTACTTTCCAACGAATATAAAAAAATCCTTAAGTACTTGTATCCTTTTCTTCAAACTTATGGTGGGGTATATCGGTCAAAAAAAGTGACCACACTTTAATGCACAACCATCACTCCAAGTATTGCTTAGGCATCTCTCTAATATGTACACAAGAGGTAATCCCTTTATAGTTTAGTATCAAGGTGAAATATAAAAGTCCAAAAACACCATCACCATTATAGAAATCGCCATATTTTGAGAGCTAAAAACTTATAGTCCTCTCCATAACCATAGATCTTGATCCATATTAGCAGAGATACTTCATGGTAAGACAACACAACCAAAAAGATCCTCGACAAGAACATTGACTCATCATAGAGATTAGCCAACCCAACCCTTTGTAAATAATTCCTTGAAATACTACTTAACATAACCTCTATGCTGGTGTTCGTTGATTTTCTCTTATCTCAAAGGACCACCAAGTTTTAACCTCAACTGAAAAGAAATGTTGCACAAAATAGGAATCCACCATCATTTTCTTCAATGTGTGGTCATCAAAACATATTAGTAGAAGTAAGTTATAATTGCAAGCCCTATCACATAATAACCTAAATGTAGCTCCCCACGTACAAAAATATCATAGTAGAATATCTACATAAATGTGTTTTTCCCTCCAATAACATAAAATTTGGACCTCTTGAACATTTCAAGAGGAAGAGGCATGTTGTAAGATAAACAATCAAAGTAGCTTCAAAATGTTGATGGCATGAGTTCATCCACATCATTTCCTTTTAAATTTGTATGCGTGAATCTCCATTGTATCCAAGAGACACTCCATTTCATATTATTTTATTTGTATGTCACTGTACTTGGGTACCTTGCCGTTTGATTTTACCACTGTCCTTATTCTCCTTCAAGGGGAATCAGCCCACATATGATGTATGTTTGAGAGCCTCATCCAAACCTATATAAGGAGGGCCTCTCCCCCACTTTTTACTTGGTTAGAAGCTTGGAGAACCTACTTCATGTTCTTGGTTATCTCATTTCTAATCCATGTGAGTTTACCCAATCCTAGTCTCCTCACTTTGAGTCTCTCAAAATCTTTCATTTTGTGAGTACACTCTCCATTCATCTTGCTTCTGCATGTGTACTCTTTACATGGTACCAAAGCATTCAGTGGAGATCTTGATGGTTTGCTGAGGTTAAGGTGGTGATTGAGATATCGTGATGGAATTCTTTTGGTGGTGGAGTGTTTTATCATCCATTTTATACTTTGGGCACATGTTTGAATGCTGCTAGCTATTATTCACTTCCTCCCACCCTCTTTCTGCCTCTCTTTACCACCCTACCCCCTTTCTCTTAGTCATATTTGATAGCTCCTTTCTTTTGGTTGCCAATTTTTTCTTTGAGTTATTGTGGTCTCTCTGTTTGCAATGTTTGTAAACACTTTGATTGTTATGAACCATTTTCAATATCTCTTTTATGGTACAACATGGTGCATCTCATCATTTTGCCATCTTTATAAACATTTTTATGGGGATTTATGCTTTTCTTATCAAGCATGAGTAAATAAACTCTACATAATGGGACACATGCACATTTTTTTTATCACATATGTACATTAATCTATTTCCATGAACTTTGTGATTAAGAAAATTAGACTTTGCATAGAAAATCCCTATCATTGCCCTCCTCCCACAAGGCCTCTGCCTACTCTTCTCCCACTTCTAAAATTCATGCAACCTCAATAGGAAAATCTAAGGTCAACATCGAAGAGGAATGGGCACATAGAGTCTGCTAATCTATGTACTTGAAGTAGTGTGCTAATCCATGTTTATGGATAAGGACTACCCTTTGTGAGCCATAATCTTTATTTTTGCACAACACTTGTCTGATTCCATACAATAGAGGATGCAAGTATTCTTAAGGTAGGTCACAATTGCCATGTTTTGCTCTTCTCTATTGTAAGAAGAGGTCAAGCAAAGCTCAAGCTGTCAACGGACTCCAAACATGAGGAGAAACAGGTCAAAAACTATCCCTCTACATATCTACATAGAGGAGGCCAAGACTTCCTTTGCTTTTTCACATTGCTTGAGAATTGTGTGCATCTGCTACCAATCCATGAGAAGTCCCAATCGTAGAGAGAGACAAAGAGAGAGATAGAGATAGAGAAGAGAGTTACAAGTCATTGATTCTAGCTACACTAGAAAGCACCATAGAAGATTAAGAAGTCTAGCTCAAGAGGTCTAGGAAATCAAGATCTGAGTGATTGGCTATCAGATCCAAGATGCCATAGAAAGTCTCAAATGTGATATAGACATAGAAATTCCAAGCATGCACAAGAGAGATGCTTCTCATCCTATACTTGTGAATTAGGAAGTATAGCAGATTCAAGTTGTAGAGAGAGGAAAATCCACACAGAAAGTTCTAGAAAAACTCTACATATGTGTTTCTTTGAGGAATCTACTACAAATTGCATAGACGGGTGGGGAGAGGGATAGACGGAGAGAAGCAATTCCAATCCTCTCAACAAGGTTTTTGGAGTACCTTGTAGCCTGAATTTGTAGCAAAGTAAGAATCAAAGTGAGGGGTTTGAATTCAAGACTCTTAAGGATGTGATACTAATCCCCTCCCTAGAGACACCTATAGAGGGAAATAACTATTCTGGACTATCTAGAGCTTTGCATTCTCTTGTTTGAAAAAGAGAGAAAGAAAGATTCTTTGTCAACTCCAAGTCTTGATATCATTATGACCCATTCACACTATGACACTTGGCTCTATGGTACCTACATCTAAACGTTTTTTATTTTTAGAAACTTCATATCACAATTCTCTAACACCTTTGAATTCACTTTGAGCTCATTGCGTTTGACTCCACATATTCAAAAATCCACTTTTCCTTCACTTTTTTTAAGACTGTAATTTAAGGTACTCTCCAAGGATTTTTTTTATTCTTAAGAGTATACACTATAGTAGGTTTAAAAGGTCATATGCTTCACCTAAAAATGACTTGTAACACTCTAAGGTACTCTGCAGTATTCTTTTAATATAAGACCCTCGATTCTTGTCACTTTGGCACTAGGTATCAAGTATTGTATCCCTCAACTAAGGGGCTATCATTTGCATCTAAGAAATTATTTTGTAAATGGATAGTAACCATCACTTATGGTGCATTTTTGACACTAAGTGATCCCAGCTAATTTTGCAACAACAAAGGATCGTTTCTACTCCTTGTGGCCTTTTTTTATTCTCCGTTTGCCACTTCTAACTTTGTATTTTGACCAGGGTTAGTTTGTATTTTCCAAGGGGTCCAACTCTCAACTTTGTTTCACTATCTGGCACTAACTGTTGTTGGAGATAGACGTCTGCGGAAGCACGCGAACAGCACAAGGAGGAAGAAGAAGCTTGGAGCACAAACACACAATACTGAATGTATTACTAGAGAATGTACAAAGATAATTAGCCCATTAGGGCAATAGGCATATATACAAGCCGGGGGAAAAAAACCTCCTAAAGAGGGAAAAAAGTGCCCCGGCGCTCCTAGAGTGTTCACACACATCACTACCTAAATATATCAACAAATCCCCCTTGGGAGTGATGCGGTGAACAAGGAGCTGGCACTCATGTATAAGGAAGTGCCAAGCTATGTGGAAATCACTCCACAAAAGGAAGTAAGCCCAAAGCTTTGCGGAAAGCTTCAAACTTCTCCCTAGGCAGAGCCTTCGTGAAAAGGTCTGCAATGTTCTCCTGTGTGGGCACATATGCCAAGCTGATCTCCCCAGCAGAGAACCTCTCCCTGACATAGTGATAATGCACCTCAATGTGCTTAGTGCGACCATGGAACACAGGGTTCCTCGCAACTGCCAATGCACTCTGACTGTCAGTGAAGATGGTGGTGGCAGAAGACTGGCCAACACCCAAATCAGCCATAAGGCGTCTGAGCCACACACACTCAACAGTCGCTGTGAAAGCTGCCCTATACTCAGCCTCACAACTGGAAGTGGCCACAGTAGGCTGCTTCTTGCTCAACCAAGATATACATGAGCTACCAAGCATGAAGCAAAAACCACTGGTGGACACACGAGTGTCATAGCAACCAGCCCAATCTGAGTCAGAAAAAGCATGCAAATCTGGCGGTAGTGATCCCCCCTTGGGATAAAACAACCCAAGAATCCGAGTACCACTCAAGTAGCGAAAGATGCGCTTAATCGCTTTCCAATGCGTGACTCCTGGGCACTGCATAAACCTGCTCATCTGTGAGACAGCAAACTGAATATCTGGCCGAGTAATGCATAAGTAAATCAAGCATCCAACAGCCTGCTGATAGAGAACAGCATCAAATGCATCTCCAGCATCATGAAGACTCAATCGTAAACATGTCTCCATAGGAGTGGCAATAGGCTTACAGTCTTCAAGGCCAAAACGCTGCAATAATGTGTCAATATATTTCGTTTGACACAAAGCCATTCCACCATCAACGTGCATAAACTGAATGCCCAAATAGTGATGCAAATGCCCCAAATCAGACATCTCAAATGAGGCATGCAAATCAGCCTTAAAATCAGCAATATGTGTCTCAATAGGACCAGTGAGCAGCATGTCATCAACATAGACAACAATGATCAGAAGCACATCATTAGCACGTTTAAGATATAAGGTGCTTTCAGTTGGACTATTCTCAAAACCGTGTGCAATCAGATAGGCATGTATCTTCTCATACCAAGCACGTGGTGCTTGCTTTAAACCATATAATGCCTTCTTTAACCTGCAAACCTGGTTTTCATGCCCTTTCTGCACAAAGCCACGGGGCTGAAAAACATACATTTCTTCATGCAAGTCACCATTCAGAAATGTTGTTTTAATGTCCAACTGATGTACATTCCAACCATGATGGGCTGCAAGTGCACAAATGCTCCGAACAGTAGTCATACGGCATGTAGGTGCAAAGGTCTCATCAAAATCAATGCCTCTTTCCTGTGCATAACCCTTTGCAACAAGCCTAGCCTTATACCTGTCAACTGTACCATCAGGTTTACGCTTCAGCTTGTATACCCACTTAGTGCCAATGGCCTTCTTGCCAGGAGGCAAGTCACATAAAGACCATGTACCATTCTTCATTATAGCATCATATTCAGATTGCATAGCAGCCATCCAATTTTCTGAATTTTGTGCTTCATCAAAAGAAACAGGCTCATTCTCATCACAAAGACTAGATGCAGCCATAGCATAGCAATATGATGCAAAGGAGGCACTATGAGATCCTGAACGAGTACGATATGACAAAGGTGCATCTAATTTGCTGTCACGCAAAGTCTGCACCAGCCATTTTGGCATAGTTTTTGCCTGCTCAATATCAGCTCTCTCATCAACAAGTGCATCATGTAAATCTGCATCAGAAAAGGAATGATCTGCATCATCATATGAAACCTGCAAAGGCTGAGAAGTTGCCTCATTAGGACCAGCAGTAGCCTGTCCACCTGTAAAAAGAGGCATTAAAGTATCATACATGTCTTTGGAGCTAACAGATGTCTCCTTAGTACATGAAAGCAATGGCTGAATTGCATCTTCCACAAAGACAACATCACGACTAACCAGAATGCGTTTAGTCTGTGGATGATACAGACGATAGCCTTTACTTTCAGAACTGTACCCAACAAAAATACATTTTACTGCCTTATCATCTAATTTTCTGCGATGTTGTTCAGGCACTAATGCATATGCCAAACAACCAAAAACACGCAGATGAGCAACAGATGGCTTGCGGTCATGCCAAGCCTCATATGGAGTGATAGACTACAATGCTTTAGTGGGACACCTGTTCAGTACATATGCTGCACACATGACAGCCTCAAGCCAGAAACTATGTGGTAAAGCCTGACTTTTGACCATGCACCTCGCCATCTCCATGAGTGACCTGTTCTTTCGTTCAGCAACTCCATTTTGTTGAGGTGTATACAGCACTGTACACTGGTGTTTTATCCCACGTTCATCCAGAAATGCATTAAAATCTGAAGACATATATTCCCCCCCTCGATCAGAACGGAGGGTGCCCATTTTACATGCTGATAGATTTTCAGCCAAAACCAAAAACTGTTTGAAGCACATGAACACTTCGGACTTTGCTTTAAGTGGATATACCCATGCATGCCTAGAAAAATCATCAATGAAAGTCACGAAGTAAAGGTAATTTCCAAAAGAGGGTGTCTGCATAGGACCACAGACATCACTATGTACAAGCTGCAATTTTTGCGTAGCCCGAACTGAACCATCTTTTGGAAAGGAAGAACGCTGCATTTTGCCCAAAATACAGCCTTCACAAACATGTTTTCCAGGTGCCTCAAGTTTGGGCAAAGAAGACACCATTTCAGATTTCTGCAGGCGTAACAAACTAGCAAAATTCAGATGACCAAAGCGTGCATGCCAAAGCTTTGCATCTGACATAGCCTGAGAATCATGAACTGCACATGCTGAATCATTCACAGATCTTTCATAGTCTATGAGCTTATACAGCCCACGACATAAAATGCCAGAAGCAATAATCACATCGCCATTTGAGAGATCATGGACTGTACACCTGTC
This sequence comes from Ceratopteris richardii, assembly GCA_020310875.1. Taxonomy (NCBI): domain Eukaryota; kingdom Viridiplantae; phylum Streptophyta; class Polypodiopsida; order Polypodiales; family Pteridaceae; genus Ceratopteris; species Ceratopteris richardii. Next base: position 25,619,972 of record CM035444.1, on the reverse strand, counting down.
ATCAACGAATTTCACAACCAAGCCAATCTTGGCTAATGCAGAAACTAATAAGATGTTCTTTTTGATCCCTGGCACAAATAAACCATCTGACAAAGTGAAAGAACTACCATCAGCAGTAGTCAGAATGATCTTACCAACTCCCATAACAGGATAAGAGGAGTTATTGGCGCATGTGACAATATTCTCTGTAGGGGCAGGCTCGAGTGAAGAGAAGAAACTGCGCTGCGAGGTAATATGTTTGGTCGCCCCACTGTCAAAGTACCAAACATCTGAGTCTACTGCAGACATGCACTGATCATGAGAAGATGGGTCAAAACTGCAGACAGTAGTAAACGCCCATTCTTCTTCCTGCACAAGATTTGCAGACTCTGTTTTTGGTGTAGAGGCCTCTACAACAACCATTCCAGCCTCTTTCTTCTTTGCCTCTTTAGCAGCCAGTTTTGGACAGTTCTTTATAATATGATCATTTCCTTTACATTACTTGCAGAACAATTTCTGCTTTTCTGATTTCTTCTCATCTTTATCCTGGTTCTTCGATTGTGCAGCATTTGCAGATTTCTGCTTACTAGTAGAAGAGCTCCATTTTCCTTTGCCCTTCTGACTAGCCAGGAAAGCTTGATCTGCAACACGCATAATGGACCTGTTCTGCCTGGATTGATCTTCCTGCAACAGAACAGAGACTAATTCCTCAAATGACAAGGCATTCGGATTGCCTTTCATCATCAACCGAAGAGTAGAGGCAAAACTCTTATATGAATCAGGAAGACCATTCAGAACGGTCTGCACAAGTGAGCTATCTGGTATAACCTCATCAGCAGAAATCAATTGTTCCTTCATGTCTTTGATCTTTGTAAGAAAACTGTCCATAGAATCACCTTCATTCATGTGCTCACTCTCCAACTGTTTTCGAAGGTAAGCAACACGAGCCTCATTCCTAGCCTGGTACAAAGTGGTAAGTGTATCCCAAGCATCCTTTGCTGTTCTGCAAGAGCGAATGTGAGGAATAATGGCACGTTTGACAGACAAAGCTATCAATGCATGTGCCTGGGTATCTCTGCCATCCCAACGAATCTGCTTTGCAGTAGGTGCAACAGAAACAGCAGCACGAACAGGAATCTGCGGAATATCATCTTCGACACCATCTTCATCAGCCCCAACACCTGTATTTGCAGTACCTGTCGTTATAGGTGTAACAGGACGTCTTTCAACACCCTGCACAATGTTCCACAATCCTTTTGCAACCAGTACATGTCGCATCATATAAGCCCATAATGGGTAGTTGGTACCATCCAACTTATCCTCAACAGCCAACATACGGAATACATCACTACTTTCAGCCATGGCCGGTGACTAAAATACCTTGATGCAGAAAATTGACTATATCTCAAAAAGTTGAACGGAACTGCCCAGACAAGTTCTGCTAGACTTGTAGCAGACTTCGAGACGCTTAAACTGGCGAACAGAAACTGGTATATACCTTTGGCACAAAAGGACGAAATAGCCTGCACAAGCACTGCGATAGTGCATTCGGAGGCCGAAACGGATAGTGCACCAAATTTCGTGCGAATCTGAGACTTCGATAGTGCACCAAATTTTGTGTGAATCTGAGACTGCAAACGGAGGAGTGTCGACGGCACCCTAGAAGAAGAGACGACCTGCTCTGATACCAATTGTTGGAGATAGACGTCTGCGGAAGCACGCGAACAGCACAAGGAGGAAGAAGAAGCTTGGAGCACAAACACACAATACTGAATGTATTACTAGAGAATGTAAAAAGATAAGTAGCCCATTAGGGCAATAGGCGTATATACAAGCCGGGGGGAAACAACCTCCTAAAGAGGGAAAAAAGTGCCCCGACGGTCCTAGAGTGTTCACACACATCACTACCTAAATATATCAACAACTGTTAGGGTTTCAGGCTCCATATTCAAAGAACAAGTTATGTAAGCTGAAGAAGGCATTATATGGGTTGAAACAATCCCCTAGTGCACGATACTGGTAGATAGATGATGACCTTGTGATTATAGGAAATTATAAGGCTCTTCTTCAATAGGGAAAAGATGCCCTAAGTTTAGAATTTGAAATGAAAAACTTTGCCTCAATGCATTATTTCTTAAGCCTTGACATTTGGCAGGAACCACGGAAAATTTTCATCTCTCAACAAAACTATGCAAAATAGATATTGAAGGCATTTGACATGGAGGATTGAAAGGAAATTTATACACCTATGGAGGTCAACACAAAATTATCTATTGAAGATACTTCACCTCTAGTGGATATTGGAAGATACAAGAAATTAGTTGGAAGTCTCATTGTTGTGTGAGGTCCATAGCTTCCACAACTAAATAACTAATCAACTAAGAAGTTTAACTAGCAAGGCCATACTAGGAAGAGAGATGTGCTTTCCACCCAACTAACCCCTCCAATATATAGTTCCAAGTCCAAGGGGGTAAGTCCCTCTCAAGAGGACATGTGTACCTTCCACCACATGGGTCCCTAAGGTACTCAACCTTAGAGAATTAGCCCTAAGGTTCAAAACCCATTTAAAAGGGGTAACTAAACCTTAAATCCTAAGGGTTTGACACCTAGAAACCCCAAGGGTTCTACCCCTTAGACCCATGTAGTTATACAACATTCTGGCCCCCTTAAAAGCATTTTTGTCCTCGAAAATGAGTGGGGATATATACCTTGGGGTATTCCCCCATGCCCCATGATGAATCTCAAGGATCATGGCCTTCATCTCTCAAATTTTCCTCTTTATTCAAAAGGGTGATTTCTACCCTGATAGAATTTTAAAAGAGGAGAATCCATGTGTGGTATGATTCCCTACCCCAATCATTCAAAGCTTCATCTAATTTTTCATACAAAAAAGAACTGAGTAGAATGCAAAGTATGGGAAGAATGAAAAGGGTGGATCAAAACATCCCTACTATTTCCTTGTTTAAGCCATGTGCGATCTAGGTCTCCATAGCTCAAACATTTGAATTAGGTGGATTCAAAGTGACTTCAGCTAAATTGCTACCTTGATCCATGAACCGAGCAAAATAAATGAATGCTTCTTAAGATTTCCTTGTCAAATTCATCTCTCAAGTCAGAATCAAAATTTTTCCAAAAGGAAGATGAATCTTTCATAATCCATGCCCAAATCACTTCCTCTTAGATGTATACATACTTTACACGTTTAGTGAAATGGGTGGATTTTTTTTCTTTTTTTGTTTGCAATTCACCTACAATAAATCTAAGTAGAGGGGAATTCCATTTTATAATCTCTACCCAACCAATAAAATGGTATAGGTGGATTATCTAGTTCTAAGAGGATTTGAATATCTTACTAAAAGTGGATTCAATATTCTTTCAAAACTTTACATAGTTTTGAGCATCCACTTTCAAAACTTTACATAGTTTTGAGCATCCACTTTAAGAAATGAGAACCCATAGGAATCAATCTAATTTATCAAACACTGTAGTTGGCTAAAAATCTATTTTATTTGTTCTTCCAAAAAGATTAAGATCTTTATAATTTTGTCCCAAAAAAGGAAACTCGTAGTTTAAAAGATCATATTATCTTCGAGGTGACAAGTAGGATTAGATTTTTCCAAGAATTTCGTCAACACTTAATCCTATGGATCTTTAGTTGGATCTCAAACCTTAAAGGCATTCTTAATCCTTCTAAAATCCTCTCCCTTTATTTTCTAGATCTATTTAAGATGTTCTATTTCAACATCATAATTAGATCTTTCTTATTCTTAAGTTAACTTGAATTATCAAGTATACAAAAGATGATCTTTCTAAGACTTCTTTCAAGCTTGTCCTAGATCATCTTTATGTTTCTTGAATTTCAAGTTATACTTTTGGATGAAGCTTTTAGAGCTTCAACCTTTGGAGTTTACCTTCAAACTCCAAGAAGTTGATCTTTGATTCATTTCAAATTCTCTATGAGAGATAGATCCTTCAATATCTTGTTGGAAGAATTCTTCTTCCTTTTGAGAGGATGATTGAAGAAGATATATATTATCATCTTAGCATATTACATTGGATCATGAGTCCCTGTTTCTTTTGGCATTCAAGAAAAAATACTCAACGGGATTTAGTACCCACTATCACATACCAATGGGTTCTTCATCCAATCCACATAACTATGTCTCTATAATTTCTCACCTTCCCTTTTCTTTTTAATGCTCTGGATCTGTTACAAATTATGGTACCAAATTTTGAGAGCAAGAACTAAGGTGTTTGGATACACCACAACTAATCGTACTCAAATATTTGATTAACCATTTAATGTGGTATGACTCATCTTGTCAAACTTAAATTTTGACTTGATCTTTACCATACTTGGGTCTTTTGGCTTTTCTTCTCTTCTTTAGCCAAATTTTACCCATGGGTTTTATTTGGGGATCTTACTTGTATGGTTCATATAAGAAATCATTTTCCTTAGATCTCATTGATTGGAATCCACAAGTTAATGTTGTGTTATCCCATGAACCATCAAGTTATCTTTAGGATTATGCTTTAGCTCATCCAACTTCTTTTTCTAACCTACTTAGGATTTCTACAATCCTTATGGTGTATCAAAGTCTTCCCTTGCATTGAGGTTCTTTGAGAACTCCCTATCTGTGAGAACTCCATCTAGTTGGAAGATGTATGGAAAGATGTATGAAGTACTAGAATACAAGGAAGTACTTCAACTTTATCTATTTCTTGCATATATTTTACCTTGCAATACCTTATTTGGTCTTTTTAAGGCATAAGATACGAGTTCTTAGGGACTTTCTCCTCTCCTTAAGGGTTTTCATCCTCGAAAACTACCTGAGGGTATATTGAAAATTATGACCTCTCAATAGAATTTGAAAGAAATTTTTTTTCAATCTTTTATTGTTCCCCCTAGGTGAAAGAACTATTCAGAGCTTTTTGTTTTCTCTTCTCCAAGCCTGCTGAACAAATGTCCCAAAGTTCAAGTTTGAATTACCCCTAAATTTTTTGTCCCATACCATCAAATCCACTTTAGTGGTAGTGTAAGCTTAGATGTCCCATACTGTTGGATGTGTGTAGAAGTGCGAGAGACAAACAAGAAGCACACACAAGGAGCACAAATGCAGCAAGACGCACGGAGAATATGATGGTTGGAATAGCTCTCTCTATTCACGATGATTTGAACTGAAGTAAGAGTTGAATAAATATCCCTAAGTACAAAGTACCACCACATATGAGTGAGTCATGTATGTGGTAACATGGGGAAAAAACCTCTAGTCGGCACTAGAGTTAAAAGTGCCCATGTATAGGGAAAAGGTTCACATCAAAGCTACTCGAGGAACACATAAGTGTAACAAACCCCCTAGAGCAAATGATTTGAACGCATACAGAGAGTGATAGATCAGTCCCCACAAGGTAGTAAGCCTAAAGCTTTACGAAAAGCTTCAAACTTTTCCCATGGAAGAGCTTTGGTGAATATGTCTGCCACATTATCTTGTGTAGGCACATATACCAAATCAATATCTCCTTCATGAATGTGCTCTCTCACATAGTGATAATGCACCACAATATGTTTGGTCCATGCATGAAACATTGGGTTTTGAGCAACAGCCAATGCACTCTAACTATCAATGAGAATATGCATAGCAACATCAATCTCCATGCAAAGATCCATCAATAGGTTTCTCAGCCATATACACTAACTATAGCTATGAAAATTGCCCTATACTCAGCTTCACGACTCGATGTCGCCACTGTAGGTTGCTTCTTACTCAACCAAGATATGCATGAGTCTCCGAGGAAAAAGCAATTACCACTAGTGGACATGTGAGTATCATAACAACCAACCCAATCATGATTTGTAAAAAGTATGCAAGCATGGTTGAATATCTCTGCCATAAAAGAGACCTACGCTCAAGGTGCCTCTGAGATATCTAAACACACGTTTCATCGCTTGCCAATGCTTAATGACAGGCCTATGCATGAATTGACTCAACTAGGAAACTGCATACTGTATGTGTGGCCTTGTGTTGCATGCATATATAAGACATCCCATAACTTGCTGATAAAGAGAAGTGTCAAATGCATCACTCAAATCCTCAACTGAGAACTTGAATCCTGTTACAGCTCATGTGGAAACTGGTTTGCAATCCTCAAAGTCAAAACACTGAATTATTTTTTCAACATACTTTGCTTGATGCATAACAATTCCCCCCTCAATGGATGCAAACTAGATGCCAAGATAGTAGCTCAAAAGACCAAGATAAGTGACATCAGATCGCCTCTTCATCTAGGGAATCCTTGACACTCCTTTGGTTAAAATCTTTGAATGCACTATCATAGTGACTGTGAAGGAATTTTCATCCTTTTGACACAAACACATATACAAGTTTCCATTTTCCAATACAAGTACCTCAAAGTCTGCTACAAGTTTAGTAGATATCGATAAGGTTTTTCTTTGAGATATAGCCAAATTTCTACATCAGGCTATTTAGTCACTAGACATGACTGAAAGCAATGATGTATTCCATATGTTAGTTGTTGAAGATCAGTTGGATGGTACTATTACCCATTATGGGCATATATGATGCGTCATGTATTTGTAGCAAAGATTTATGGAATATTGTGGAGGGTATTCAAAAACATCCTACTAGACCTGCAAATATAGTTATTGAAAATGATGATATTTAATTTCTTAGTCGTGTTGTGGATCCTATTGCACCTATTGTGGAGAAACTTTGTTAGGATGGCAAAGATGCACATGCACATGCATTGATAGACTTGTCTATGAAACATGCCATTAGCCCTCATATTTGCACTTGCAAGACAACAAATGATGATCTTACAACATTATACCAAGTAAGAAATGAGGATCATGTTGATTACCTCCAAAAATATTTGGAGAATGAACATATGAATGAGGGTGGGAATGAGGAATGCTACATTTTGCCCAAAATACAACCTTCACATACATGTTTACCAAGTGCCTCAAGTTTGGGCAAATAGGACACCATTTCAGATTTCTACAGGCGTAGCAAACTAGCAAAATTCAGATGGCCAAAGCATGCATGCCAAAGCTTTGCATATGTCATAGCCTGAGAATCATGTACTGCACATGCTAAATCATTCACAAATTTTTCATAGTCTATGAGCTTATACAACCCATGACATAAAATGCCAGAAGCAATAATGATATTGCCATTTGACAGATCATGAACTTTACATTTGTCATCAATAAATTTCACATCCAAACCAATCTTGGCTAATGTTGAAACTGATAACAAATTTTCCTTGATCTCTAACACAAATAAAGCATCTGACAATGTAAAATAACTACCATCAATAGTAGTCAGAATGATCTTACCAACTCCCATAACAGGATAAGAGGAGTTGTTGGTGCATGTGATAGTATTCCTTGTAGGGACAAGCTTGAGTGAAGTGAAGAAACTACGATGTGAGGTAATATGTTTGGTTGCCCCACTATCAAAGTACCAAACATTTGAGTCTATAGCAGACATACACGAATCATGGGAAGATGGGTCATAACTGCAAATAGTGGTAAATGCTCATTCTTCATTCTGCACAAGATTAGCAGACTATGTTTTGGGTGTAGAGGCCTCTGCAACAACCATTCTAGCCTTTCTCTTCCTTGCCTCTTTAGCAAACAGTTTTGGATAGCTCTTTATTACATGATCATTTCCTTTATAGTATTTGCAAAACAATTTCTGCTTTTCTGTTTTCTTCTCTTCTTTGTCTTCCTTCTTCGATTATGCAAAATTAGCATATTTTTTCTTACAAGTAGAAGAAGGCCATTAACCTTTGCCCTTTTGCCTAGCTAGGAAAGCTTAATCTACAACATGCATAATGGACTTGTTTTGTCTAGATTGGTCTTCTTGCAATAGAGCATAGACTAACTCCTCAAATGTTAAAGCATTTGGATTGCCTTTCATCATCAAATGAAGAGTAGAAGTAAAACTCTGATATGAATTGGGAAGACCATTCAGAACAGTCTAGACAAGTGAACTGTCGGGCAAGGCTTCATCAGCAAAATTCAACTATTCCTTCAAATCTTTGATCTTTGTTAGAAAAGTATCCATGGAATCTCCTTCATTCATGTGCTCACTCTCCAACTATTTTCGAAGATAAGGAACATGAGCCTCATTCCTTGCCTAGTATAAAGTGGTAAGTGTATCTCAAGCAGCCTTAGCTATTCTCCAAGAGTGAAAGTGAGGAATAATGTTTGACAGACAAGGCTCTCAATGCATGTGCCTGAGCATCTTTGACATCCCTAAAACTTTTTTCCACAGTAGGTGCAGCAGGAACCGCAACATGAATAGGAACATGAAGAATATCACCATCTTCAATGCCATCTGCATCACCTTCAGCAATTGTGTTTGTAGGTGAAATAGGACATTTTTCAACACCCTGCACAATATTCCATAGTCCTTTTTCAACCAATACATGATGCATCATACAATCCCACAATGGATAATTTGTACCATCCAACTTATCCTCAGTAGCCAACATATAGAATACATCATTGCTTTCAGCCATGGCCAGTGACTAAAATACCCTGATGCAAAAAAAAATAAAGTTGAGCAGAACTATCCTAACAAGTTCCACTAAACCTGTAGCAGACTTTGAAGCACTTATACTAGCAAACCAAAACTTTCATATATCTTTGGCACAAAAAGATGAAATTACTTGCACAAGCACTGTGATAGTGTGTTTGGAGGCCAAAACGAGCTCAGATTGAGATCACGTTCATCTAAAAGAATCACGCTAACCTAACCATGTGACTGCACGCAGGGTGCTTCTAAGTATGCCTAGGGCCTTTGGTTGATTTTTCAGTTTAGTTGTGATAAAAACCTATATGTTTCTAATATATGGGAGTGCAAATTAAGAACTAATTATTTAGACTAAGGACCGTAAGGACGAGCGTTTCTATAATTTTCTATAGCTTCTAATTGATAAGACAAAACTAAGTTCTCGTTTGTAATTTTATCTTTAACAAAGTCAACTTCTTCGTTCTCAATTTGATTTGAGTTAGGTTTTCTAACTAAATTAGGTGGGAATAAGTCTTTCTTGTCCTCCGGTTCTGGCAAAACTATGGTAATTAAAGGTAAAATTCTAGAAAGAAGACGATCGTAATCTAACGTGTGTAAAGTTTCGTTAACTACTTTATCTTTAATAATTTCAACTTTTATATTTACGTTATTATTTGAACTATCAATTGAAAACGGAAGCAATGTTCCTATTATTAAGTTTTCTAATTCTTGATTCTTAATATCAGAATCGTTTGAAGATACTAGTTTAGAACTACTTGTAGATCCTGATTCTTTAGACATATGAAATAAAAAAGTAAAGATCTCAATTAATTTTCAGAGAAACAGTATGAAGAATTTCACAATCAATATTATTTAAGCCTATACAATAAGCGTATACAAAAGTTTATCATAAGTGCTAATACAATTCTCTTAATAGATAATCCTATACAACTTAATAAACAATCTTCGAATATTGTATTTTTGTGATCCCGTATGCTTGTTTTCTCGTATCCTCCTTTGTAATCTCTTCAATGATCTGCAGAAGTAATATTAACCGATAAGTATGCTTTTAGTAAACATAAAACACTCATTTAATAATTTTACATTATAACTTAAACCTATACTAACGCATGTATACATAAACTTTTAACTTCCTATCTTTCATGCATATGTATCCTAACTTATATGTATACAATATAAACATATACGTATATACTAATTTCTCTCACTCATGCAAAGCATTATTGATTACTCATGCATACATTTATGCTAATCATGCTCATTCATATGCATATGCAAAAGCGAAAGAAATCTCTCTCTCTCTCCGTGCATCTGCCACTCTTTTGCTTTGTCAAGCTCTACAGCCAAGGGGTCTTTCGCTCGTGGCCCACACCATTTGGAATAAATATCGAGCACACCAAGCTTGTCACCAGCTCCTTGTCAACATCTTTCATGTAGTCACTCCACCTATTGAACATCATGTGCGCATTCTAACCTTCGTACGAGGTACAGGGGTGGGATGGAGGCATTGTGGTGCAATCGAGCTGCATATTGACGCACATCGAATCGAAGGAGATAAACACAATGATATTCCATGTGAAAGTACGTCGCAAGAATCAACCTCGAATGAAAACGCGAACAAGCAAGAAGGAGTCATGGCCTTATGATGCAACATGCAAAGAACTAGAGTGGACTACTCATCCATGCAGAATCCAATCCTAGCTTTTATGAATCTTTGAAAGACGGCCTACAGAATATGTGAACTCTTCTGCTAGGGAGGCAAGGATCTTAACAAACTCCGATCTGAAGCGACACCACTGATTAACCTTACTTCTGTCATTACATTCCTGTCATTGTCACGTGTGTGCTTATAATAGTGGTATCTATCGGTGCCCCTGTATAGTCACTCGATGTAGGAGTCATGCTTTCATTCAAATTAGTGTAGCTATTTGTGCCGCACATGACAAACAATGCATACAGGAACCAACACATCATTAATCCAGACATTTAAAATTCGCAAGATCATGGTCAGGAGAGTTGAGGAAAAGGGCATAGATGACTCTCTCCCCCTCTCTCTATCTTTCTATTTCTCTCCCACATACACACATAACAATCGATCTCTGCTTATCTTCTACACATAACAGTCGATCTCTGCATATCTTCTACACAAGCGGCCTCTCTACCTCTGATACATGCACAATGGTTCTACGTTTATACAGATATCGAACAGACTCCCTTCGTTTACAGCCATCAGAGATGTTGAGGGAACCCAAATCGATTATAGCTTCTTTGTCAAAGAGAGAGGGAGCAGAAAAATGAGACATAGCACAGTCTCATTCTCACTCTCTCCTTTTCTCTCTTCTTTCTGTGTTGTGCCTCCACGCTTGAGAGAAAGAAATTGTTGATCTATATCAATATAATCAGGACGAGGGGATAATGAAAACAAACAAACTCTCTCTTCCCCTAATATCTGAGATGTCGACCTACTTGTGCACATCACTACCATTTGCTTCTGGAAGGAGGGTGTAGAAAAACTCTCTCTCTACTTGCGCAGAGTCGGAACAGGGAGGAGGGGAAGGAGCAATAGATTCTCTGTCTCTCTCTCTCTTCAAATTCAGATCACGTACCTGAAGAAGTAATATTAACCGAAAAAATTACATAAGTTTACATATATATACCTTTCAAAGAGAACGTCGTACGCAGTCATTCTTTGAGTTTAGTGAAGTTATGCATTTACTTTAACTAACACTCAATACATGCATACTTAAATGAACTCTAACTAACTCAAAGGAGACTAGAGTTTCAGTTAACGTATTATTTTCGTTATTAATTATATTACATATAAATTTAATAAATACTAAAGACAATATTAAACATCATATGATATAGATTACATTTAAATATATAAATAAATTATTAATCCAAATGTATTAAACACACACATATGTATATATATAAATATGTATATATATATTTAAACTTATATATATATATATACAATATTCTTAGGTCAAATATAAATGTAGACACTTTAGGTTAGCACATATGAAGAGATATATATATAATCCATGTAGTATGATTCTAATCACATAGAGTAATCTCATAAACCCTTATAGACTTAAACACATTGGCACACATAAAATCATATTGACATATATGCACATAAATGATCACTTATGAGAAACTAAACTATTAATAGGTTTAAATGTACTCACATACATTTATGGAAGTCCATATTTATATTCATGCTTAGTTAGATAATAATTCATAAATACTTAAACATAGGAGCACACAAATAAATATATTAAGTATGCATATGCAAACACATTATTTAAAGCATAAACCCTACATTCACATACACATACATAGGCACGTAATTATCTTTATATAATTATGAATACACATAAATTATTTAGAAATGAACATAAAAAATGAAGAGCCTAAGTAGGGGTTCAATTAATCCTCCATCTCTATTCAGAACATATTTTCCTCTTTTATCTACAGGTACCCAAGAGATAACATTAGTCATTTTAAATCAGTACATTAAAAAATATGAGAGAGAGATATCATTTAACCGACTTTAAAGCAAAATATTTTTTATTTTTTCTTATGACAATTAAAGTGAGGAAATCCTTCCGACATCTGTCCCCACCAAACCTGCACATCGCCCTCGATGGGCCAACCTGTAGTTCAATAGGAGAGCAGTATCAAATTCTTTTGAAAAAATGTTTATTAGATTATTTTCAAACTTATATGAAATATGCTCCTAAAGGTAAGTACATCTTCTGATAGTCAAGAAAAACCTTTTAAAATTATGCAAACTTGAATCATAAACGTTTTCGTTCAATGCATGAAATTGAAAACAAGTTTTAGAAAGTCCCATAGAAATCAAGCAGACGGTTGTGGTACTTGCTCTTCTATTAACCCGTTCAAAAGTAATAAATATTTTATATAAATGGTCTATCCCTGATTCCCTAGCCACTCGCCATAAGATGCATCTAACTAATTCCTCTATAGCATAAATCCGCCTCATATTGCCCGTATAGAATTTCAGAAGTGGTTTCGAGACCACAACTGAATTATGATAACTTTTTTCTTTTCTTTTCTTTTTCTTTTTCTTTTTTAATTTTTCTTTTTGTTATCTCTTTTTTTTTTCTTTATTTCTCATAATGCAGCAACCATTAATGTACTGCTTTATGCATCTCTCTTTTTTTCTTTCTTCGCAACTTTTTTGTTAGAGGGGAAAGGCTTAACCCCTAATCAGAGCAGAGGTTCTAGAGGAATGCTAAAGTGGGAACTAGGATCTCATTAGCTAAATGGTTTGGAAGTTAAGGAAGTCTATCTATATAAAATAAACTTACTTCTACTAGGAATCGCAAGTCAAGTGTTCCCTCTCCTATCCTTATGAAAGCCATAGGGTCTCTAATTCTTATCTTCTATTCATACACATCCCTACTTTAGTTTTAAATTCATTGTTTCATAATTTTAAAAATCTTCCTTTCCTATCAGAAGGATGTACACATCTACACATGAAATACATCAATAAAAAATCATATTAACAACTAATAAATAAGTAAAGTTTAGAACTCTTTCACCTGATCATTTTTATTCTTCTTTATCGTCGTCTTCCAAGAAGTCTTCGTCCAATTCAAATTTATTGCTTTCTCTTCTTCTAAAGACCTTGATTCTTTTTCTTGCAATCAAATTTCTTAACACAGAACCATCAAATTCACGTAATTTATATGTACCTGTTTCATAAATTGAAACAACAACATAAGGTCCGAACCAACGTTTAGTTAGTTTCCGACATGCATCGTATTGAGTATCAAACGTACTATCATATACAAGCACCCAGTCACCACTTTCTATTGGTTGCGGTCTTAGTCTATGTTTCTTATCAAAATATAACTTATTTTTTAATCTAGATGTTTTTAATTTTTTAATTGCTTCTTTAAGATTTTCATTTCCTTGTTTTAATTGCTTAATTCTAAGTGCTAATAACTCTTCTCTTGAAATGTTATCTTTCCAACCTAAATTCATCCAATTAATTATCTGAGTATGAATGGGAAATAATGGTTTTTGACAGTACATGAGTTCAGCTGGCATAAAACCAGTTGTTCTCGTGTATGTCATGTGATCAGCCCAAAGAGCAAATGGGAGATATTTTGGCCATTGACCAATATCTCCATGGCAAGCTTTCGAAATAGCCTTCACTATGGAAGGATGACCTTGTTCTATTTTACCGTTCGCTTCTGGGTTATAAGCAGTCGTAAGAGACAATCAAATCCCATGTTGTGCAAAGAATTCTCTCGCCTCTCTCGCATCTAACTCACCTCTATCCGCTACTACTTTTTCTATATATCCAAATCTGGATAATACTTCTTCCAAAAGGAATACACATACATTATAAGTAGTATTGGAACGAAGCGCTCTACCTTCGACGTGGTTAGTCAAATCCTCTCGTGCAAGAACAATATATCTCATGCCATCATTGCTTTTAGGCATGGTCACAAGGTCAACTACCCACTTGTAATGAATACAAGGTGGATAGGTCGGGTGAAGGGGATCTCTATGCTTGACAGAGGAGTGTAACTGGCACGTACTACAAGTGTTCACAAGTTCTTTAACAGTTACATACATCCTCGGCCACCAGTAGCTTTCCCTAATCTTCTCATATGTAGCTACAAAGCCTTTATGACCAGCCCAAAGGCTTTCGTGCATCTCATGCATAACTTGCACTTGAAAAACCTTCAAACCTAGTACTCTTTGAGGGTTTCGAACCTTTCCTCTAGCATGTCTCCAAAGATATCCATCTTTCAAGAAGAAGTTGAAAGACTTCTTCCTGATGTTTCGGAATCGATTTGAAGACCAGCTTGGGGAAGGCTGAAATGAACTCAGATAGTTTCCTATATCTCGCCACTCTCCTTCATAATCGCACTCTCTAAATCTCTCATACACATAGGTAGATGTTTCATAATTTATTAAATTAATATGATTATTTAATGCTTCAATATCATTGTCAAATTTTGCTCTTGAAAGCATATCAGCGACAGTGTTATGTTTACCGGCTATATGTACAAAAGTAGGATTAATGAATTTAATATAGGCTATCCATCGTAGCATAGCTATATCCGGAGATGAACAATTAGCTATTAAACCTATTAATGGAAGACAATCGGTCTCTACTATTACATTAGCTCCTATAACGTATTCTTTATCTGTTTTTAAAGCTGTAACTAATCCCCATAGTTCTCTCTTAATTTGCGGGTAATTCTTTTGAGTATCATGAAGAATCTTCGCTCCAAAGCGAACTGCATACCTTTGCTACTCCTCATCATCCTGCCCAATGACCCAGCCTATACCAATAGGACTAGTGTCAACAGTTAGGATTACAGGCTTATTTCCTGTATAGTCAATACGTTTCAAAACAGGAGCATTGATAAGCAATTGCTTTAGACATCTCATTGTTCTTGAATGCTCATCAGTCCAAAAGAATTTCTTTCTTTTTCTCAATAAATCATAAAGCGGATTTGCTACATGAGCAAAGTGAGGGATACAGATGACATAGAAAACATATGCACCTAGGAATCTCCTTACTTCACTTACATTGCGACATCTCTCAGAAATCCTACTAATGGCATCAACTTTTGCTGGATAGGGTCTACGACCATAATGGCCACATAAATGCCCAACTATTAGCACTTTATTAACATCAAAAGTTGATTTCACTAGGGAAAAAGTTAGTCCAACCTCTTCAAATCTTTCAAATATCTTTTCACAATCTGAAATATGGTTAGAAACAAACTTTCTGCAACCAGATGAATCTAAACTTTCATCCTTTTCTTTTTCCACACACCCCTTTATTGGAATATCATCAATAAAAGGCATCGTCACTTTTGGGATAAAGTCATGTAGGACTAGATTCATAGCATTCATCATGTGTGCCACAGAATTCGTGGCTCCTTGTGGTAAAGTACAATACGTACTAAACCCAAAGGAGTCTTCATCGTGGTCACATCTCGACTCTCAATTGCTAATTGAAACTGATCATACCCTGAATACAGGTCTCCCATTGAATAGATGGAGTGACCTGCAAATGCCTCGGCAAACTCATCTACAATGGGACCCGTTCCTACATTCCTAATAGTGACTTTATTCACAGGCTACAAATCCTGAATAAAGCGTAGCTTCCCACTCTTTTTCGGTACCGTGAACCACCTATTAGAGTATGGTGCTGAGGATGGTTCCAAGATTCTCATGGCAATCTTCTCCTTTAATAGTCTCATTAGCTCAGGTAAATGAGCCTTTGGAACTGGAATCGGACGAAGATTCCAAGGAATATGCCGTACTGTGAAAATAATCATCGGAGCTACTAACTTTGGGTCTGCACATCCTATTTCATGTGGGAACAAAGAAAAAGCTTTACCATGACGAACAATCATCTTGGTAAACTGCTCTTTTTCAATTTGAGAAAGAAATTCATCACCGAATTTAATATTTTTCTTACTCTCATCAGTAAATATGTGACCTATCTTAGTTCGATCTCTAAGAATAGGATCATTTGATACTCGACGAAGTATGTCATCACTATCTTTGGGTAAGGGTTGAGCTACAGGCTTTATTTTCTTTTCTACAGTTTTGCATTTAGTTTCTATGCTAACTTCATGTTCTAGGATAAATTCACTAATAATCTCATACTCTTGAATAGAGTTAAGAATTATCAGATTTGATTCAAAATTTTCATGAGAAACACTTTCTAGCTCTTCTAATAGAGTGGAACTTTTTGATAATTCAATTATACTCTCAATTTTCTTGTCACTTGAAATTAATCCAGTTTTTCAATTTGTTTTCTAAATGTTTTTGTAAGGTTTTCTTTAGTAATATAATGCAAACTAGTTGTAGGAGTACAAATTAGATAATTTTCAAATTTATGTTCATTGATAGGCGAGACATCAAAACAACGTCCACTATTGTCTCGCTCAATAGTGGAGTCTAACAAAAATTTTGATCATAGTACGCTCCATATTCTCTTACAGCCAGTGGATCATCACAAACATGACTGATCGAGTCAATGGGATTTCTTTTTAAGCTCTTTCTATTTCTAGTATGGTTTGGGCAAACCGTCATAACTTGCAAAAAATCCATCCCTGATTTGGATCGAATTCTTGCATACGCTGATCCGTCGTTCATTGCTTTTGTTTCCATTCTCAATTCACCTATAAATGGTTGTCCAAGAATCAGTTCATATGAGCAATTATCTTGAACGAAGAAGTGAAACTCTTCTCGAACACCACTTATCATAATAGGCACATTCGCACATGCACCCAACAAAATGCCAGAGCCATTGTCAGCTGTTCTCATCCGCCAACCGTGCTCTTTATCAATTGGCCACCTAAATTTATCAAAGAACTTTTTTGAAATCACGTTTATCTCTGACCCCGAGTCAATGAGAGCCAAATCTAAACAAGAATCTTTCTCATCCCCGATTCTAATCTTTACTTCTGGTGTGCCTCGTGCCCAGAAGGTAGAATTGTATTTACTTTCACTTTTTAACATTTCTTTATCAGGTTGTATAGGTCCTAGAAAATTTCTATTTACACTTCCTGTTGTAAATTCTTCATTATCCTCATAATCACTTTCACTCAATGTAACTGCATCATTCATAGCTAGGGTTTCTTTTGCCACATCTTGTATGTCCTCGTCTTGTGGCAAAGGAAAGCGTCTTCTTCTAATAAGCCGAATAAAACTATCCTTGAACTCCGGTTTCGCTATGGAAAACACTTGCTCAAGTGACATTGTTACTTGACTTTTTAGAAGAATGTCATTTAAAATCTCCCTAGCATCATTTTTCTTTTCGAGCTCAGAAATCATAATAGCACGTGGAGCTCTTCTTCCCTTTTTCTTCCCTTTCTCTTCATTTTGCTTTTGATCCTCCTTATTTTCAGGTTTAGAGGTTTCCAATTTCTTCTGTTCTTCTTGCGATTGAACATTTTCATCGGCCGCCTTTTTGCCTTCCTTTATCATTTTCCTCTTCTCTTCTTGAGATGAATTTGATTCATCAAATTGAACTTTTTTATCAGTTTTCTTTTCATCTTCTCTTGTTTGTCTCCTAGTTACTCTCCTATCACCTTCTTCTACATCATCCTGCACATCTTCTCGTCTCCGTTTTTCCTCAACATTAGCAATGTGAGAAAAGACAGAAGATTGATCTACAGGAGATTTACATGCAGTCTTGTACATTATCTCGTCTCTAGCTCGTACCAGTGCCTCTATTGAATATGGATTTTGTCTAGGCATTGAAGAAGGCCTATCCTCGATCGGCTCTAGTCTTGCAGCCGAAGTATTGGCAGTTGCATCTGATACTGTTAAATTTTCATAAAGCTTTTTCATTCCTCCTTTGCCCCAATTGACGGACAAAGGAAGACGTGACCTAAAGTCACATAATCGTCTATCTATTTCCACAACTGATTGATTCGCCTTAGCACTTTTTAATTCTTCACAAGCAAATGATGCATGCTCCTGACTATCGCACCAAACACAGCACTTCACGCCAGTCCCTCTTTTCTCATTATTTCTTTGAAAGGGTGGCTGTACAGCAAACTGAGGAGCTTGTTGAGGAGCAAACTGAGGAACTTGTTGTGGTACTGGCTGAAAGACTGGTTGAGGTGGAACATACTGAGGCATAACTTGTTGAATAGGTGGTGCTTGCCCTGTACCACTATTACTAGCCCCTGGATCATTAAAGCTCATGGAATAAACTTGTTTATTCAAATTGGCAACCTCTTTTGAAAGAGATTCTTGCATGTTCATGACATTCTCCATCTGTTTACATAGAATATCCAATTGAAATTCTATGGGAGCTTTAGTGGCAGCTGAATTATTAGCCGTAAGTATAGTAGCAGGCATTGGCATGTCAACTTGCCTTATAGCAGGAGTCTCTCTAGGCTGAGAAGCATTAGGTCTAGAATATAAAATTTTTTGCCTTTGCTTCATTTGAGCAACAGCCTCTATCTCTTCTATGATTTTCTCCCAGTCATCAGTTAGCCCATACCTTTTTCCCGGCTCCTCTATTCGTCTTTCAATTTGAGCCCTATCTTCTGGATTAAGTATCTTAAGAAAATATATAATTACATCTGGATTAATAGCATTTCTATCATCTTCGGGAAGTTGAGCCAGACGTCTCATAAACTCACCGTGAAGATGAGTTAAAGACTCATTACTCTTAACAGTGTTTAACCAACGCAGAAATCCTTCACGACTGTGCTGGCTAAAATCTTTGAGGTAGAACATTTTATGAAGTTCCTTTCTAAATTCCTCCCATGTTTTTTCTACATGCTCTTGAATAGATCCAAGAATTGAACTAGAAACAACACGTCCAAAGTATTTAACTAGCACATCTTCAGGTAATCCCTGGATTTGCACTTGCTCCTCAAATGCATCCAGGTATTCTGTAATGTTTAATCCAGTAAATTTTCCTTTTTCTTTTAGAATAGCTTGGACTGTACGTGTCCCTTGCTTTTCTATCATCATGTTCCTAAACATCTCCTCCATTTTGCGTTCTTGATAACGCTTCGAATAGAGAAGAAGTTCCCTAATAGCCGGATCTAATTGCTCTCTAAATTGTCTAAATCTATCACTAGTTGATAAAGCCAGGGATGGCTTTACCCTAGTCCTAGGCTTTACTAATTCTAATCTTCTTTTTCTAAAATAATTTTAATTTCTAAACCCTAAATTATGACTTATCTCTTATATTTACTCTTTTTCAATTTTAAAGGGTTTTTAATAAGGTAATTTTTATAAAATAGTTTTTCTTGATTTAAGTCTTTTAGTTTACTATTAATTTCTTTAAAATTAATTTCTTTGAAAAAATAAAAGCATTAACTATAAGTTAAAAAGAAACCTAAATTTAAACTATTTTTATGCTATAAGCTTTCTTTTTATGCAATAAAACAAACAATCTTTCTTTTTCAAAACTTAAAATCTTTTCTTTTTAATGATGCAAAAATAATGGCTTTTCCTAAAAATGCAAATATTTAAATGCTTTAAGTAAAAATTATATTTCCTAGATACAAAAGAAAGATTCAAATATTCTTTAAATGCTAATATGAAGGTGCTTAGATCCTACGTGCAGATGAAAACAACTTTCTTTTAAAGTGATGTGTGTAAACTAAAAATAAAGAACTTCAAATAAACACCTTACTTGATGATATTTTTGTTGAAGAGGTTCGAAAGTGAACGTTAAAACAATCTTAAACACAAAACTAAAATGACTATGAATATATCTTGATTCTCTTGAATGTTGAGGGGGGGGGGTTTTGAAACGACGAAGCTCCATCAGTTGGAAATCCTTCTTCCACGGTTTTGTCACAGCTTCAATCTTCAAATTTCCTGCATACAAGAAAAAAATAAAATTAGGGATTTAAATAAAAACTGAAAATGTAACGTAAGTCCTAGACACACTATCGTCACGCTTCACGTCGGGTTCACCAAAGCAGTCGTAGAGGGGTGTGAAGGGAGCCTGATGTTCATCTAAAAGAATCACGCTAACCTAACCATGTGACTGCATGCAGGGTGCTTCTAAGTATGCCTAGGGCCTTCGGTTGATTTTTCAGTTTAGGTGTGGTAAAAACCTATATGTTTCTAATATAGGTACAGGGGTGGGATGGAGGCATTGTGGTGCAATCGAGTTGCATATTGACGCACATCGAATCGAAGGAGATAAACACAATGATATTCCATGTGAAAGTACGTCGCAAGAATCAACCTCGAATGAAAACGCGAACAAGCAAGAAGCAGTCATGGCCTTATGATGCAACATGCAAAGAACTAGAGTGGACTACTCATCCATGCAGAATCCAATCCTAGCTCTTATGAATCTTTGAAAGACGGCCTACAGAATATGTGAACTCCTCTGCTAGGGAGGCAAGGATCTTAACAAACTCCGATCTGAAGCGACACCACTGATTAACCTTACTTCTGCCATTACATTCCTGTCATTGTCACGTGTGTTCTTATAATAGTGGTATCTATCGGTGCCCCTGTATAGTCACTCGATGCAGGAGTCATGCTTTCATTCAAATTAGTGTAGCTATTTGTGCCGCACATGACAAACAATGCATACAGGAACCAACACATCATTAATCCAGACATTTAAAATTTGCAAGATCATGGTCA
The DNA here is from genome assembly GCA_020310875.1 of Ceratopteris richardii. NCBI lineage: Eukaryota > Viridiplantae > Streptophyta > Polypodiopsida > Polypodiales > Pteridaceae > Ceratopteris > Ceratopteris richardii. The sequence continues at coordinate 25,599,279 of CM035444.1, read as the reverse complement.
GGAGAGTTGAGGAAAAGGGCATAGATGACTCTCTCCCCCTCTCTGTCTTTCTATTTCTCTCCCACATACACACATAACAATCGATCTCTGCTTATCTTCTACACATAACAGTCGATCTCTGCATATCTTCTACACAAGCGGCCTCTCTACCTCTGATACATGCACAATGGTTCTACGTTTATACAGATATCGAACAGACTCCCTTCGTTTACAGCCATCAGAGATGTTGAGGGAACCCAAATCGATTATAGCTTCTTTGTCAAAGAGAGAGGGAGTAGAAAAATGAGACATAGCACAGTCTCATTCTCACTCTCTCCTTTTCTCTCTTCTTTTTGTGTTGTGCCTCCACGCTTGAGAGAAAGAAATTGTTGATCTATATCAATATAATCAGGACGAGGGGATAATGAAAACGAACAAACTCTCTCTTCCCCTAATATCTGAGATGTCGACCTACTTGCGCACATCACTACCGTTTGCTTCTGGAAGGAGGGTGTAGAAAAACTCTCTCTCTGCTTGCGCAGAGTCGGAACAGGGAGGAGGGGAAGGAGCAATAGATTCTCTCTCTCTCTCTCTCTCTCTCTCTCTCTCTCTCTCTCTCTCTCTCTCTTCAAATTCAGATCACGTACCTGCAGAAGTAATATTAACCGAAAAAAAATACATAAGTTTACATATATATACCTTTCAAAGAGAACGTCGTACGCAGTCATTCTTTGAGTTTAGTGAAGTTATGCATTTACTTTAACTAACACTCAATACACGCATACTTAAATGAACTCTAACTAACTCAAAGGAGACTAGAGTTTCAGTTAACGTATTATTTTCGTTATTAATTATATTACATATAAATTTAATAAATACTAAAGAAAATATTAAACATCATATGATATAGATTACATTTAAATATATAAATACATTATTAATCCAAATGTATTAAACACACACACACATATATATATATATATATATATATATATATATATATATATATATATATATATATATATATATATATATATATATATATATATATATGTATATATATATTTAAACTTATATATATATATACAATATTCTTAGGTCAAATATAAATGTAGACACTTTAGGTTAGCACATATGAAGAGATATTTATAAAATCCATGTAGTATAAGTCTAATCACATAGAGTAATCTCATAAAACCTTATAGACTTAAACACATTGGCACACATAAAATCATATTAACATATATGCACATAAATGATCACTTATGAGAAACTAAACTATTAATAGGTTTAAATGTACTCACATACATTTATGGAAGTCCATATTTATATTCATGCTTAGTTAGATAATAATTCATAAATACTTAAACATAGGGGCACACAAATAAATATATTAAGTATGCATATGCAAACACATTATTTAAAGCATAAACCCTACACTCACATACACATACATAGGCACATAATTATCTTTATATAATTATGAATACACATAAATTATTTAGAAATGAACATAAAAAATGAAGAGCCTAAGTAAGGGTTCAATTAATCCTCCATCTCTATTCAGAACATATTTTCCTCTTTTATCTACAAGTACCCAAGAGATAACATTAGTCATTTTAAATCAGTACATTAAAAAATATGAGAGAGCGATATCATTTAACCGACTTTAAAGCAAAATATTTTTTATTTTTCCTTATGACAATTAAAGTGAGGAAATCCTTCCGACAACGACACTTCCTCTTTTTACAAGGGGATATTCAAGTGTTGGTACAAATGAGGTAACTTCTAAGCCTTTATAAGTTCCAATTGATAATGCAGATCATTCCATTTCTAATTCAAATTTACATGACACACTTGTTGATGAGAGGGCTGGCATAGAAGAGGTAAAATATTTTCCTAAATGGTTGGTGCAAACTCTAAGAGATAATAAATTAGATGCACTTTGTCATATTACACTCATTCAGGATCTCATAATTCTTCCCTCATATCATATTGTTATTCAATGGCTGCCTCTAGTCTTTGTGATGATAATGAGCATGTTTTTATTAGAATATGATGCTACTATGAAGAATGGTACTTGTTCTTTATGTGATTTTCCCCCAAGCAAAAAGTTCATTGACGCTCTATGGATATACAATCTAAAACATAAGCTTGATGGAACAGTTGATAGGTATAAGGCTAGGATTTTTTCCAAAGGTTATGCTCAAGAAAGAGGCATTGATTTTGATGAGATCTTTGCTCCCACATGCCAAATGACCACAATTTTTAGCATTCATGACTTGCTCGCACGTGCCAAATGACTACCATTTGTAGCATTTGTGCACTTCCAGCTTATCATGGTTTGAATATACATCATTTGGACATTAGCCTTGTACTTTTGAATGATGGCTTAGATAAAGAACTATATGTATTCAGCCACTTAGTTTTGTGTAGCAAGGGTGTGAAAAGAAAGTTTGCAAGTTGAAGAAGATTGATCTCAAAACCATGATCTTGCGAATTTTAAATGTCTGGATTAATGATGTGTTGGTTCCTGTATGCATTGTTTGTCATGTGCGGCACAAATAGCTACACTAATTTGAATGAAAGCATGACTCCTGCATCGAGTGACTATACAGGGGCACCGATAGATACCACTATTATAAGAACACACGTGACAATGACAGGAATGTAATGACAGAAGTAAGGTTAATCAGTGGTGTCGCTTCAGATCGGAGTTTGTTAAGATCCTTGCCTCCCTAGCAGAGGAGTTCACATATTCTGTAGGCCGTCTTTCAAAGATTCATAAGAGCTAGGATTGGATTCTGCATGGATGAGTAGTCCACTCTAGTTCTTTGCATGTTGCATCATAAGGCCATGACTGCTTCTTGCTTGTTCGCGTTTTCATTCGAGGTTGATTCTTGCAACGTACTTTCACATGGAATATCATTGTGTTTATCTCCTTCGATTCGATGTGCGTCAATATGCAACTTGAAGAAGATTGAAAGTTTGCCTACTTGCTAGTAGATGGTTTTGAGAACAATTCAATTGATATCACCTTATATGTTAAGCATGCAAATGATCTACTTCTAATCCTTGTTGTATATGGTGATGATAGACTGCTCACTGGTCCTAGTGAGAATCATATTTCTAAATTTAAGGCTGATTTTCATGCCTCTTTTGAGATGTCATATTTGGGGAACTTGTGTCATTATTTGGGCATTCAGTTTGTGCAAGATGATGGAGGAATATCTTTGTGTCAAACCAAATATATTGACACATTATTGCAACATTTTGGCCTTGAAGATTGCAAACCTATTGCCACTCCCATGGAAACAGGTTTATGATTGAGTCTACATGATTATAGAGATGAACTTGATGTTGATCCTTATTAGTAGGTTGTTGGATGTTTGGTGCACTCCCAAGTGAGAATAGAAAGCCACTAGTAGATCTTCTATCTAGAATGTTACCAACCCAATCTGCATCAGCATATCCATCAACCTGCAAATCTACATCATCTTCATAAAACAATGCATAATCCAAAGTAGCACTCGCATAACGTAGAGTGCACCTCAGGGCATCTAAATGTGGCTTCCTGGGAACCTACATAAATTGACTTTCAAGTCCAATACTGTAGCTTAGATTAAACCTTGTAATTGTGAGATATATCAAACTTCCCACAATTTTCCTGTACATAGTAGCATTTTCCAATGCTTCACTTGATGTAGTATCCAAATTCAAATTCTAGTCTAACGGCATAGAAATTGGCTTACAATCATCCATACCATACTTTTGCAACATATTCAAGGCATATTGCCTTTGCGACATCCATATACCTGTTTTTGTATGTATAAACCCAATGCCCAAGAAATAGTGTAGCACACCAAGATTTTTCATGTCAAATTCCTGCATAAGGAGTTGCTTTACCTCTTTAATGTTTGCTTCATGGTTGCCTCCTACAATCAAGTCATCAACATAAATAGCCACAATTATGATGCCATCATCACCCTTCCTTGCATATAGTGAATGATCTGCATCACACATAGAAAACCCAATGGTGGTTAAGTATTCAGCAATCCGTTCATGCCAAGCACGAGAGGCTTGTTTAAGCCCATACTAAGCCTTTTGCAACCTGTAAACATATTTTGGGTGCTTTGAATCTTCATATCCTTGTGACAGGTCGATGTATACTTCTTCTTGTAACTCACCATGTAGGAAAGCATTCTTTACATACATATGATGCAAATTCCATCCTTTTGTTGTAGCTAATGCAACAAGTGTTCTGACAGTAGACATTTTGGCTATAGGGCTGAACGTTTCCTCATAATCAATGCCATATTTCTATGCACAGCCCTTTGCTACCAATTGTGCTTTGTACATGTTTATGCTACCATCAACATTGTGCTTTACCTTGTAAACCCACTTGCAGCCTATGGATTTCCTTCCTTGCAGCAATGGAACGAGCGTCCATGTATCATTTCCATAAAGGGCATCCATCTCCTCATCCATATCTTTTTCCCAATATGCATTTTGAATTGCATCTTCAAAACAAGAAGGTTCAACATCTGGTATTACCTTGGTCATGTAGGCACAATGACGAGCCATATAACTGTCATATGTCAATCATTGCATAGAATTCTGCATCCTCCCAGATCTTCTTGGTCCAGGGTCACTTCTCCTTGTATCATCTGCATGTGCCTTTCTAACTCTTGGAGCCTTCATAGAGGGCAATCCAAGTTTCTATCAAGGCTCTTCTCTAAACTACTGGAATCTCCATCAATGTCTTCAAAAATTGTACATGTTTTACTACTAGCAAAAATCGTTTCTTTACCTTTCTTTGATGTAGATGAATTCGTTGGACTTAAATTTCCATGCAATCTTCCACTCCATGGATTTGACTTGGAACTATTTCTTGGTGACACATTTGGTCCACTCAAAACTTGAGATTCTGCATTTGATTTTTCAGCATTTTCTTTGTCATTTGGTTCAATATCAAGTCTATTCACCTCCTCCATCAAGCCTTAACATTTGAATATACTTTCCTCTCTGCTTTTCCACCATAGCCTTCAAATTTTGGAAGTAAGTGAACACCTCACCCCTCTCTTCCATTAAATATACCCATACTTTCCATGTATGGTCATCAATGGAAGTAACACCTCTTTCAGAGTCTTGGCATCCTATATGTGTCCAATCATGCTATCATGTATGCTAGCAGATAGACAATACATTACCTTTCATGCTCCTTGATTACATTCCTCATATGCTCTTAATTGGTCCATAGTCTGATTCCTCTCTAGTAAATGCAAAGCATTTTCTTTCTCTCCTTTGATGTACTTCTAGTAGCCTTTTCCCATCATGAAATTCATTATTCTAAATCTCCAACAATGGAAGTTGTTCTTGTCCAACTTATTTCTCATAAGCTGACTCATTCCATGTGTGTTTGCCATTTTTGCAGCAACTCGCAACATTGCAAAACACTACAAGCAAATTCTGGACATCGAATATGTGAGTGTCGCTGAACAAGACACAAGTTATAGTTTTGTAAATTGATCTAGTTTTTCTATGGGCCCCACCTTGCAAGCTTGAAACAGAGGTCAAGATGGCTTTGTTCTTATCTAAAAAAAGCCAGTGACCCTAAAAGGATAACTCCCAAAAATATTTTGATGCTTTCTACCTTCATGCCAATTTTTGTAGCAATCAGAGATTGTTTGTGAATCATGCTTTCTCCACACCTTCTTGTTGGAGTTAGACGTCTGTGGAAGCACGCGAATAGCACAAGGAAGAAGAAGAAACTTGGAGCACAACACACAAGGCTGAATGTACTACTAGAGAATGTACAAAGATAAGTAGCCCATTATGGCAATAGGCGTATATACAAGCCAAGGGGGAAAAAACCTCCTAAAGAGGGGAAAAAGTGCCCCGGCGATCCTAGAGTGTTCACACACATCACTACCTAAATATATCAACAAATCCCCCCTAGGAGTGATGCGGTGAACAAGGAGCTGGCACTCATGTATAAGGAAGTGCCAAGCTATGTAGAAATCACTCCACAAAAGGAAGTAAGCCCAAAGCCTTGAGGAAAGCTTCAAAGTTCTCCCTGGGCAGAGTCTTTGTGAATTGATCTGTAATGTTCTCCTTTGTGGGCACATATGCCAAGCTGACCTCCCCAATAGAGAACCTCTCCCTGACATAATGATAATGCACCTCAATGTGCTTAGTGCGAGCATGGGACATTGGGTTCCTCGCAACTGGCAATGCGCTCTGACTGTCAGTGAAGATGGTGGTGACAAAAGACTCACCAACACCCAAATCATCCATAAGGCGTCTGAGCCACACACACTCAACTGTTTTTGTGAAAGCTACCCTATACTCAGCCTCACAAACTGGAAGTGGCCACAATAGGCTGCTTCTTGCTCAACAAAGATATACATGAGCTACCAATCATGAAGCAAAAGCCACTAGTGGACACTCGAGTGTCATAGCAACCAGCCCAATCAGAGGCAGAAAAAGCATGCAAATTTGGCGGTAGTGATCCCCCCTTGGGATAAAACAACCCAACTAGCCGAGTTCCACTCAAGTAGCGAAAGATGCACTTAACCGCCCTGCTAATGCTTGACTCATAGCCAATGCATAAACTTTCTCATTTGTGAGATAGCAAACTGAATATCTGGCCGAGTAATGCATAAGTAAATCAGGCATCCAACAGCCTACTGATAGAGAACAGCATCAAATGCATCTCCAACATCATGAAGACTCAATAGTAAACCTGTCTCCATAGGAGTGGCAATAGGTTTATAGTCGACAAGGCCAAAATGCTGCAATAATGTGTCAATGTATTTCGTTTGACACAAAGCCATTCCTCCATCAACATGCATAAACTGAATGCCCGAATAGTGATGCAAATGCCCCAAATGAGACATCTCAAATGAGGCATGCAAATCAACCTTAAAATCAGCAATATGCCTCTCATGAGGACTAGTGAGTAGCATGTCATCAACATAAACCACAATGATCAGAAGTACATCATTAGCATGCTTAACATTTAAGGTGCTTTTAGTCGGACTGTTCTCAAAACTATGTGCAATCAGATAGGCATGTATCTTCAAGCACGTGGTGCTTGCTTTAAACCATATAATGCCTTCTTTAACCTGCACACCTGGTTTTCATGCCCTTTTTGCACAAAGCCACGGGGTTGGAAAACATACACTTCCTTATGCAAGTCACAATTCAGAAATGTTGTTTTAATGTTCAATTGATGTACATTCCAACCATGATGGGCTGAAGGTGCACAGATGCTCTGAAATCAAGGCATTTTGTTATAGTGAACTAAATCTAGAGCCCAAAACAAGGTACTTAAAGATGATTCATAAAATTTTCACAGACACTTTTATTCTCTTATGAGTACTCTACCTTTCTCTCATACAACATTTTGCTTAATTCTTTCATCTTCACGTTCAATTTTCAACCAAAAGAACATGATGTAGATAAGGTCTAGAGAGAGAATCTAAAACTTGTCATCCTTAAGTTTTGCCTATATGCATAAAATGATCTAATTATTCATTCTAAACACTATCCACACAATGTATAATGAGAAGTTCAAAATGAATTATTTTCACTATCAAAAGGCCTATTATATTGCCCCTATATGGAATATTGTCACATGCATTAACAACTCCTTTTATACTATAATGGGATTTGGTTAGATCATTGTGACTCCTATTGATGGTAGTTCTTTCACATTGTCGGATGCCTTGTATGTGATAGGGATCAAGAAAAATATGTTGTTGGTTTCAACATTAGCCAAGATTGGCTTGGGTTGTGAAATTTGTTGATGATAGATGTACATCTCATGATCTCTCAAAAGGATATGTTATTACTACTTCTAGCATTGTATGCCATGAGCTATATAAGCTCATAGACTATGCAAAATCTATGAATGATTTAACATGTGAAATTCAAGACTCTCAAACTATCTCAGATGCAAAGCTTTGGCATGCATGCTTTGGTCATTTAAATTATGCTAGTTTGCTATGCCTATGAAAATCTAAAATGGTGTCCTCTCTACCCAAACTTGAGGCACCTTGTATACCTTTCTATGAAGGTTTTACTTTGGGCAAAATGCAGTGTTCCTCTTTCCCAAAAGATGGTTCAGTTCAAGCTAATCATAAATTGCATCTTGTTCATATTGATGCCTCTAGTCCTATGCATACACCTTCTTTTGGGAGTTACCTTTACTTCATGACTTTTATTGATGAATTCTCTAGGCATGCACGGGTGTATCCATTGAAAGTGAATTCTGAAGTGTTTATGTGCTTCAAATAGCTTATGGTTATGGTTGAAAATCTATCAGCATGTGAATTGGGCACCCTCCATTCTCATCAAGGGGTGAATACATGTCTTCTGACTTTAATGCATTTTTGAATGAGCATGGGATAAAACATCAATATACAATGACGTATACACCTCAACAAAACAGAGTTACTAGAAAAAAGGAACATGTATCTCATGGAGACGGCAAAGTTTATGGTCAAAAGTTAGGCTTTACGACATAGTTGCTTGCTTGAGGTTGTTGTGTGTGGAGCATATGTACTTAAAGGGTGTCCCACCAAAGAACTATAATTGATCCTCCATATGAGGCTTGCCATGTGTGCAAGCCATCTTTTGCTCATCCATGTGTCTTTAGTTATCTATTATAAGCATTAGAGCCTGAACAACAATCAAAAGATTAGATGATAAAGCAGTAAAATATAATTTTGTGGGGTACACTTCTGAACACAAATCTCTTCTATATCATCCAAAAACCAAATGCATTTTGCTTAGCCATGATGTTTTTTTTGTGGAGGATGAAATTCAGCCATTACATTCATGTACTAAAGAGAAATCAATTAGCTCCAAAGATTTGTGTGAAACTTTACTGCCTCTTTTTACAAGTGGAATTGCTCAACCTTTAAAGGTTCCACATGATGATGCAGATTTGTCCATTTCAGATGCAGATTTACATGATGCACTTGTTGATGAGAGGCCTGATGTAGAGAAGGCAAAAAGTAGGCCTAAATGGTTGGTGCATACTTTGAGAGATAGCAAATTAGATGCACCTTTGTCATATTGTACTCATACAGGCTCTCATAGTGCTTCATTTGCATTAGATTGCTATGCAATGGTTGCCTCTAGAAGAATCATACCTAGTTTTATGTGATTTGCCTCCATGCAAAAATGACATTGGCACTAAATGGGTATACAAGCTAAAATGTAAGCTTGGTGGAAAAGTTTATTGTTATAATGCTAGGCTTGTTGCAAATGGTTATGCTCAAGCAATAGGCATTGATTTTTTTGAAACCTTTGCACCCACATGCCGAGTGACCAATGTTCATAGCATATGTGCACTTGCAGCTCATTATGGTTGGAATGCACATCAGTTGGATGTTAAAATTGCAATTCTGAATGGTGACTTACATGAAGTAAGTGTATGTATTTCAACCCCATAATTTTGTGCAGAAAGGGCACGAAAACAAAGTGGGCATGTTGAAAACGGCATTATATGGTTTGAAGCAAGCACCATGTGCTTGGTATGAAAAGATACATTCCTACTTGTTTGCACATGGTTTTGAGAATAGTCCAATTGAGAGCACCTTATATGTTAAGCATGCAAATGATGTACCTCTTATAATTGTTGTGTATGTTGATGGCATGCTACTCATTGGTCCTAATGAGAAGAACATTTTCTAATTTAAGGCTAATTTACATGCCTCTTTTGAGATATCAAAGTTGGGGCACTTGCATCATTATTTGGGCATCCGATCTATGCAAGTTGATTGGGGAATAACTTTATATCAAACAAAATATATTGATACAATATTTCAATGTTTTTTTCCCAAACCTATTTCCATTCCTATGGAAACACATTTATGGTCGAGTCTTCATGATGATGGAGATGCATTTGATGTTTTTCTCTATCAACACGCTATTGGATGCTTGATTTACTTATGCATAACTTAGCTTGATATTCAGTTTGATGTCTCACATATGAGCAAGTTAATGCATCACCCAGGTGTCAAGCATTGGCAGGTGGCCATTAAGTGCATCTTTTGCTACTTGAGTGGTAAGCAGGTACTTGGATTGTTTTGTCCCAAGGGTAGAACATTGTTGCCATATTTACATGCTTTTTCTTACTCTGATTGGGCTAGCTATTATGACACACATGTGTCTAGTAGTGGTCTTTTCTTCATGTTTGGTAGCTCATGCACATCTTGGTTGAGCAAGAAGAAGTCTATTGTGGGGAATTCTAGTTGTAAGACTGAGTATGGGGTAACTTTCATAGTGACTATTGAGTGTGTATGGCTTAGATGCCTTTTGGTTGATTTGGGTGTTGGTCAGTCTTCTCCTACCACCATCTTCACTGGCAGTCAGAACACATTGGCAATTATGAGGAACCCTGTATTCCATGCTCACACAAAGCACATTGAGGTGCACTATTGTTATGTTAGGGAGAGGTTTTCTATTGGAGAGATTAGTTTGAGATATGTGCCCACATAGGATAACGTTGCAAACCTTTTCACAAAGGCTCTATCGAGGGAGTGTTGGAGTTAGACGTCTGCGGAAGCACGCGAACAGCACAAGGAAGAAGAAGAAGCTTTGAGCACAACACACAAGACTGAATGTATTACTAGAGAATGTACAAAGATAAGTAGCCCATTAGGGCAATAGGCGTGTATACAAGCCGGGGGAAAAAAACCTCCTAAAGAGGGAAAAAAGTGCCCCGGCGGTCCTAGAGTGTTCACACACATCACTACCTAAATATATCAACAAATCCCCCCTGGGAGTGATGCGGTGAACAAGGAGCTGGCACTCATGTATAAGGAAGTGCCGAGCTATGTGGAAATCACTCCACAAAAGGAAGTAAGCCCAAAGCTTTCCGGAAAGCTTCAAACTTCTCCCTAGGCAGAGCCTTCGTGAAAAGGTCTGCAATGTTCTCCTGCGTGGGCACATATGCCAAGCTGATCTCCCCAGCAGAGAACCTCTCCCTGACATAGTGATAATGCACCTCAATGTGCTTAGTGCGAGCATGGAACACAAGGTTCCTCGCAACTGCCAATGCGCTCTGACTGTCAGTGAAGATGGTGGTGGCAGAAGACTGGCCAACACCCAAATCAGCCATAAGGCGTCTGAGCCACACACACTCAACAGTCACTGTGAAAGTTGCCCTATACTCAGCCTCACAACTGGAAGTGGCCACAGTAGGCTGCTTCTTGCTCAACCAAGATATACATGAGCTACCAAGCATGAAGCAAAAACCACTGGTGGACACACGAGTGTCATAGCAACCAGCCCAATCTGAGTCAGAAAAAGCATGCAAATCTGGCGGTAGTGATCCCTCCTTGGGATAAAACAACCCAAGTAGCCGAGTACCACTCAAGTAGCGAAAGATGCGCTTAACCGCTTTCCAATGCGTGACTCTTGGGCAATGCATAAACCTGCTCATCTGTGAGACAGCAAACTGAATATCTGGCCGAGTAATGCATAAGTAAATCAAGCATCCAACAGCCTGCTGATAGAGAACAGCATCAAATGCATCTCCAGCATCATGAAGACTCAATCGTAAACCTGTCTCCATAGGAGTGGCAATAGGCTTACAGTCTTCAAGGCCAAAACGCTGCAACAATGTGTCAATATATTTCGTTTGACACAAAGCCATTCCACCATCAACTTGCATAAATTGAATGCCCAAATAGTGATGCAAATGCCCCAAATCAGACATCTCAAATGAGGCATGCAAATCAGCCTTGAAATCAGCAATATGCTTCTCAAGAGGACCAGTGAGCAGCATGTCGTCTACATAGACAACAATGATCAGAAGCACATCATTAGCACGCTTAACATATAAGGTGCTTTCAGTTGGACTATTCTCAAAACCATGTGCAATTAGATAGGCATGTATTTTCTCATACCAAGCACGTGGTGCTTGCTTTAAACCATATAACGCCTTCTTTAACCTGCACACCTGGTTTTCATGCCCTTTCTGCACAAAGCCACGGGGCTGAAAAACATACACTTCTTCATGCAAGTCACCATTCAGAAATGCTGTTTTAATGTCCAACTGATGTACATTCCAACCATGATGGGCTGCAAGTGCACAAATGCTCCGAACAGTAGTCATACGGCATGTAGGTGCAAAGGTCTCATCAAAATCAATGCCTCTTTCCTGCGCATAACCCTTTGCAACAAGCCTAGCCTTATACCTGTCAACTGTACCATCAGGTTTACGCTTCAGCTTGTATACCCACTTAGTGCCAATGGCCTTCTTGCCAGGAGGCAAGTCACATAAAGACCATGTACCATTCTTCATTATAGCATCATATTCAGATTGCATAGCAGCCATCCAATTTTCTGAATTTTGTGCTTCATCAAAAGAAACAGGCTCATTCTCATCACAGAGACTAGATGCAGCCATAGCATAGCAATCTGATGCAAAGGAGGTACTATGAGAGCCTGAACGAGTACGATATGACAAAGGTGCATCTAATTTGCTGTCACGCAAAGTCTGCACCAGCCATTTTGGCATAGTTTTTGCCTGTTCAATATTAGCTCTCTCATCAACAAGTGCATCATGTAAATCTGCATCAGAAATGGAATGATCTGCATCATCATATGCAACCTGCAAAGGCTGAGAAGTTGCCTCATTAGGACCAGCGTTAGCCTGCCCACCTGTAAAAAGAGGCATCAAAGTATCATACATGTCTTTGGAGCTAACAGATGTCTCCTTAGTACATGAAAGCAATGGCTGAATAGCATCTTCCACAAAGACAACATCACGGCTAACCAGAATGCGTTTAGTCTCTGGATGATACAGACGATAGCCTTTACTTTCAGAACTGTATCCAACAAAAATACATTTTACTGCCTTATCATCCAATTTTCTGCGATGTTGTTCAGGCACTAATGCATATGCCAAACAACCAAAAACACGCAGATGAGCAACAGATGGCTTGCGGTCATGCCAAGCCTCATATGGAGTGATAGACTGCAACGCTTTGGTGGGACACCTGTTCAGTACATATGCTGCACACATGACAGCCTCAAGCCAGAAACTATGTGGTAAAGCCTGACTTTTGACCATGCACCTCGCCATCTCCATGAGTGACCTGTTCTTTCGTTCAGCAACTCCATTCTGTTGAGGTGTATACGGCACTGTACACTGGTGTTTTATCCCACGTTCAGCCAGAAATGCATTAAAATCTGAAGACATATATTCCCCCCCTCGATCAGAACGGAGGGTGCCCATTTTACATGCTGACAGATTTTCAGCCAAAACCAAAAACTGTTTGAAGCACATGAACACTTCGGACTTTGCTTTGAGTGGATATACCCATGCATGCCTGGAAAAGTCATCAATGAAAGTCACGAAGTAAAGGTAATTTCCAAAAGAGGGTGTCTGCATAGGACCACAGACATCACTATGTACAAGCTGCAATTTCTGCATAGCCCGAACTGAACCATCTTTTGGAAAGGAAGAACGCTGCATTTTGCCCAAAATACAGCCTTCACAAACATGTTTTCCAGGTGCCTCAAGTTTGGGCAAAGAGGACACCATTTCAGATTTCTGTAGGCGTAACAAACTAGCAAAATTCAGATGACCAAAGCGTGCATGCCAAAGCTTTGCATCTGACATAGCCTGAGAATCATGAACTGCACATGCCGAATCATTCACAGATCTTTCATAGTCTATGAGCTTATACAGCCCACGACATAAAATGCCAGAAGCAATAATCACATCGCCATTTGAGAGATCATGGACTGTACACCTGTCATCAACGAATTTCACAACCAAGCCAATCTTGGCTAATGCAGAAACTGATAACAGGTTCTTTTTGATCCGTGGCACAAATAAAGCATCTGACAAAGTGAAAGAACTACCATCAGCAGTAGTCAGAATGATCTTACCAACTCCCATAACAGGATAAGAGGAGTTATTGGCGCATGTGACAGTATTCCCTGTAGGGGCAGGCTCGAGTGAAGAGAAGAAACTGCGCTGCGAGGTAATATGTTTGGTCGCCCCACTGTCAAAGTACCAAACATCTGAGTCTACTGCAGACATGCACTGATCATGAGAAGATGGGTCAAAACTGCAGACAGTAGTAAACGCCCATTCTTCTTCCTGCACAAGATTTGCAGACTCTGTTTTTGGTGTAGAGGCCTCTGCAACAACCATTCCAGCCTCTTTCTTCTTTGCCTCTTTAGCAGCCAGTTTTGGACAGTTCTTTATAATATGATCATTTCCTTTACAGTACTTGCAGAACAATTTCTGCTTTTCTGATTTCTTCTCATCTTTATCCTGGTTCTTCGATTGTGCAGCATTTGCAGATTTCTGCTTACTAGTAGAAGAGCTCCATTTTCCTTTGCCCTTCTGACTAGCCAGGAAAGCTTGATCTGCAACACGCATAATGGACCTGTTCTGCCTGGACTGATCTTCCTGCAACAGAACAGAGACTAATTCCTCAAATGACAAGGCATTTGGATTGCCTTTCATCATCAATCGAAGAGTAGAGGCAAAACTCTGATATGAATCAGGAAGGCCATTCAGAACGGTCTGCACAAGTGAGCTATCTGGTATAACCTCATCAGCAGAAATCAATTGTTCCTTCAGGTCTTTGATCTTTGTAAGAAAACTGTCCATCGAATCACCTTCATTCATGTGCTCACTCTCCAACTGTTTTCGGAGGTAAGCAACACGAGCCTCATTCCTAGCCTGGTACAAAGTGGTAAGTGTATCCCAAGCATCCTTTGCTGTTCTGCAAGAGCGAATGTGAGGAATAATGGCACGTTTGACAGACAAAGCTATCAATGCATGTGCCTGGGCATCTCTGCCATCCCAACGAATCTGCTCTGCAGTAGGTGCAATAGAAATAGCAGCACGAACAGGAATCTGCGGAATATCATCTTCGCTCCAACACCTGTATTTGCAGTACCTGTCGTTACAGGTGTAACAGGACGTCTTTCAACACCCTGCACAATGTTCCACAATCCTTTTGCAACCAGTACATGTCGCATCATATAAGCCCATAATGGGTAGTTGGTACCATCCAACTTATCCTCAATAGCCAACATACGGAATACATCATTGCTTTCAGCCATGGCCGGTGACCAAAATACCTTGATGCAGAAAATTGACTGTATCTCAAAAAGTTGAACAGAACTGCCCAGACGAGTTCTGCTCGACCTGTAGCAGACTTCGAGACGCTTAAACTGGCGAACAGAAACTGGTATATACCTTTGGCACAAAAGGATGAAATAGCCTGCACAAGCACTGCGATAGTGTGTTCGGAGGCAGAAACGAGCTCAGATCGCGATTTCAGCACCACAGAGCGAAGTAGTTTTGATCTTGGAAACACCCTGAGTATGCTCACCAAATTTTGTGCGAATCTGAGACTGCAAACGGAGGAGTGTCGACGGCGCCCTAGAAGAAGCAACGACCTGCTCTGATACCAATTGTTGGAGTTAGACGTCTGTGGAAGCACGCGAACAGCACAAGGAAGAAGAAGAAGCTTTGAGCACAACACACAAGACTGAATGTATTACTAGAGAATGTACAAAGATAAGTAGCCCATTAGGGCAATAGGCGTATATACAAGCCGGGGGAAAAAAACCTCCTAAAGAGGGAAAAAAGTGCCCCGGCGGTCCTAGAGTGTTCACACACATCACTACCTAAATATATCAACAGGGAGAAGTTTGAAGCTTTCCACAAAGCTTTGGGTTTACTTCCTTTTGTGGATCGATCTCTTTCCACATAGCTTGGGAGTTCCTTATACGTGAGTGCCAGCTCCTTGTTCATTGCATCACTCCAAGGGGGATCTGTTGATATATTTCAGTGGTGATGTGTGTGAAGACAGTAAGGACTGTTGGGGCACTTTTTTCCCTCCTTATGAGGTTCCCCCCTTGCATTTATGCTTCTAACCCTAAAGGGGTACTTATCTTTGTACATTCACTTGGTAATTCATTCATTTTTGTGTTGTGATCCAAGCTTCTTCTTCTTCTTCTTCTTCCTTGTGTTGTTATGTGCTACTGTAGACCTCAAACTCCAACAAACATAGAGGAATTACCTACCCTTTAGGGAATACTGTCGCATGCACTAAAAATTCCTTTTATCCTGTAATGGGAGTTGGTTAGATCATTGTGACTGCTATTGATGGTAGTTCTTTCACATTGCTAGATGCCTTGTATGTGTGGGATCAAGAAAAATATGTTATCAATTTCAACGTTAGCCAAGGCTGGCTTGGGTTGTCAAATTTGTTGATGATACATGTGCTTATACTAGACACTAAAGACATGTAGATGAGCAAAAGATGGCTTGCACCCATGACAAGCCTCATATCAAGGATCAGTTATAGTTCTTTGGTGGGACACCTATTAAGTACATATGTTGCACACATAAAAACCTCAAGTAAGAAGCTATGTGGTAAAGCCTATTGCGCCAAAGCTTTGCATCTAAGAAAACTTGAGAGTCTTGAACTGCACATGTTAAATCATTCATAGATTTTGCATAGTCTATGAGTTTATATAGCCCATTACATACAATGCTAGAAGCAATAATAACATCTCCATTTGAGAGATCATGAATTAGAACATGAACAACAATGCAAAAGATTGGATGATAAAGAAATAAAATGTTTTTTTGTTGGGTACAATTCTAAAAGCAAAGTTTATTGTTTATATCATCCACAAATTAAATGCATTTTGGTTAGCCATGATGTTGTTTTTGTGGAGGATGCAATTCAGTCACATGTACTAAGGAGAAATCAATTAGCTCCAAAGATGTGTATGATACTTTGCTTTCTCTTTTTACAAGCGGAAAATCAAATCTTGGTCCAAATGAGGCAATTCCTCAACCTTTACAGATTCCACATGATGATGCAGATCAGTCCATTTCTGATGTGGATTTGCATGATGCACTTGTTGATGAGAGGCTTGATATAGAGGAGGCAAAAACTAGGCCTAAATGGTCGGTGCATACTTCAAAAGATAGCAAATTAGATGCACCTTTGTCATATCGTACTCGTGCAGGCTCTCATAGTGGTTCATTTGCATCAGATTGCTATGCAATGGTTGCCTCTAGTCTTTGTGATTAAAATGGGCCTCTTTCTTTTGATGAAGAAAAAATTTCAAAAACTTGGATGGTTACTACACAATCAGAGTATGATGCTATTATGAAGAATTGTACCTGGCCTTTATGTGATTTGCATCCATGCAAAAAGGACATTGGCACTAAATGGGTATACAAGCAGAAATGTAAGCTTGGTGGAAAAGTTCACAAGTATAAGGCTAGGCCTATTGCAAATGGTTATGCTCAAGAAAGAGGCATTGATTTTTACAAGACCTTTGCACCCACATGCCGAATGACTATTATTCATAGAATATGTGCACTTGTAGCTCATTATGGTTGGAATGTATATCAGTTGGGCATTAGAATTGCATTTTTGAATGGTGGCTTACATGAAGCAAGTGTATGTATTTCAACCCCATGGTTTTATGTTGAAAAGGCATGAAAACAAAGTGGGAAGGTTGAAAACGGCATTACACGGTTGAAAGCAAGCACCATGTGCTTGGTATGAAAAGATACATTCCTACTTGATTGCACATGGTTTTGAGAACAGTCCAATTTAGAGCACCTTATATGTTAAGCATGCAAATGATGTATTTTCTAATCATTTTTGTGTATGTTGATGGCATGGTACTCACTCGTCCTAATGAGAAGCATATCTTTTGATTTAGGGCTGATTTGCATGCCTCTTTTGAGATGTCAAATTTGGGGCATTTACATCATTATTTGGGCATATGTTATATGCAAGTTGATGGGGTAATAACTTTATATCAAACAAAATATATTGATACAATATTGCAACATTTTTTCCTTGAAGGTTGCAAACCTATTGCCACTCCTATGGAAACATATTTATGGTTGAGCCTTCATGATGATGGAGATGCATTTGAAGTTGTTCTTTATCAGCAGGCTATTGGATGCTTGATTTACTTATCCATAACTCAGCCTGATATTCAGTTTGATGTCTCACATATGAGCAGGTTTATGCATCCCCCATTTGTTAAGCATTGGTAGGTAGTTAAGCTGATCTTTCGCTACTTGAGTGGTAACGAGGTACTTGGATTATTTTGTCCCAAGGGGGGATCATTGCTACCATATTTACATGCTTTTTGTAAATCTGATTGGTCTAGTTGTTATGACACTCATGTGTCCACTAGTGGTTTTTTCTTCATGTTTGATAGCTCATGCATATCTTGGTTGAGAAAAAGATGCCTATTATGGAGACCTCTAGTTGTGAGACTGAGTATAGGGTAGCTTTCATAGTGACTATTGAGTGTGTGTGGCTTAGATGCCTTTTGGCTGATTTGGGTGTTGGTCAGTATTTTGCTATGACCATCTGTTGGAAAACAATGTCTATTGGTCCATCTTACTTCCAGGATATAGGATGTGTAGCCTTCAGTTCTACTTCGTGTACAAGCAAGAATGTTGGCACGTTGGTTAAATCGTGGTCCTCTCATAGTACCCGCCAAAGTTCAAATTCCCCAGACTGCAGCGACGTGCGAAGTTGTTTTTAATCACGCTTTTAGATTAAAGCACAAGCGATAGCGAACGCGGATATTTTTCAAAACGCAACAGACGGCTGAGTGCTTTATTCACATTGCGATCGTATGCTTTTCTAGTGCTTTATTATCATGGAGGAAATACTATATAACAAGAGCTTGTATCATTGTTGATTCATCCTTCACCTAGGATCAACACAAGCTTTTTAGAGATTGGACCTCAGTAGAGGTGGTGTTTCTTCTAGCACATGGGGCAGCCATGGTGCTAACTTGAAGCATGTTGAGGAGCAGCTATGGAGTTCTTCTTGGTGATTCTTCTTGGAGAAGATGAAGGGTGTGCTAACACTCTAGCTCATGGAGAGGAGGTTATCTCTTGTTCATGGCAAGAAGACTTGGTCATTAGCAGCTTGATGGTGAGGATCGCCCATCTACATGATGTATTTGAAGATCATCTTCTACAAGAAGATGTCTGGCTACTTCAAAGACATTGGATGGGACCATCTACATGATTTTGAAGATTATCTTCTACAGGAAGATATTAGGTTGAAGATTGTCTTCTACAAGAAGATGTCGGGCTACTTCAAAGACATTAGATGGAGATTAACATAAGATTCACATCTTATGTTAAGTATTCAGGTACATATTCTCTTTATGCACACAGGTACTACTTGAAGTTTATGGAGGCTGTGGCGTTCATATCAGAAGGAGTCCTATTCGGCATAGGTACAAGAGAATCAGTACTTATATGCTTTATGCATATTTTTATGAGGTGTTTGAGAAGGTGTGTTCACATGAGTTTGAGGATTTCCGGCAACAATCTTGTTAGCATTCTATGCTACTTTATAAGTATGTGATCTTTTCACACACGTATCTGACTTAGGGTCTTCCATAGCCTAAGTTTAGATGTAGGTTTGTTGACCATCAGTTTCACACTGATCCTTCCTCATTCAGTCACTCATATTCACTCTTGTATAACCTATTAGGTCACACATCTCATGTATATTCAGATTACTGCCCACACATCTGAATATGTTTATTACATTGTACATTCACTCATACATCTATTTCTCATCACATAGAATGGTTGAGAATTTTGCTCCCACATTGTACATTGAACATTGGTATATATGATACTATGAGTAAGCGATGGCTTACGTAACACCTTACACATGACGTCTATTCTTTCTCTATCTTTGTCTCATCATCTGTATGATTAAGTTGTGGTATGTTCATGTTTTGTCAATATGGAAGATTGCTAGAATTAATGTTGTACATGACTGGAACTATGGAACCATGGACCTGTGACATGAGCCTAAGGGCCTACCTCACTTCCAACATTTGGTATCAGAGCTCTAGGGATTTGTTATTAGAGCACTAAGTTTTTGGTTACAGAACTTTAGATCTTTGGCATCAATGCATTACGGCTCTCTCATATTTAGAGGTTCCTAAAATTCCAGATTTACAACATATAATTTAAAGGCATCTTCTATTATTTGACATTTGACATACACACTTAATCTAAATGAGTAGAGATTTGAGAATTAGACACTTCAGTTACATTCATCAGTGTGGAGTATGAAGTTGATGATCTGTTAGCAGCCGAATATTTTTGAAGAGTATGCAAATACTTTACAAAAGTATTGTTTGAAGACCTAGACTTGATGAAGAGAAGACTACTTCAAATTCAAGGAAGAACAATGGTTTAGAGAAGATGAAGGAATCAGATCAACATCAAATCACAGGTATCAGTTTCTACTATCAGATTATCATTTGCAGGTCATATCTTAGAAGAGCAGTTATGAAGAGATTTGAAGGTTTCAAGGAGTGCTTTTATACGCTTTCATCATTTGAAAGTTAAAGCATTAGCTACATCAAAACAGGTATCTAGAGGTTTTTCTAGAGAGTTTTGAGAAGATCTCTTTCATGGCAAGAAAGTTCATCTAAGAAGACAAGTGCAGAGATGAGATGAGTTTTTTCAGCCAATTTTCTGTTGTAAGTTGGTTGGATATCAAGGTACAAATGTATCTAGAGAAGGTAACTCTAGAAGGGCAATTCATCATTCATACAAAAGATTGGTGAATTTAGTCATTTAAGACATTTGAAGCAGAATTTCGATTCAGAGATATGAGGAGATGATAAAACATGTTTCTATATTCAACTTCCATTTGTATACCATATTTGTTTTATCTTTTACTCTTACATTAGAGGAAGAGAAAAGTTCGTTTGAAGAAGTCAAGAGTGTTTGCTACTTCAAGATGAAGAGAACAAAAGGTATGGAAGAGAAGTTTGAAAATGTTGTCATCATCAGGTGGAAGAAAGATGCAGAAGAAGAAAGTCCATCATTTCCAAAAGAAAAGTAAGGCTTCCTTTTCTCATATATTTTCCATATACTTTTCCTATATTATCCTCTACACCCAAAGACAAGTCTACGAGAACATCTTGTTTAAAGAAGAAGCAGTTTCTTGTTTTGCATTACACTTGGTCATGAGTTAGTAGATTTGACAAAGAATTGCATTGAGAGAAACAAAAGCACTCATATGTGTATGAGTTATGTTTTAGTTGAAGCTTTTAAGCAAGCAGCTTATATGTTCCCTCAAAGAATTCTTGGAGTGTCAATACAGAGCTACTTGGTATATGACAAGTTGCAGAGAAGTATATTTCTTCTTTATCTAAATCTTGAGGTAAAAGAGTTTTTTGTAGCAGATGTTGAAGACTTGCGTTGAGGTTTTATGTTTGGAAAAGGTTACCTCATACTCAGTATTTTCAGAAACTTCAGAAAATTCAGATTTGCTGATGTACAGGTCATTTGAAGAATCTACTTTTTATGATTGTCTAGTTTTTTGGATACATGCTTGTATTCAAAAAGGTGTTCCATCATATCCTATCACTTGATTGAGAAGTGGAGTTAGCCAAAAGAAAGTCAAGCAGGTACTGTCACATTTCACCCAGGTAAAATATGAAAGTTATGAAGTATCAACTTGCAGCTTTTGGAGTTCTCAAGGTGAGAAGTTTGTCCACTTATATTTTAAGTAGGAATTGCAGATTCCTTGAAGGATTTGTTTGAAGAAAAGTTTTACAACTTTTTGAGAAGCATGGACACTTGGAGACATTCAGGAAGTAAATCAAACATTGAGTCATGAAAGTTTGATGACAGCAGATTCTACACAGGAGAGATCATTGATCTTGAATAGATCTTGTATGATCTTGAGTATTTATGACTCAGTTGTCTATCCTTTGTTTGTGAAGATTCTTAACATTGGAGAAGTAAGTCAAAGATTCAGATTCTATCAGATTTGTGTTGCAAAGAGATAGAAATACTTGTTATGTTGCAGAAGGTTATGAATCCTATAAAGCTTTCAACAAGGTTTTGTTATGTTAGGATCAGCTAACCTTATTCTAGATTTTGGAAAGCTGAAGAATGACATGGAAAGCTATTGGCATGTGCACAATGCTAATAAAAAGGGTTCAGAGATTTTGTTTCAGATACAGGTATTGATCACTGAACATCAGATTTATGAAGGAAGACGTTCCAGATTTCATAAAGTCTGATATATTTGAAGAATACTGGATACTAGTGTTAAGTCATCCAGGGGGGTGATGAAACATGAAGACTTATTTTCAAGCCTTATGTAAAAGAATGCAGATTCATACTTTTAGGTATTCCTATATTTCCTTTGTCAGGTTCTCTTTATGTTCCAGCTTTGAAAGAAGAAGGAAGAAGAAGAATGTTTGGAGAAAGTTCCTGTTAGGATGTTCCTGTTCAAGAGAAGGTTCCAGAGTTCTATTTGAAGAGAAGCTTGATATTTCAGAAAGGTATATTTCAGACGTGCGCACAAATATGTTTATACCAAGTTCTGAAGGAAATAGGTATGAATGATTTAAAGGATGAAGACATGATGACATCATAGATTTTTGACTCATATTTTAGTTGATTTCAATTGAGTTGAGTTGATTTGACTTGAGTACAGTCAGAGATGAACCACCAGTGTTCATAATACACTAAGTTGTGAGTTGATAGTCACAGGTTCCAGGATTCAGTTCCTGATTTTGTTTAGTGTATTTACATGACGCAGCAGAAGTACATTGAGAAACCTTTTTGGAAGGTAAATGCAAATATATGGATCCCAGTGTATGTTTTCAAGTTTTTGAAGACAGGAGATAGCAGGTTCAGAGGCAATTCATGCTATATTAGTTGTCAAGCAGTGATTGCTTGATGTGTACACTATTGGATATCTAGTTTGCATATTTTCTCAAGTATTATGGTTCATATTCAGCAAGTTCATATTTTTTGAAGAAAAGTCAAAATCAGTTTTGAAGAAGACTTTTGAAGAACAAGTTCTGAAGTGCGGGAGTACAAGCTTGAAGCTTGTGACAGACTATTTGAAGCTTGTGATAGTTTGCAGTTTGTGAGAGATTGCAGATCCAGTCCAGGTTGTACCAATATGACATTGCAGGGGGGATTGTTGGAAAACAATGTCTATTGGTCCATCTTACTTCCAGGATATAGGATGTGTAGCCTTCAGTTCTACTTCTTGTACAAGCAAGAATGTTGGCACGTTGGTTAAATCGTGGTCCTCTCATAGTACCCGCCAGAGTTCAAATTCCCCAGGCTGCAGCGACGTGCGAAGTTGTTTTTAATCACGCTTTTAGATTAAAGCACAAGCGATAGAGAACGCGGATATTTTTCAAAACGCAACAGACGGCTGAGTGCTTTATTCACATTGCGATCGTATGCTTTTCTAGTGCTTTATTATCATGGAGGAAATACTATATAACAAGAGCTTGTATCATTGTTGATTCATCCTTCACCTAGGATCAACACAAGCTTTTTAGAGCTTGGACATCAGTAGAGGTGGTGTTTCTTCTAGCACATGGGGTAGCCATGGTGCTAACTTGAAGCATGTTGAGGAGCAGCTATGGAGTTCTTCTTGGTGATTCTTCTTGGAGAAGATGAAGGGTGTGCTAACACTCTAGCTCATGGAGAGGAGGTTATCTCTTGTTCATGGCAAGAAGACTTGGTCATTAGCAGCTTGATGGTGAGGATCGCCCATCTACATGATGTATTTGAAGATCATCTTCTACAAGAAGATGTCTGGCTACTTCAAAGACATTGGATGGGACCATCTACATGATTTTGAAGATTATCTTCTACAGGAAGATATTAGGTTGAAGATTGTCTTCTACAAGAAGATGTCGGGCTACTTCAAAGACATTAGATGGAGATTAACATAAGATTCACATCTTATGTTAAGTATTCAGGTACATATTCTCTTTATGCACACAGGTACTACTTGAAGTTTATGGAGGCTGTGGCGTTCATATCAGAAGGAGTCCTATTCGGCATAGGTACAAGAGAATCAGTACTTATATGCTTTATGCATATTTTTATGAGGTGTTTGAGAAGGTGTGTTCACATGAGTTTGAGGATTTTCGGCAACAATCTTGTTAGCATTCTATGCTACTTTATAAGTATGTGATCTTTTCACACACGTATCTGACTTAGGGTCTTCCATAGCCTAAGTTTAGATGTAGGTTTGTTGACCATCAGTTTCACACTGATCCTTCCTCATTCAGTCACTCATATTCACTCTTCTATAACCTATTAGGTCACACATCTCATGTATATTCAGATTACTGCCCACACATCTGAATATGTTTATTACATTGTACATTCACTCATACATCTATTTCTCATCACATAGAATGGTTGAGAATTTTGTTCCCACATTGTACATTGAACATTGGTATATATGATACTATGAGTAAGCGATGGCTTACGTAACACCTTACACATGACGTCTATTCTTTCTCTATCTTTGTCTCATCATCTGTATGATTAAGTTGTGGTATGTTCATGTTTTGTCAATATGGAAGATTGTTGGAATTAATGTTGTACATGACTGGAACTATGGAACCATGGACCTGTGACATGAGCCTAAGGGCCTACCTCACTTCCAACACCATCTTCACTGACAGTTAGAGCACATTGGCAGTTATGAGGAACCCTATGTTCCATGCTCGCACAAAGCAAATTGAGGTGCAATATCATTATATTAGGGAGAGGTTCTCTGGTGGAGAGATTACTTTGACATATGTGCCCACATAGGATAAGGTTGCTAACCTTTTCACAAAAAACCAACTTAGGGAGAACTTTGAAGCTTTTCGCAAATCTTTGGGCTTACTTCCTTTTGTGGATTGATCTCTTTCCACATAGCTTGGGAGTTCCTTATACATGAGTGCTAGCTCTTTGCTCATTACATCATTCCGAGGGGGGATTTGTTGATATATTTCAGTAGTGATGTGTGTGAACACATTTAGGAATTTTCAGGCACTTTTTTCCCTCTTTATGAGGTTTTTTTCCCCTCATTTATGCTTGTAACTCTACAGGGGTACTTATCTTTGTACATTCACTTGGTAACTCATTCAATGTTGTGTTGTGCTCCAAGCTTCTTCTTCTTCCTTGTGTTTTTCATGTGCTACTGTAGACCTCAAAATCCAACAAACATAGAGGAATTACCTATATTTTTTCTTCATTTCAATGGGGGGAAAGCAAAGATTTTTAGGGCTAACAAATGACAAAGCGGCCGCCTTGGGTAAGCCCTGAAAGAGCATGAGAGAGAGAGAGTGGTGAGAGTGTGTTGAATTGGCATTCTATTTATTCAATGGTTCCTACATTTTAGGACACATAGCCTTGTCATATGTACTCAAGGATTCTACATGGTTGAGTAATGTCTTATATGAAAAGTTCATGGTCCATGTATTGCCTTTGTCAAAGCCTCTATTGTACATTTATCTTCTGTATAATGTACACACATGGTCCTTTGTAAAGAATTAGATGCCTCATATACAAACATGGTAAAACCTTCCTAATGGCTAGCTATGTATCTATATATACTCTCTCTACCTCACAAAGATATGCCATATATATTATCTAAAGCATAAAAGAAGATAGAAAAATGAAAAGCTCAATACATGCCATAGGTAGAGGGATAGAGGAAATAACAATGAAATACACTCTAGAGGCCAAGGAAAAGGTGAAGGCTGTAATGAATCTTCCCATCAATGTATCAAAGAAGGCTTTCATCCAACAAAGATCAAAGGATTCAAATGAATCCAAATCTCCACCTACCCCCATGATGTAAACCCTTTACATGTCTAGGGGTCCCATATGTCCTTAGATCTCCATAGGACTGTTGGGATCCTATATCTCCAAGTATATGTCTAGGGATCGCATATGCCCCTAGATCCTAGGGATGTCATATGTCCCAAACACCACGGATTCCATATATCCATGGAACCAAAACTACATGGACACCATATGTCCATGATACATGAAGGGATGCCATATGTCCCAACACTTGGATTCCATATTTCCAAAGCTACTTATAAGGATCCCATGTGCCCTTAGTTATAAAAACCCAATGGACTAAGTGATGGCATATGTAAATAGTTTCCCATTTTACAACATGAGGGTCATCACATGGAGGAGGGATGTTGAGATATCCATGATCTACCCTTTTTTCCAAACTCATAACCATCTCATGCAAGCTTCCTTTATCCCACATGCAAGGATATTCACTCTCTACTTCATATAAGGAGGGCTTCACTTTGCTCCATTCAAGCTCATACACTCTAGTTCATTCCTAAAAGTCTTCACTCTCTCCTCATTGAGTCTTCATGATCATAGAGCATCCTAGGAAAGTTATTTTATTCACTAAATTCATCATGTTCTTTTATGTTTTGTTTCTTCCTCCATAGTTAGATTACCTTGTGATTGATAGTAAAGTAGGAATCTTCTCTGTTCATCTCAACAAGCACACCCTCCAGATCCTTCCATCACCTTAGGTCCCTTTAGATGTGCCAAATGTTGGGGACATAAGGAAGTAGGACACCAAATCACACAAGTCCATGAAAGGTTCATTTTTTAGCATATAGTATTCATAATTCAATGATGGTGCAACTTTTGGGTAATTCAAGTCAGTTGGTTGTATCTCTCGACATAATTAAACTCACAGAGATGCAACAGGCATAGAGACCATAAGACAATAAAGCAAGATAATCAATTGAAACTCTAATAACACAATCATAAGAAAAATTACTAGGGAAACCCCTTTTTATAACTACACCAAAAGAGAGATATGAAGAACAACAAGAAGAAAGAGAACAATATTAAGAAAGAGAAAAACCAACTAGAGATCATGAAGAAGATAACAAGATAAGGAATTTGCACTATAACACAAGGATGTTACAATAGACAATCAAGATTAGTGATGCAAAGGTGAACTGCAAAAGACCAAACACAATGATACAATGATGAATCACACAAACACAAACAAACTACAATGCTCAACTATGAGACACCAATGCTATGGTGTTCTAGTGTTCAGCACCTGAGATGACTTTGATGAGATGCAACAATGCAAAGAACAATCACCATCAATATCTCTATGTATGTTGATGTCGTGTATGAAGCCACTTCTTCCACTCTTTACCTTCTAGTTCTCCACTACACATACCACCTTTCTTTATGATGGAACACCACTCCATTTCTCTGGCACATTAAAGGTAGCATGCTTCACTTCTCTAGGACACAAAACATGCCTAAAACTCATGCCTTTAAATTGTGTAAAATTTGAAAGCTTTCACTATAATGATGTGTGCCAAATGTCAAAAAACCCCAAAACAACTCAAAACTCACTAAAATTAAACACTCCTAGCTTGAGTCCTAGATACATTGGTCCACATT
The DNA here is from genome assembly GCA_020310875.1 of Ceratopteris richardii. Taxonomy (NCBI): domain Eukaryota; kingdom Viridiplantae; phylum Streptophyta; class Polypodiopsida; order Polypodiales; family Pteridaceae; genus Ceratopteris; species Ceratopteris richardii. Next base: position 25,571,984 of record CM035444.1, on the reverse strand, counting down.
TAAATGATTCATTTCCCATGAATATGGGTGAATCTTGATGTTTAACATTTATAATGTAAAAAACTATAGATATTGCATCCCTAACAAAAATATAAAGGCATCGACATTTCATTCAACATATATGTAGTTTCCCTATTTACCAATTTTTTCTTTCTTCCAACCCATTTTACTCTCCATCTAACCTTGGAGTGTTCACAGATCTGCATGTCTCCTTCTCTACTTGCGCTTTCAATTGATTGAGCCTAGCAGACACATCTGATTATTTTTTTTTTATACATTAAATGCATATCTTTCTACAATGGTCATCTATGAAGGTCACATAGTATATTTTTCCTCCAATACTTGCTTTCTTTGCTGGCCCCCATACAATTTTTTCCACCAAATCAAGTAGGTGAAAGCAATGTACTTGCTTCTCTTGAATGGAGCCCTTATTTGTTTACATATCTTGTCAAGACAAAGGAGATAAGATAGAGAGATATCTCACACAGTCTCACACACTAAGAGAGGATCACACACCTATTGAGGCAAGGAAGAAGGATCTTCCTCTACTTCTTCTATCACATAAAGAGAACATATAAGAATGAACTAAGTCAACAATATAATCAATATAAGATATAAATAGTAGTACACAAAGAAAACCTTAATGTATGTGAATGAGTGAGCCAGCAAGAAACAAATGTGCTATCACTCTCGATAGATAAATGTGGTGAAGGTCACTGAAAGTATATCTAACATATATCAACATAACCATTATACATGTTAGAGAAACAAAAAACTAATATGTCTCACTCTTGACCATCACATGTTGAGCTTGATATCTCAACGTATTTGACATGAGTCACATACTTCTTTGTCCTCCTCTCCAATCTTCAACTAGCCTTCTCTAGCTTGAATATCTTTCTCTTAGACTTTGATGGAGTATTTTTATGCGCTAATAAGCAAGTGGGTCCTCTTCATATCACTACTTAGATAGGCACAATCAGCTTGGATTGATAATCATAGATAGTTAGAAATTCAACTAACTCTAACATTTCGCATAGTAAAAAAAGTATGATCTTTCAAATGAACTAACTTGTGCTTCAATACTACAAAACAAAATCCACAAATTACACAAGAGAAGATGGAGATACGTAGATAGAGTTTGCTCAATTCCTCTCAAATCACAAAGAAATAAGATGATCTTTTGATTAATGAAAACAAATCTAATGAGTAGAAGGACATGAGAACCGTTTTTGCTCCTGAATGCTTGGTTTTCCATCTATGTTGATTCTTGGTGCTTCAAATCATTTTTTTGGATAAGTTATTATGTTTTCATGCTTTATCTCACTTTCAGTATGACCTAGATGCTTTATTATTTGATTATGGTGCTTTGGATAAGCTTAACCTTGCCGTCTTCAATCTTTCTACTCAACATATATTCACATGCACACACACACAAACATAGACAAATGCATATGCATACACACACATACTCAAACAAAGACACAAAAATGGATTCATACACATGCACATGTGTGTACACATACACATGGACAATAATATACACATACACATACATGTAACCATAGCCATAACCATAACCATGTACACATATAGATGCACATATGTATGCATGGACACACCTACACATGCACATATGCACACACATGCACACATGTGCACATAGATGCACATGCAAACATCCAAACATACATGCACATGCACACATGTAGACATACACATACACACACATACATATAGATACACATAAATATACACACATATACATATGCACATTGTGCATATACCTAAACACATATGCACATTGTGCATATACCTAAACACATATGCATACATACACAAACACATACAAATAGACATAGATGCACACACATACAAAACTTGAAGATAAATTTTTGTTTTATTTTGTTTTTGTTTATTTTTTGTTTGTGTGTTTTCTTGGTTCTTTTTTGTAGCTTTGTTTGCTTTTATTATTTTTATTATTTTTGTTCAAATTTCTCTCTTTTCTCATTTTACAAAAAATATCATTATTTATTCTATTTTCCTTTTTTTTCCCAATACTTTTAAAGTTTCATTCCTTTATCTTTTGTTTTATATTTTAAATATTTATATATATACACACACACACATTCATGCATGTATGTATGTATGTTATGTGTGAGTGAGGGTGTATAGTTTTCAATTGTTCTTTTTGAAATTCTATTAAAATTATCTTTTATTCTTTTTGGATTACTATTTTTTTAATGTATTTGTTGATTTATAATTTCACAAATTATATTGTTTTTATTTCCATGAAATCTTTGGTTTTGCATGTTGCTTTTCCTCATGTTCTTGTGTGTGCTCATTATTTTTAGTTCATAAGCTTGGATAAATCTAAACTTATGAAGGTATATATTTATTTGTCAATGTTTATTCTCCCACAAGAAAATCCACTATAAAATGAAACATATGACGAGCTTCTAGAATTCCTTTGAGAATATGTTTTTTTCTTTATATAACATGCATTCTTCACCTATAATCTTTTGTATGATTATTGAATATTATAGAAACCCTTATATTACATCTAGTTTTCCTCGCATTCATGGCCTATCAATGTTATGATGTGAGTGCATATATTAGTGCAAGTGTGTGGATGTGTATGCATGTGCTTATGTGTTTACATGACTACAAGTGGCCTAGTGGAAGTGGTTTAGCCTTAGAACTCAAGGCCATGTGTTAAAATCCCCATGAAACATCACCTAGAGATAGCAACATGTTATTGTCCATGCGTGACTTAAGTTTATGAATTGGAGATGGAAAACTCTTATGCAAGTAGCTCAGTAGTTTCCTACACTTATTTGCAAAGTAGTGGAAGACCATGGAGATTAGTGGTTCAATCCTTATTAAAATTATATGCATGTACGTATTTGGAAAGTATTGGATGAAGGCCATGGAGGTTGGGGTTCACTCGTTTAAAAATGTATGTATGTATGTATGTAACTGGCAGGTGAGTACCATTGAAAGTGAATAAGAATTGGTAAAAGATAAGTGGATGATCAGAATAGGGAGGTTTCCTAGGTAAGTTGAAGATATAGTTTTCTTGCTCTTGGATAGATTCAAGATAATGGACATGATTGGAAGAGGGAGGATCCCTAGGTGCTAAGTTGAAGATATAGTTTTCTTGCTCCTAGATTGATTCAAGATCATGGATACTGGATGTTCATTTCCCCTAGTAAATGTTATGACCATATGTAACTAGAAGATGACTAATATGGAAGCCAATACGACTATGTGAGAGCATAACCTAAGAGATGATGATTTGGTACATCATGAAACTTCCAAAAATACAGTTTTTTTTTTTTTTGCTTTCTTGGTGGTAGATCATGGAGGTTTGATGTTCATTCTGTTGGATTTTGAGGTTTGTGGAAGCATGTGAATCACACAAGGAAGAAGAAGAAGTTTAGAGCACAACACACAATATTGAATATATTACCAAGTGAATGTACAAAGATAAGTAACTCTTTGGGTTATAGGAATATATACAAGCCGGGGGAAAAACCTCCTAAAGAGGGAAAAAAGTGCCCCGACAGTCTTAAGTGTGCTCAAACACATCACTACCAAATATATAAACAAATCCCCCTTGGGAGTGATGCAGTGAACAAGGAGTTGATACTCATGTATAAAAAGTGTTATGTGGAAAGAGATCAATCCACAAAATTAAGTAAGCTCAAAGCTTTCCTAAAAGCTTCAAACTTCTCCCTAGGCAAAGCCTTTGTGAAAAGGTGTGCACAGTTCTCCTGTGTGGGCACATATGCTAAACTGATCTCTCTAGCAGAGAATATCTCCTTGACATAGTGATAGTGCACCTCAATGTGCTTTGTGTGAGCATGGAACACAGGGTTCCTCACAATTGCCAATGCACTTTGACAAGAGTTCATATATAAATTATTAGCAATAGACAAGAATAATTTCCATATAAATTACAAAAATAGTTAAGTTTATGATTCTTTATGTAAGTATCCCATAAAATAAGTAAAAACTTATGCTTAATTATGGAATATTACACAAGCAATTCCAAAGTTTGCTTTTAAGTATATAAAGTACCTAAAGGAAAAATTTTGGAGAGAATCATAAATGAACCATAGGATCTGTCTTAATTTAACTATTGAGATTTCTTTGAAAGAATTTCTCCAAAGAACCCTATCACTTTGGAATTATAGCTTTCAAAGATAAAGACACTAAAGTTAAAGTTGAGAAGAAAGATGTCCATCAAGTATCTCAAAGATAAAACTTTGGTAATTTTGATTCGAGACCTTAAGGCATAATGGTCCAAGAAATTAGAATCCAATAAGTTATCGTGAGTAAAGTATCATCTATACTTTAACATTCAAGAATACCTTAAAGATAAATGTTGAAAAGATTCAATGTTAGGGTATGCTAAAATCCAAAGTACTAGATCTTTGGACAAGATAAAGATGCTCAAACTTTTTTTTTTGAGCAAAGTGCACCTGAAGAGAAGGAGAAAGAATTAGCTTTTATCAAAGGGCTGACCTAAGAGAACTTCATAGGAGCATTTATCTTGAATAAAAAAGTGAAATTCTTCTATGATTCCTCATATGGATATGGGTACACTAGCACAAGCTCCATATAGGGTACCTACACCATTATCTGCAGTTCTCATATGCCATCCACAATCTTTATCTATGGGCCATCAAAATTTATCATAGGCTTCTCTTGAAATCACATTTTGGAGCCAGAATCTACTAATACATCTACAGTGATAGCGTTCTTATCATTTCCTATTTTAACATGCATCTCTGATGTACCTGTAGACCAAAATTTTCTTTTAAAGTGACTTTCAGGATTGTTTTCATGATTTTCATGGTCAGGTTGAATAGGTCCTAAGAAATTTTTATTAACATTTACTTCATCATCATCAAGGTCCTCTTCATCAGATTCATCAAAGTTTAAGGCTTCATTCATAGCTTGATCTTGATCCAAAGAATCTTGCATCTCAGTATCTAGATTAAGTGAAAACCTCTTCCTTTTAATTAGGCCGATAAAATTATCTTTAAAAACAGTCTTTGCAATAGAGAAAACGTGTTCTAAAGACATAATCACTTGACTCTTAAGCAAAATGTCATCTAAAATCTCCATAGGGTCTATTTTTCTCTCAATTTCTAAAATCAAGATGGCTTTAGGTTTTCTCTTTGGTTTCTTTTGTTTTTGCTCAGGGTCGTTCATGTTCTTGTGTTTGGTCTTGAGTTTGTTTTGATTGTTCTTGTTTCTCTAAAGGCTTTGGTTCCGTTTTTCTTTGCTTTGTCTTCTTACCTTTTTAATTCTCCTCTTGTTTTTGTTCATTGGGTTGTGTTTCTTGTTCTTTATCTTTGGGTTGTGATGTTTCCCCTTGCTCTATGATGGTTTCTATTCCCTCCGAGGTTTGTTTTCAAGTCACTCTTCTTTCACTAGGTTCAGTTTCATCTCTTTTTTGTTTTTCTTCTACATTGGATATGTGAGAAATAAGAGATTGATCTTCTATCGGTAAATCCCAAGCCATTATTCTCCTAATCTCATCTCGTGTTGTTACTAAAGCCTCTACGAAAAATTCAACTTCCTTTGTGGTTTTACTTGATTCTACTTCTTGTTCATCAAGAGCTTCTAGTTTCACCCCTCTAGTTCCTGCATCGGTTATGGTTATATTTTCATAGTGTTTTTTCATTCCTCCCTTTCCATAATTTCCTTGCCAAGGTAGCCTAGATCGATAGTCACAAATTTTCTTGTCTATGTCTATCACTAGTCATTGCTCCTTAGCAGCCTTCAATAGTTCACAATCTCTCAAAAAGTGCTCTAATGAATCACACCAAGGACACCTACGAGGACCATGCACAAAATCATTTTGGTTTTGAAGATTTTGATTAACTTGTAGTGGAAAATTTTGAAATTGAGTATTTTTTTGATAAGGAATTGCTTGAACAGGATAATTAGGATTTTGATAAAGCAATTGATGTTTTTGAGGAGCTTGGGGAGCAACATGTGGTACTTGAGGTGCAAGAGGAGCTTCCATAGTATACGGTTGATAATTTAGAAAATTTTGATTTTGAGGATTTTGAAAAGTTGTTTGAGAAGCTTGAGGATACATGTTTTGATACATTTGAGGATTTTATACATGAGGATGAGGATTTTGCATTGAAGGATTATGCATTGGAGGAACTTGATATGCTTGAGTAGGAGCTACTTGAGGATTTTGATTGGGAGCTATAACATGTTGATTAAGCTCTTGAGAAGACATTGGGTTCATTTGATTTTGGAAATGTTTGATGTAATTAGATTGTAAAGCATCTATAGTCTTGGCCAAATTGGATTGTGTAGGAATAAGACTTTCCATTTGCTTAGTGGGAATTTCCACTTGAGATTGTTCAACTACACTTTTATTTGGCTCTACTTTAAAACCTCGAGTAGGCTCCATCATTTGAGGAATAGGAGTAGAGTCAAAAAGTATAGCATGGGATTGTTCTCTAACTTGCTCCTTAGCTTGTGGAAGGCTAGCTTGAGGAAGACTAGTTTGCTCATAAAGCATGGATTCTCTTTGATGTCTATGGGCTTCAGCCTCTACTACTTTATGCACGTTTTGCCAATTGTCAGTAAGACCATAGCACTTTTCCGGCTCTTCTAATCGCCGTTCAACTTCCCTACGAGTTTTAGGATGAAGAAGTTTAAGAAAATTGATCATAAGATCAAGTTCCAAAGTTATCTTATCCTCATCAGGAAGTTGTCCATAGCGTCTAATATACTCATTTTGTAAGTGAGTAATAGAGCTACTAGGCTTTGGGGAATTGACCCATCGTAAGAATCCATCCTAATTATGCTGGCTATAATCCTCAAGATAGAACTTTTTGAGCATCTCCTTTCTGAAATCACTCCAAGGAAGACTATCATATTGAGTGACATGGTTTATAATAGAGCTATCAACAATTTCGTTCAAAGAATGTTATCAAAAGATCTTCGGGAAGACCAAAAATCATAGCTTGCTCTTCAAACATATCTAAGTAGCTTGTAATGTTGGTGCCATTGAATTTTCCCTTCTCTCTCAACATACAAGAGACTATTCTTTGGCCTTGTTTCTCAACAATAAGGGATCTGAATCCTTCCTCCATCTGTGAACGTGCAAGTGATGCACGATGTTCTAGATCTCTCACAAATGTGTTTACTTCATGACGAAGATGTGCACGATATTGTGAGAAATCCAGTGCAACACTCGAGAATGATGATGATGATATGATGATGCTTACTTCCTTTTGTGGAGTGATTTCCACATAGCTTGGCACTTCCTTATACATGAGTGCCAGCTCCTTGTTCACCGCATCACTCCCAAGGGGGATTTGTTGATATATTTAGGTAGTGATGTGTGTGAACACAATAGGACCACCGGGGCACTTTTTTCCCTCTTTAGGAGGTTTTTTTCCCTCGGCTTGTATATACGCCTATTGCCCTAATGGGCTACTTATCTTTGTACATTCTCTAGTAATACATTCAGTATTGTGTGTTGTGCTCCAAGCTTCTTCTTCTTCCTTGTGCTGTTCGCGTGCTTCCGCAGAAGTCTAACTCCAACAAATTGGAAGAAAGTTCCACTAGTATGGGACGGTTGAAATGACATCCCTTTGAGGACTCTTCTTCTATTGCAAGGAAGAAAAGGACTCATCATTCATGGCGTCATGTCTCACTAGATCAGAGGAGAGCTCTTAGTAGACATCTCCTAAGGATTGGGAGTTATCCTTCATAGTTTAGGGAAGATTTATTCTTCCAGTAGAGAATGTAATAGGTGATTTTATCAGCATTGGTATCACATACTCATTTTGAGTTTTTCAGGAAGGATAATTCCATCAGTTTGATTGGATTGTATAGATCCATGCACAGAGTATGGTTGGCAGAGATAGTTCTTTATTATGGATACACATGTGTTTATGGTATCATGCCACATCATTGCTGACCATGTTAGTAGAGGGCTTTTCCCTTGTTAGGGATTTATTTTCTCCACTCTTCACTTCATACACCTTCATTAGTTAGGGGAGATCTATTCTCCATCTTCATAGGAATATATGTATTGAGGGATTATGCATTACTATGGAAGAGAGGAGCAAATGAATTCATAAGTTTCTCTTTTAAGGAAAGGAGAAAGTGAGAATCAGCTCAGAGATCTATGAGAGATCTCACTTTAGCTTAGTGGTCTCACTTTAGCTCCTGTTCTTTGAGAGAGAAAGAAAGAAAGGAAAACATGATTTCTTCATAGGAGAAGAATAGAGTATGTTTTCCTTTCCAGGGAAGAGGTGTTTAGGACACATCTCTTAGTCTTTATTTCAGAAGGAATTCATTTACTCTACTTTTGAATGTAATTTTCCTTCACATGGGAGTCTCTTTCTCCACTAGTTTTGAAGGAAAAGTATGGAGAACTTATGTGCATGTTCTCAGCTATAGATGAGTAGAGAAAATGGATTCAATAGGATCTCTTTCAAAGGGAAAGGGAAAGTGGAATAGGTTCCACTGCTAGAGCTCTTTTCCTTAGAAGGGATTGAATAAAGAGAGAAAGAGAGAGTTTTACTTTCTCATTTTGGTTGTCTAGATAGAAGTAGCACTCTTCTATCAAAGACAAGAGGGAGATGAGTTAATCATGATGGTTAGATTGAGTCTCACTTGTAGACCCCAGAGAGAAGTGCTTATGATTATTTCCAGTGATGGTTCTTGACTAGATGAGATGATCTACTTATTGACATTAGTTAGACTGGGAGTAGAGTTATGACTTCTCTCTTTAGGGTTTCTAGGAGATATGGAGATATCTAACCTATGGAGGTACCAAACTCTTAGTTGGTGTTACATCATGAGCATCATGTGTAAACATCAGTTAGGAGGATGGGTACTTAGGGATTATCTGAATCTCAAAGAGAATGCTTTTTGCATTCATATGGCAAACTAAAGGGAAGAGAATATTCTTGAGTTTGCACTAGTTCCAATAGATGCTCTTCCAATAGAACTTAGTCCAATGGTAAAGGATGAAAAACCACAGACTTCTTGGTTGGTGAAATTGAGAGATTGCATTTTACTACTGTGAGCTAGATGATGGATTTGCATAGTTCATAAGGTAGTTAAGTTAAACTATTACTTGTGATTATACTCAAGGTTGGGAAGACCTAGAGTGGTATGAGGGCAATCTATCATTTAGTCTTAGATGGGTTTGGTCATTTGTTATGGGACTTTGTTCTATATTTTAGAGGATTATATGGTTTATTGTCTCCATTATGGTACGGTCAAGCTTATAAGTTTGGCACTTTTACACTTGCTTTACATATTATTACTCCATACAGGATACATCATATGGACTTAGGTCATTTGGATGATGTTATATTTCATGGGAGTGATAATTTGGAAGTTGAGTGTACATGGGAGATAGCAGGCATCACTCAAACAGTTTCCCACCTTTGAGATGACTCATATGAGACTTCTTAAGGGGAAGGATATGGGGAAACAACACATAGAGATGACCATGTACATAGAGTACATGGGGTTCAGGGGAGTCCGAGCACTTTCTTCTACCATTATGGACATTTCATTTACATTTTTTAGGACGAAAATGTTTTTAAGGGGAAGGAAATGTCACATGATATTTCTATTTAGTGTGAATCTCCTTTGAGTAGGATGCCACATGGCATGACATGGGATTATATACCACATAGTAGTAGAAGAATCTGAGGAGTTTTTCTTATGTAAGACTCTCAAGAGGCTTGGACGATGGCTGGGCGGCGAACTTAACAGAAGTCTCTGTGTGTAGGATTGAGCAAGCAACATCAAAAGAAAAGAATGGTTCGCGATATATACATATACATGAATGTTATGAAACCAAGCTAAGCATTCTACTAGTCAAAGGTGGTCCGCACGACCCTCTCACCATGACAGTTCAACCAAATATCACACGTAAGAGGATAGGTTCCACTTCATTGACCTTATGTCTTTTTAGGATCGTAACATGTTTCTAAAGAAGTCTAAGATGCATCAAACCAACTCTAACTCACTCACATGCTCCATTGAGGATGAGAAAAGAAAGAGAAATTGGGTTTACGAGCCTATCCTAGAGTGGAAGTATAAAAATTGATTCTAAGAACTATGCTCTTACTAGCCCACCTTGGATCCTCACACGCTCAACTGAGGGTGATCGTCTCAAGGAAACCATGTGCTAGTAAGGGCCCTATGGATGCCTAACAATGATGCTCTATGAGTTTAGAGGGGGGGTTTATAGTTTTTTGAATGAATTTGGGCCCTTGGATCTAGAGAAATCAACTCTCAACCCTAAGATCAGCTGCTTTCGATTACAACCATTGGATTTATCAAATGGATGGCTAGGATTGGTTCTTTATATGATATCTAGGGAAAAGGGGGGGAAATAGGCACCTTCATTCTCCACCATTGGATCTGGGGTTGTTGTGGACCGCCGGATCAGTGATGACATCAATTTGGATAAGTTAAGCTACTATTTTTTAACAAACTTTGCATTATTGATCTTTGATCATCGAAAAAGGCTTATCTGATGAAAAGAACTCGTGGATTCTCCTTGCTTTATGCTTTAGTGCATCTCCACCCTTAATGTGAGCTCATCCTAACCGTACAACATGGTTCAATCCTTGTTTGCCATGTGGTAACCCTTCAACCCTTCAATTTTCTTATTATAGGAAATTGCGATGACCTTGAAAACTAGATTTTGTGCTCTTTGACCCTTCAAATATCCTTTGATGAAGACGAAAATCTGTAGTGCTATGTTTTGAAAGGTCTCATTTAGGAATATGCAGAAAAAACTCCCATCTGAATCCCCGTTATACAAGTTTGACTACATTTGGAAGTTTGCAAGGTGGCATTAAGGTCTCTAGGAAGCTCCGATATCCTTGAAAATTTGTACAAATATGTAGCCACATATAATCTTTATGCATGTCAAACCATATGGCTAACAAAAATTTCTATACAAGATTTTGAAGGATCTAAGTGGAAAAATTACATTGTTTACAAAATGCACATGGCATATCAATGTGTTAGAAAATCCATTTACATGCGAAATTTAGGCTATAGTCTTCCTTTGATAGGCTTTATAAGTATATGAATTTTCATGTGATTTGGAGACATTGAAATTTTTGCCCTAATTTCCAAAATTTGACCAGCTTTGATTGCTACCCTCGATTTGCTTGATTTTTTCCAAAGTTTGCATGTGAACTCCCTTTGACATCCTTGATGCATCTTGGACTTCTCAGGAATTCTGGCTACCTTCACCGAATGTGTTTCCTGTAGGCCGTCATGAATGAGAGAGGAGAGAAAATCTCGATGACACCGTCAAGGCACTTTTTTCCCTTTTTAGAGGGTTTTTTTCCTAAAGCTTGTATATACTCCTATAACCCTAATGGGTCACTTATCTTTGTACATTCACTTAATAATACATTTTGTATTCTGTTGTGCTCAAAGGTTGTTCTTCTTCCTTGTGATGTTTGTGTGCTTTCGAAGAGCTCAAAATCCAACAATACATACATACATACACAAATAGTTATAAAAGCACTCCCATCCCTTCCACACACCTTTTGACACTAGCATACTAATAGTCACTATGAAATCAAAGATTGCATCACATAAACTTGTTAATAACTTTGTTTGGAAGCCAACCCCTTCTGAATTTTTGTAAGAATGTTAAACACATATACACCTATCATATTGAACGTAGTTATTTCTTTTTAGATCTAAGACAATCCCATATCTATTTTCATGAGATTTTCTGGTGTTCATAATCAGCAACAAATTTGATGAATGTTCTAAATGAACACTAACGTACACACATTTTTTTACCATACAATTTAGTTCTTTTATTAAATCACGAAATTGGTTGCAAGGTCTAATTGATTTTAATCATAAACAAGAGTAGCAACTAGTTTTTTTTTCTCTCTGTAAATTTATGCGCATTCTTGTGTGATTGATGCTAATTTTTAATGTGTCTATCTGCCAATTGCAACTTCATTTTGTATGTCTATCTCCCAATTTCAACTTCATTCTTGTATGTACAAACACACATTTTCATCAGCCTCTTTGTTATCCAAGTATGACATGAAGCTATCAAGGCTGAATCTCTTCCTAATTACATAAACAGTGGTTTTATGAAGTGTGTGCACAAGAAAAGATCCAAGAAAGAACTAGAAAATCGGAGATCTATCACTTGTCACAATTCTTTGTACAAGATCTTTGTCTCTTTTTTGGTCAAATTGTTGGGTCACATTATGAAAAAAATAAATATGAACCAACAAAGGGGATTTATCAAAGGTATGTATATCCTTCATGTATTCATTATCTTGCAAGAAGATATGGATTATGCACGTGAAAGTAAACAGAACTTTTTAAAACTTCGATGTGTATGATAGAATTAAATGGGAGTTTATTTTGCAATCTCTACATGATATGGGTACAAAAGAAACTTTATCAAGTATGTACATATTCATCTTGGTAATGTTTTTGTCAAGTTTGTACATATTCATCTTGGTAATGCTTTTTTCAAGTTTACTATCAATGGTGATTTACTTTTTAATTCTTTGTGTTAAGTTACAATATGCTTCGTATTATAATTTATTTGTTAAGAAACGCTAGTCAAAGGGGCAACATAATTGGAAACATCTATAGAACTTATGATAGGAATGAAGGGATTTTGTAACAAAAAGACATTAATTTGGGTCTTATACTAGAGTCTCCTACATAAACCATGAGCTGAAGTTTCAAGGACTATGGCACTTGTTGATCAAGACTGAGTTACCTTACTCTTGTAAATTCTTCACATTCCCATCTAGACCAACATCGAAGTCCACTTGTGTAGGACCATCCCATGGTGTAAGAGATTTCTTAAAGAGGGAAAAAACATGGAGCATCTCTCCTTCTCATGCACTAAGAGCCTGAGAATTTGAAGTACTCCATGGAAGATCCTCCAATTGAATTTGACGATTGAAGATTTCTTGACAACAAGTTCTTCTTAGGGAGGCAACGGGGTAGTCCACACACTTTTGGAACACTATCTGAGGAAAGGTCATGTGAAAATTTTGAACTAAGAATGTACCATCAATTTGCCATAGAAAGATTTGCCATAGAAAGATTTGCCATAGAAAGATCCCTAGAGCTCTTTCTCATATATTTCCTTCCTTGAATTTGGTTAGGGCTTTTTAGATTCAGCCTATTTGGAGTCGTCTCATTACAAGAATTTGCTCTTTGAACACCATAAAGAAAAATTATATTTCAAAAAAAAAAAGATTTAAGCTTTCTCACCTTCCACGAGTCCATTTGGTTTGGTTTGCTATTGTATAAGAATTTTAGTCCAGGAATCAGAGCCCACAAATATCCTAGAGCTGATAATACATAATTCACCAAGGAAGTATCCTCCCTATCCATAATATAGCTCAAAGATATGATCTCGATGTTGGGTGTATTCAAGAAATGGCCTGAATATGTAATTTTTTTTTTCCTATTTTCTGAGTTGGGGATGATTCGAAGACTCATACAGTGCATGGAAAGATTTCAACACTTGACCCCTTACGTCAGCCACTTCAAGTTTAAGGAACAACACTTGATGTAGCACAATGTCATATGCTTTTTTGAAGTCAATTTACATCGTGTATGTAGAGACTTTATGCATAGCCCTTTGAAGCACCACTTCTTGTATGCATACGACTTGCCCTATGCACTCATGACATGAAAAAAAATCCAATATGGGCTCGATTGAATAAATTATGAGCCTCGGTAAGCCTCTTCACTATCAGACAGACCAAATTTTAAGCACAACAATGATCAAGGAAATCCCTCAATAACTATCAACACATGTAAGGTTCCCCTTCTTAGGAATGGAAACCACGACTACGATTATCACAGGCTTTGGAATCACTCGTTTCTCAAACATATTTACCAATAGGTTAAAAAAGGTATTGTCAAGCCCCTTATCATAGAGGAGAATCTTAAAAATTCCTAAAGCTAACCAATCTCCACTAGTGGCCCAACACATTTTAAGCTTTTGACAGAACAATCAAACTCCAAACCATTGTATTGGTTGGTTCACTCCGATAAGCCTGGATCAAACCCTAATGGGATGTCTACTCCACACCTCAATGTTACGACTTCTCCCATCCAGATCAACAAAGATACCTTCAGTGTTCCTTCCAAACCTCCACATTACGGGATGTCTACTCCACACCTCAATGTTACAACTCCTCCCATCTAGATCAATAAAGATACCTTCATATTGTTTCTTCCAAATATAAAGTTGTTCAATGAGTTCCGCCACAAGTTCCCCACAATTATTTCAAACGGGCATGATATTGTTGTTCTTAATGACAAATATCGACCTTTGATTTTAGAAAGCACGTCCAAGAGTTGTACAATTGCAACACAAAACTAAAGAAGTGTCAACAACTTTGTAGCTAGGTGTACAAAAAGCTAAAGCACGTCCACCTTTGGAATCGAGATCCCATTGGTTTTCGTAGGTCCCAAGCCAAGTCAAGCTATCTAAATACTTCCCAAAGAGGCGACCATGCATCCCCCCAAGTAAGCTACAAACAATGGGATATGGAATTCTTTGTGCATCACAATTTTTTTTTTATTTTTTGAGTCAAAGAAGGGGGCCTCAAGAGGCTTATCTACTCAAAAGGCAAAATCTATCCGCCGCTTCATCTTCCAAAGAAGTCTTATACGTGACCTTGCAACCAAAGACTATGGTCAACTCATCCCAAAAGAAAAATGTGGTGAGATACCCAATGCTCTGAACATGACACTAGAATATGCGAATTGAAACCCGAGGGCTCCGCACCAACTAAATTGCCTACCCGATATGTTCCCAAAAAAAAGGGGAATGCCATACCCCACAAAGGAGCATCAACACATAATAGGAGTCTTGTGCATCATGGCCACAACATCCAAAGTTGAACACGTCCCTTCGCCACAAATCATTCACATCCCAATCACTACTAGCCGTTCAAGAGATCCAAAAAGATTATCCATGGCCCCCCAATCAATTCTGCACCATAGGTAATCACAGGAAAGACTAAGCTCTTAAGAATTGCGTCCACACAAGGAAGAAGCGATTAAACAAAAGATGTTGGTAGGCAAAAAGGCTCTTCCTTGCCTTCTCTTCCCCACTTTTGATGATCCTTACAATTGAAATCTAATGTCAACCTCCACACCGATGGAATAAAGCAAAGTACTTTCCAATGGTTTATTGCCAACAAACTATCTACCTAGACTAGAGCTAGGGCTCTCAAAGCTTAAGAGATGGACTATGCAAATGGTGTCATGATTTGCCTCTATGGTATCTTTGAAGCGCAGAGTTCTTTGTGTTTCAAGGTTATAAAAAGCTTGAGTTTTTTAGGCTATAATGGACTCATTCCTTTCTTGATTCAGTACAATTCAAGTAACTTTAGAGAGAAAACGTATAACTAAGAAAAAAGACCCCCTCTTCCCACTTGTCTTCAAACTTCAATAAAGCTACCTGTAAACTTTATGAGAAGATGTATAACAAAACGTCATACTTGGAAGTTAAAAATCTCTTCTTAATAGTGTACAGCACAATGCTAAAACATGGACAACAAGATTTCTTCTCTTGAGCCCTACTGTTTCTTCCACTGATCCTGTATGAATTCAACCTTACTAACAAAATTTCTTCTCTTACGCCCTACTGTGTCTTCCATTGATGCTACATGAGCTCAACCTCACTATGACAAGGCTCTTCCAATATCCGAGTAACACTGAAAGGCCATCAAAGGCTGGAATGGCCAGCATACATAAAAGATTCGTATTATTTCAACAAGTGAGTAAAATTCAGGGATATATTAACCCAACTGAGTAAGCAAGTACAACTGTAAGGTGAACTTCACAGAAAGAAGAAATACGAAGCAGAGAAACACTTCAGAGGAATGAGACAAAGATACTCAATCTCGATTCCGCTACATGTGGTAGTATCGTAGATGCAATGGAGTCATATAATTTAAAATGATACCTGAAACAATGAAATGCCTCGTTTCGAGGGGTCATGTATGTAAATCAGGCAGCGATGGCTCCTGGAAGACTGTTTGATGCAAAAGTTTGAGGAGCCGAAGTTACAGGGTTTTATGTGCACAACTACATAAATGGTAAGGTACAGATTCAGATCTCAGAAGCGGCATCTGCAATGGCAGGTCAGCAAGTACGACAGGAATCAGTCATACCAAGAGGAACGGAGCCCAGCTTACAGGGTTTTATGTGCACAAGTACATAAATGGTGAGGTACAGATTAAGATCTCAGAAGCGGCATCTGCAATGGCAGGTCCGCAAGGACGACAGGAATCTGTCATACCAAGGGCAATGGAGTATATCGTCGGCAGAAATGAAGAAGCTGAGCACAATGGACGAAAGGGTCTACTAACGATACGAATCCTGCGAAACTGATTCAAAAAATTCCTGTGATCGGAATTCAGCGATGGCATACTCACCCTCGGTAAAAAACTGTAAACAGAAGCTCATCTGTACTTAACTAACAGCAAACTCGGTTCTTTCATGAACCTTCCAATGCCCTCTGGCGGCATGAGATGATGGTCTACGGCCACCTGCATCTGTTGTCGATCTTCCATGGTATCCTTCATCATGTCTCCTCCTCTCATGTTCTTCCCGATGTCTCCTTTTCTCGTGTTCTTCCCGATGCTTGTCCTCCCTTTCCCTCTTTCGCGTGTCGTCCTGATACTTCTCATATTTATCATATGCATCATTGACCCTGACGGCATCTGTACGATCACGATGTTGCCGACCTAATCTGCGGTCTTCGTTACGCTTACTCATATCGAGACGATTCTCATGGCGTACACGTCCTTCGACGGACTGCTTCTGAACAGTGACGAAATCACGTGATGCTTCATTCTCCGTGCTGCTATCCTTCTTCGAGGATATTCCAGCTTCGTCTTGCCTTCTTCCTCCGTTCGACAAGGCCGGGAATACTGTAGCGACCGTTTGCTCCTTTGCTGGTAATGAGTCAGCTCTTGCGATGGCCAACGGGACAGATCGAGCACCAGAAGTACTTGCACATAAAGATCTGCAAAGCCCATTCAGAAATTTAAAAACTGGCACCTTCGACAGCCCCGAATTCGTGAAATACTGGAATCTCATGATAGTATTTGCTCTTACTCTTGCTGAAGAGCCTTGATTTGCTTATCCTTCCGTGATATCTCCATCTGGGCAGTCTGTTTGAAACATAAAATACACAGATAATTGCATATGCAGAGAAATTCTGAGTAAGAAGCGAGGGTAAATGCACAGAGAAAACGCAGCAGAATTTACCTTAAAAAGGCACGAAATATTTCGAGTGAGGATTTCATTCTGCTTCGACAATCCTTCATTCTAAACACGCAAAGAAACCAAAGAAACCAAAGAAGAAATAAGAAAACAGTAGCATTGCAAGTCGTGACTGACACTGAATTTCTCTGTGCATGAAGCTTGCCTCTTGTTGCAGATTGCGAACCTGCGCCTTTAATTCTTCGGCTTCATTG
This sequence comes from Ceratopteris richardii, assembly GCA_020310875.1. Taxonomy (NCBI): domain Eukaryota; kingdom Viridiplantae; phylum Streptophyta; class Polypodiopsida; order Polypodiales; family Pteridaceae; genus Ceratopteris; species Ceratopteris richardii. The sequence continues at coordinate 25,554,447 of CM035444.1, read as the reverse complement.
CTAAGATCTTTGATCCTGTCCTCCAACTGATCAAACGCGAACACGAAACCGGACAGGTTCAGACGATAACGAAGAACATTAAGCGTAAAATGCGTACACAAAAGCGTATGTTTGTAGTCTTAAGGAGAAGAAATATGAACCTCATGGAGAGACGTCTTGATGATAGCCCTTCCATCCTCCAAATCCTCAAACAGGTCGTCATACAGTTGATCCGGATCGTCTGAAAAACACAAACATGAGGCTGCATTTAGCGGCAACTTGCAGGCAACATCAACTCAGAGAGGCAGCGAGAGGCAGCGAGCAGTAAGCCCCCCTGCTTACCCATTGTTCCTTCTACGGACTCCGCGAAGGCGAGGGATGAAGCAGAGCGAGCGAATTAACGATGCCGCAGGGTGATTGGGCGACTCAGAACTTCCCTGGCGGGAGAGACCTCTGACCTATGCGCGGGAGACTCAAGGAGAGAGCAAAAGAAATTCAAACGATACCTCGTTCAGTGATTCACCTATTCTCCACCTGCATCAGCCCTATGCAATATATCTTAAGTAAATGTGTCTTCCCCGACCCATTTCCCACAAAACTACCGATTGAATTTTTCTCATTAGAAGAAACACAAACACCCAAGTCCTCAACTAGGTATAGGGACACCCAAAGAGACACTCATAAAGCTGAACACATTGGTTCAAGGAGTGCGACTTGACCTTTTGAGCCAAATGCCCACAAATTGAAGGTGATATCCACTATACCACACATGCTGGTAATTATTCAAAGAATTAAGCCGAGGTCCAAATTTCAATATGCCATCCTATTCATGTCATGTGGTATGAATGGAGATGTGGAGGTGGAGATAGATTTGGTTGTAGTCATGTGAAGCCAATCTCATATCTCAAATTTCACAATTTGTACCATGGGCATTACATAGTGTTTGCACCAATCAGTCTCCATATCAATAGTTTGGCTACACCAATCAAGATCCATATTGATGGTGTAAGCTCCACATCCATGGCGTGATTACACTCATGAAGCTCCCCCACCCCATGCAATGAGTGATCATTAGTATGTGGCTCAATAGAATTTGATTATTACCCCTACCTACTCAAATGGGTTCTTTGTCAATTTGACCAAGGAACCCATCCTCGAGTAAAGGGGCCAGATGCTCCTTTACCCATCCATAGTAACTTGTCTTTAAAAAATAAAACCACATCCATTAGGTGTAGAAGTCTTTCATTTGCGAAAGACGTAAAACCAGCTTAGTTTTCAGGTGAAGACAAAGACTGAAACAAAGATGCAGTCTTGATCTTTATGGAAAAATGGCAAGATTACATCAATCGAAAAACACCTTTGAAGCCTATCAATTCTTAGAATCAATTTTATCACTTGGACCTAAGGCTTAAAAATGGTGGATGAACCTAAAGGAGTCTCAAAGGATTCCTGAAACTTGGAACCAATTTGAGGAACTCTTTAAAAAAGAGTTCCTACCTAAAAACAAAGACAAGTGAAACTGGGTGGAGTGGGACAAGATCCTTTAACAAGGACATCCCCTCTCCTTGTACATTTCTCATTATCGAGAAATAGTGCTCAAAATCCAAAACTTATATGATTTTCATAAAGTTAGAGGTTTCAACTGTGGCCTCGACAAGCACATCAAACATGAAGTGAAGAGAAGTGCTCCAAAAACTTTAGAAAATGCTATAAAGTTAGCATAGACCTATGAAGATCATGCTAAAACTGGAAGACAACCACTTCATCTTGTCGTAAAAAATAAAAACTTCAAAAGAAGTAAATGAAAGTTAGGCACTTTCAAAAAAGAAGACTTCAAGACTCCTAGATTCTCAAGGCCAAGACTCGACCCTCAGGTCTAGGAGAAAGCAAAAATAAAAATTTTTGCTTTAAGTGCCTAAACCCAGGACATCTTAGCAAAAATTATACTACAAGGGGTCAACAAGAAGCCAATCGTGAGTAGAAAGGGAAAGAAAAGGCAAGAATTCACTAGTCCAAACTTTAAATCTTGAAAAAAACCAAAGTTTGGAAAAAATGGAGGTCTTGCATGAAGACGACATGCATCAATGTTGTTTATCTGATTCAATGGGGGTCCAAAATCAGTTTGGACTTCATAACTTAGTCAAACTTCATGCTCGCATAAGAGGGGAAAAGGTCAGAGTCATGATAGACTACTTGACCACCCATAATTTCTTAAACTACTCACTGGTGAAGAGATTAAAGTTACTCAGTAGAAGTCTCCACATCAATATATAGTTTCCATGATGCAAGCACAAGACAAGAAGGTCTGGGACACTATGATTTGTGATTTGGAAATAGAGCTTCAAGGGTATAAGTATAAACTTCATTTCCAAATTATGCATATGGAGAAAACTGATGTGGTTTTGGGTAGGGAATGGCTTTATGGCTTAGGAAGAACACTCAAAAGCAGTTATCAATTGAATACTTTGGAATTCATAAGGAATGGAATTTTGTTACCTGATTCAAGGGGAACATGGTGTGCCGAGTATCCCCTTGATTTCAAGTATGGAACTAAAGAAACTTGTAAATAGCCAGAAAGCAGAAGTTTATATGATACTTCCAACTAATGTAAACAATGTTTATAATATGAATCTAGTTCCATATGTCTCATCTCCATTCCCTGATCATGAAAAGTTTAAATTTAAGTGTTTAATGAATAATTACAGGGATGTTTTTCTAGAGCAACTTCCCCATGGCTTACCTCCTTCTCATGGGCAAGTCAACCATGCTATAGACTTGCTCCTAGGAACTAAGCCTATAAGTAAACTTGCTATAGACTCCCATATTCCCAACAGGCCAAAGTACAGAAACATTTAAATGAATACCTGAATAAGGGATTCATTCAACCTAGGTAGAACCTATTCTTTTAGTTGAGAAGAAAGATGGGTCAATGAGATTATGCATTGACTATCAAACCTTGAATAAAGTTATAATCAAGAACAAATATCCAATGCTCCGAATCGATTATTTATTTGATCAATTAAAAGGGTCTAAGATATTTTCAAAGTTTGATATCCATCAAGGATACCATCAAATTAGAATTAAATTTGAAGATGCTTCTAAAACAGCTTTAAGAACTAAATATGGGCATTTTGAATTTTTAGTCATGCCTTTTGGACTAACAAATGCGCCTTCTACATTCATGAATCTAATGAACACAATACTAAGGCCTTATTTGGAAAATTTTGTAGTTGACTTCCTTGATGACATTCTTGTCTATAGTCAAAATACAATTTCTCATTTAGAACATCTAGAAAAGATTTTTTGAGTTCTAAAAGAAAATAAACTAATTGGAAAAGAAGTTGAATTCTTTTCAATAGAAATCAAATATCTTGGGCCCATTATACCTAGAAAAGGAATTCAAGTAGATCTTGTAAAGGTCCAAGTTGTTATCAGCTAGCCTCACCCTAAAACCATTACAAAACTTCAAATTTTTTTAGGGTTAGTAGGATAGTATAGAAAGTTTGTGCCAAACTTTGCAAAAATCTTGATCCCTTTATTTGAAAAGTCAAAGGGAAAACCTAGAAGCCTTAACTAGGAGAAAGAATAGGCTAAAAGTATGGAATGGCTTCAGAAAGCCTTAGCTTCAGCCCTGTTTTACAAGTAGTAGATCCAAATGAATATTTTGTAGATGAAACAGATGCTTGTGATATAGCAATCGGAGATGTATTGAATCAGAATGATCGACCAACTGCTTTTAAAATTCAAAATCTAAACTCAGCTCAAAGAAGATATTCTACCTTTGAAAAAGAGGTTTATGCCATTGTGCATGCTCTAAAAAGTGGAGACACTACTTGTTTGGCACCAAGGTAACCATAGGTTTTGATCAAGCAAGTACTAAATGGTTTGCAAACCAATCTGACTTATCAGGTAGAAAAGCTAGATGGGTCGAGATGGTTCAAGAATTTCATTATGAACTCAAATATAAAAGAGGAAAATTCAATGTAGTGGTAGATGCATTAAGCAGGATCTAGGTTGCATTTATTCGATTGAATAATTGAAAAATATCGAATGTGTTCATTTTATTTGTGGTTATTTAAATAAACAATGAAAAAAAAATGGACATGGAAAGGCTTTCGATCGAAAGTGCTTTTGATCGAAGAGGTTTTTGATCGAAAGTGCTTTCCATCGAAAACCTATTTCTAATTTAAAATATATATATATTTACATTCGATAGAAAGGTTCATCCTGCACGTGCTTGTTTGCTAATCTATAGATCTCTAATACTACCATTTCTTTCATAGAGGCTTTTCTTCACAATACCATTCATGTATTGATCTATTTTTTATTTATTGCTTATTTTATTGTTCGGTTCATTGTATCATGCATATTGTATGATGCACATATGCATCTCTTAAATATGTATGATTTACATTTATATAATTAGTTATATGTTTTTTAATCATCAATTGTATACATGTTCGACTTGTGAAAACATTTTTTACTTGTATACATTGATGAATCAAACTTAAAATAAACCACTACTGTGATTGTTTGACTCGCTACATCGATTCTTACTCTCACAGTAGTATAAGAATGAGCAATAGATCTATTGACATAGTTTAAATCGCCACCTCAATTCCTACTCTTTCGATAGTATAGGGAGTGTATAGGGACTATTGTGATTGTCTGATTCTTTGACTCTTACTCTCAAAAGAGTCACTTAGATTCTTATGAGCATAATTAGTGTAGGTCATAAGGTGTATAGAAACTATTGTGACTATCTAATTCTTTTACTCTTACTATCACAACAGTTATATACAGTCATGTGACAAGCCTCATACATAGTATAGTGAGTGTATATGAGCTAAAATGAATGTATGATTCTTTGACTCTTACATTCTTAATAATTACATAGATTCACTTCAAGATTATAATTCCACTTTTTATTTAATTATAAATGTACTTCTCTAACTACCTATCCATATTTCTATCATTTCTCTACACATACTATTGATTTATCTATCCACACACTTACTGATGTATCTATTTATATGCATACTTAAAATCTATTTGCGTATCTATCATTTTATTTATGAGATGTATCTTTTATTATTGCTTTTATGAATTAGATTAGTGTTCAAAGTTTTAATATCAATTTTGATAGTCTGATAGTCTATTTTTTATTTTTTCCACACATGGAAGGTAAAATAAATTAGCACGAGCAAAAATGTCTGGAAGATTTTGTGTGCTCCTACATGTATGGAATGAGAGAAGATCAAATCGCTCTAGCAATGGACATATCCAATTACAAAGATTTCATTGAACAATTATCTAGAATAGCATATATCAACATTGAAGATAAATTTGGTAGTGTGTCAGGTGGAGCACATGTATTAGATGAGCTAATGTCCAAAGATATTACTTGTATCTTTTGATAGATCATCAAAGTAGCAAAGTCATCAGCACTGGATACCACCACAATGCCTAGATTCATCGACAAAATCAAATTTTTCGATTTACATTATCAAACAATGAAGAGAGGAAAGTGAGTGAGACTGGACATGATTGAACAGGGAGAGAGGCCATCGGTAGATCCAAATACAAGAAATACATAGGTGAATACGGGAGATCAAACATCGAATAATCTTTGTTTCCTCCTATATTCATCTATTCATTTGCCCATTTTTCATGTTGATAGATTTTCAACCAAAACCAAAAACTTTTTGAAGCACATAAACACTTTGACTTTGGTTTCAATGGATATACCCATGCATGCCTCGAAAAATCATCGATGAAAGTCACGAAGTAAAGATAATTTTCAACAGAAGGTGCCTGCATAGGACCACAAACATTAATATGAAAAAGCTACAATTTTTTAGTAGCTCAAACTGAACCATCTTTTGGAAATGAGGAATGCTCCATTTTGCCCAAAATACAGCCTTGACATACATGTTTACTAGGTACCTCAAGTTTGGGCAAAGAGGACACCATTTCATATTTCTGTAAGCAACTAGCAAAATTCAGATGACTAAAGTGTGCATGCCAAAGCTTTGCATCTGACATAGCCTGAGAATCATGTATTGCACATGCTGAATCATTCACAGATTTTTCATAGTCTATGAGCTTATATAGCCCACGACATAAAATGCCAGAAGCAACAATCACATCATCTACTTTGACAGATCATGAATTGTACATCTATCATCAACAAATTTCACAACCAAGCCAACCTTGGCTAAATCTGAAACTGATAACAGATTCTTCTTGATCCCTGACACAAATAAAGCATCTGAAAAGGTGAAAGAACTACCATTAGCATTATTCAAAATGATCTTAGTAACTCCCATGACAGGATAAGAGAAGTTGTTGGTGGATGTGATAGTATTCCATATAGGGGCAGGCTCGAGTGAAGTGAAGAAACTGCGCTGTGAGGTAATATGTTTGGTTGCCCCACTATCAAAGTACCAAACATCCGAGTCTACTGCAAACATACACTCTTCAGGAGAAGATGGGTCAAAACTGCAAACAGTAGTAAACGCCCATTCTTCATTCTGCACTAGATTAGCAAACTCTATTTTTGGTGTAGAGGCCTATACAACAACCATTCCAGCCTCTTTTGTAGCCAATTTTGGAAAATTCTTTATGAGATGATCATTTTCTTTACAGTACTTGCAAAATAATTTTTGCTTTTCTATTTTCTTGTCATCTCTGTCATCCTTATTTGATTTTGTAGAATTAGCAAATTTTTGCTTACTACTAGAAGAATGTCCTTCTGACTAGCCAAGAAAGCCTTATCTGCAACACGCATAATAGACATGTTTTGCTTAGACTAATCTTCCTACAATAGAAGAGAGATTAACTCCTCAAATGTTAAGGCATTTGGATTGCCATCATCAAACGAAGAAGCAAAACTCTAGTATGAATCGAGAAGAGCATTTAGAACAATCTGGACAAGTGAATTGTCAGGCAAGACTTCATCAACAGAAATTAATTTTTCCTTCAAATCTTTGATCTTTGTTAGAAAGCTATTCATAGAATCACCTTCATTCATATGCTCACTCTCCAAGTATTTTTGGAGGTAAGAAACACAAGCCCCATTCCTAGCCTGGTACAATGTGGTAAGTGTATCCCAAGCATCTTTAGCTGTTATGCAAGAGCCAATGTGATGAATAATGGCACATTTGATAGACAAGGCTATCAATGCATGTGTCTGAGCATCTCTGCCATCCCAACGAATTTGGTCTATAGTAGGTGTAATAGGAACTGCAGCACGAATAGGAACATGAAGAATAGTCATATTCAATGCCATCTGCATCACCTTCAACAGCTGTGTTTGTAGGTATAATAGGACATTTTTCAACACCATGTACAATATTCCACAATCCTTTTGCAACCAATACATGATGCATCATATAAGCCCACAATGGGTAATTGGTAACATCCAACTTATCCTCAACAACCAACATACGGAATACATCACTACTTTCAACCATGGCCACTGATTAAAATACCCTGAGGTAGAAAATTGATTGTATCTCAAAAAGTTGAATAGAACTACCCTATTGAGTTCTGCTAAATGTGTAGCACACTTCAAGATGCTTATACTGGCAAACCAAAACCTTTATATATCTTTTGCTCAAAAAGAAAAAATAGCCTACACAAGCACTGTGATAGTATCTTCGGAGGTCAAAACGAGCTCAAATCGTGATTTCGGCACCACAAAGCAAAGATGCTTTGATCTCCTAATCACCCTGAGTATGCTCACCAAATTTTGTAAGATTTTGAGACTGTGGTCGAAGGGGTGTCAATGACGTCCTAGATGAAGCGGTGACTTGCTCTGATATAAGTTTTTGGAGTTAGACATCTGTGGAAGCATGTGAACAACATAAGGAAGAAGAAGAAGCCTGGAGCACAACATGCAATACTGAATGTATTTCTACTAGAATGTAAAAAGATAAGCGACCCATTAGGGCAATAGGTGTATATACAAGCTGGGAGAAAAAAACCTCCTAAATAGGGAAAAAAGTGCCTTGGCGGTCCAAGTGTGTTCACAGACATCACTACCTAAATATATCAACATCCCTTGTGACAAAGAACTTAGAAGAAGAATTTTGTTTGAATGTCATGATGCCCTCAGTGTCGAACATCTTGAAATCAGCAAAACTTATGAATTGGTCAAAAGAAAATTTTATTGCCGAAGTATAAATAAAAATGTACATGATTATGTACTTAGATGTACAAAATGCATAAGTAAATAAAACCGAAAGATTTAAGATAGGAGGTCTATTACACCCTTTGGAAATTGACAACAAAAAATGGGAAAGAATTTCCATGGGCTTTATTTCGAGCTTACCTTGAACCCAAAGAGGTCATGATGCAGTTTGGGTCATAGTTGATCAATTGACCAAAATGACTCGTTTCATACTACTTGTACGACATTTAAAACTCCAAAATTAGATGAAGTGTTTATAGAATATATCTATTAACTCTATGGTCTGCCTCAAGACATAATATCTAATAGAGATAGATAGCTTACTAGTCGTTTTTGGAGAGTTGTGTTCAGTAGGTTAGAAATGAAGCTAAACATTATTGCTGCAGAACATCCATAGATGGATGATCAAATTGAAAAGGTCAATCGAATACTTGAAGATATGTTTTGAGCTTACGTATCTTCAACCCAAACTGATAGGGAGGAGTATTTACCATTATTCAAGTTTGCTTACAATGTGCTAAGCATGCTGCAACTGAGTATAGGCCCTTCATGTTAATATATAGGTTCCAAGCAAGAGCACCATATGTGATTGGACTACAAAATGAAAAAGTTGAAGCAGGAAAAGATTTATTGGAAGACATGAATTTCAAGTTGAAAATAGCTAAGGAAAACATGAGGAAAGCCCATGATAGAGCTAAATCATTTAGCAACCCACAAAGGTGAGATATTTCCCTTTAGGTTGGAGAACAAGTCTATCTGAAGGTTCTTGAGAAAATTGAAAATAGGACATTTTCCTAAACTTTCTCCAAGGTCTAGTGGCCCTTTCAAGGTTCTCAAAAAGATAGGGACTTTGGCTTATGAGTTGGAACTACTAGATGATTGTTTACTTCACCCAATGCTTCATGTAAGTAGATTAGAAAGAAAACTGGCTAAACAAGACAATCTTGTAACTTTAGATATAATGGTTCAACCAATTTCTCTTCATAACATCCCTCATGAACCAGAAAAAATACTACGTACTCGAGATAAAAAGACTAGGAATCATTTATATAAATAGTGGCTAGTTAAATGGAGGGATGGGATAGAAGAAAGTGCCACTTGGGAACGAGTAAGTTCCATAAATAAAACATTTCCCTCTTTTCCAAATTCAAGTCAGGAATGAGTCAAAATCTTTTGAGAGTGAGTCCATGATCAACAAGTTAGATCATGGTGCATGAGGGAATACTCCACATATTATACCAACACACATTTTCGAGGATGAAAATATTAAAGGGGGAAAGAATGTTGTATAACACTTGGGTTAGACCCTTGGATATTGGTATTTATCCTTGGAAACCCTTGGTTTATTTAAATGGGTTAAACCCTTGAAGTTGGAACTCATGTTCTTGATTTTATCCCTTGGCAATTTATTCAATTGAAGTCTCAATTGAAGGGTTACCCTTAGGAATAATTATCCTAAGGTAAGATAGCCTTAGACTTGAGAGAAGCTTCTCCCAAGTGACAATTTGTCCCATATGTGAATGGAAGGCTTCAATTAAAATAGAAGCCATGTGATTTACCTTGGAAAGTGTCCACATGAAGGAAACTTGGAAGGACACATGGAAGAATCTCAAGACATGCACCCCTTGGACCTTTGGTATAAATATGGGTAGAGTTGGATGGGTGGATACGTACTCACTCACTATCTTGGTGGATATTATACTCTAGGAAGAAAGCTTTACAACAAGGTGACTTCTACATTTTACTCTCCTCTATGTGGGCTTATAAGAACGAAGTTCCATAACAGGCTTCAACGAAGGAAGCATCCAATGAAACAAAAGGAATGAAACTTGCAAACACCTCAAGGCATTTCTACATTCCATGAGCTCAAAGATATAGACATGATAAGATTAGGGAAAGTTTCAAGAAAGTTGGGAAAACTCAAGAAATAATGAGAGAAGTGTTGCCCTCCCTCTCCTCTCTCTAGGGACTTGTGTGTGCACTATAAGAAAAAAGGAAAATGAATGAATAATGACTGAGTGGTGGACTAGTGGTGTAACTCTAATGCCATCTAGAGGTTACCACAACAAACATATAAGATCAAGGTTAGATAGGAAGAGAGATATTGCTACTCATGGGAATAACACAAGAGATTTGGTTATAATGGAAAGTGGACTCAAGATTAATAGAAGATGAACTCAACTCAATTCAACTAAAACTCATAACTCTAATACAATGGAACTCAAACACTAAACAATATATAGATGGTTCTATCCACCCATGCACTCCGTATATGGAGCTTAGATGGTGATCTAGATAGAAACTAGGTGGAGGGCTATAGGCCAACACAATGGGTACTAAGATGGATACCCTTATGGTTCCAAACACATAAACTGATGATCCTACATGGGGAGGGGACCATCCTTATAAGGTCCTCCAAGCCTAAGTCGGCCTACCCATGTTCTAGGGTCGTGGTAGCTTGATCCATGCCAAAAATAATCTCCACCATTGATCTATGGGGTAAATCCAATGGTAGAAAGGTAGGATCAACAACCATTTGTTTGTAACCCTTGATCTTTCTTAATCCACACTTAGGATCAAGTCTAGATCCAATGGCCCACATCAATTAGACCCTTCCCCAAGTTAAGAAAGCTACTTTTGTTTCTAGCCCTTTGATTTAGGTTGATCCTCACATTGGATCAATCCCAAATCCAATGGCTTAGAAGTAACCTTCCTAACTATCCATCTACGGTCTACACTAGACCTCATCTGACCTCAATATTAGGAACCTACCAATGTCCAACACTCTCACATGGCTTCTCCTCATAATGGGGGCCTTACAAATAGAGTGTTATGGAACGATGGTGGTGCTACATAAGGGTGAGGCATTGAGCATATCTAACATGCACCATTGTGGAAAACATATGAAACTTCAGTGGATCATAAGTCGTGCTAGGAGAGTTGAAATTTGGTCATTTTCTACTCAATTTGGGAGTTTTTAAGTATTTCATATACTAGAGGCTTTGAGTACATGCTAGGAGATAAGAAGAACAAGTGATTATTTGATGAATTTGGAAGGAGATTGTATGTGTATCAAAGTATGTCATTGGAAAATCTCATGGGCAAGTCATTGTTCAAGTACAAAAATAAGATTCTTGAAGTCTTTATTTCTATCTTGTTTCATCCTTGTCTCACTATTCATCTTTTGTATTTGTTTTGAATAATTGTGTGATAGTGTAGCTTTCATCCATTGTCGTCTTCCTCTTCATCTCTATTTAGTTGTCCTCTATGTATTTATTGTCCTATAGATCTCTCCTTTGGTGTCACAAGGGATTATTGTGGTAGATTATCTTGTAACTACCACAATTCATTTTTGACATAATCCTCTTTTATTCTCAGAGATTCACTCATGAGAACCTGATCACATGTAGTATTTTTCAATGTCAAGACATCAAATTCTTAAAATTCCCATCAACCTACCCTTTTCCTTAAGCATCCTTCAAGTCATTATAATATTCATCAAATGAAATTTAGTATAAAAATGAAAGAATTCAATATTTCTATTGTGATATTATTGGCTTCTAGTCTTGTCATTTCGATCATCTTTGCCTCTAAAATTGCTTCTACCATGGTGTTGATCCTTTTCATGAGCAAAATCAAAGGCATAGTATACTATGTGTGGTAGCCATAGAATTCTTGTCAATTTCTTCACTCTTAAGAGCACCGTAGATGACATTGTAGACAAGCTTGTTACTAGGTGCACTATTGCTTATGGTTGTGCAAAATGTGTCCGATGAAGGTGGAAGTGTGCACAATAATATAAATGCCTTGATCTCATCATCCATGTTTTATCTATATTTTCACAAAGCATCAAACTCATCTAGATGATTAGCCACATTACGTGTATCTTTCATACACAAATTGCAAAGCTTTTTCATCATGCAAACTTTTTATGACATAATTTCCTTCTCATAAGTATTGCAGAACTTTTTCTAAACCTTGTATATGGTATCACATTCCAACACCATAAAGTAAACATTGTTAATCAAATGTAAGCAAATCATGGATGTTTCCATTTTATCAAGCTCTTCCAAATCATAATCATCCATATCAATGGGCTTCCATTCCCTCCTCTAAATCGAGACATCATGCATCAAATTCTTCCACAAAGCAAAGTTATACCTATCAAACTTGTGGATATCAAACTTATCTTTTTCTTGCGAATTGTAACCTTTCTTTGACCCACTTGATACACCAAATCTCTTTGAGCCGTTTGATGCCATAATATGAAAACAATCTTGATTAAAAAAAATTAATAGGGTAAAACTCAAGTTGACATCCCAAATCTTCAACTGTTGGAACAAGTTCAATAGCTTTTCCCTATAATAATGGATATGTGATCCAAAAAATACAAGTCTTGAAGAATGCCAAAAGGAAATAAAATAATGCCCGTATATAACAGACTAGCACTTATATCGATGAAGTGTAAAATTGGGAGAAATTTTAATAGATTTTCCTTTTCAATTGGAGCATGTGATCAAGAAACATAAATATCAGACTGATACATAAATATCAGACTGATCAATATATCAGATGTACAATTCATGATCTCTCTGATGGCAATGCAATAATTGCATTTATGTTGTGCATAGTATAAGTTCATAAATTATGGAAAATTTATGAATGATTTTTCATGTGTAGTTGAAGATTCTTAGGCAATTTCAAATGCAAAACTTTGGCATGCACATTTGGATCATCTATTTTTTGCTAGTTTGCTCAGAAATATGAAATGGTGTCCTCTTTGCCCAAAGTCAAGATGTGTTCTATGCATGTTTGTGAAGGTTGTATCTTGGATAAAATGCAACATTATTCCTTAGCCAAACATGGTTTATTTAGATTTGCACATAAATTTCAGCCTTTTCACAATGATTTCTATGGTCCTATGCAGACACCTTTGTTTGGGAACTACCTATACTTGTGCATTTCATTGAAGCCTTTTCAAGGCATGCAGGGGTTTATCCATTGAAAGCAAAGTCCAAGGTGTTTATATGCTTAAAACAATATCTTATTTTGGTTGGGAATCTTTCAACATGTAAAATAGCCACCCTCAATTTTGATCGAGATTCAAATTTACAAGATACACTTCTTGATGAGAGCGCTGACACTAAACATGCAAAAACTATGCCTAAATAGCTAGTATAGACTTTGAGAGATAGCAAGTTAGATGCACATTTGCCATATCGTACTCATTCAATCCCTCACAATGATTCTTTGCATTAGATTTTTATGCAATGGTAGTCTCTAATCTTGTGATGAGAATGAGCTTGTTTCTTTTGATGTGCATAGAAATAAAAAATTCAGATGTTTCTTATGTACTCAAAATTTGATGCCATTATGAAGAATGGTACTTGGTCTCTATGTAACTTGCCTCCTAATTAAAAGTCTATTGGCACTAAATGGGCATACAAAGTGAAATGTAAGCCTGATGGAATAGTTGATAGCTATATGGCTAGAGTTCTTGCCAAAGGTTATGATAAAGAGAAAGGCATCCATTTTGATGAGACGTTTGGCCCCACATGCCAAATGACAATGGTTTATCGCATTTATGCACTTGCATCTCATCATGCTAGAATGTACATCAGTTGAACATCAGAACTACATTTATGAATGGTGATTTACGCTAAGAACTAAGAGCATTAGAACCACCACATGCTAGAGATATAACTCTTCTCCCAATCATATGCCTATATATAGCTTTGTCAAAGGGATCAACCTCTATGACAGGTGGATACTAACCATCCAAATGTGATCCATGTAGCTACATGTATGTGAAGCGCAACAGTTAACTATAGTTAACTCAAGTGAATGCTTCTAGAAGGCGCTAGAGCTCTTGGGGCAAAACACTCTCCCATGACTCTTCTAGGACTTGAGACCGTTTTCTTCTCCTTCCCATCCATATGACTTAAGTACTAGGACAAGAACCTTTGCTTCTCAAAATGAGCTTTGTCCAACTTAAGAAACTTTTCTCAAATATTTTTTCTTGGGAATCGTTAATAATATGAAAATTTCTTAACTTCCTTTTCTTCAAGAGTATTCTAAACTCTATGAAAATTGGAGTTATGTTACTTAACTTGAAGCAAAATCAAATGGATAAGTCAACTTAGACTTAACATGTTTGAGGATTGAATGGGTTATGCAAAGAACATCTAAATTGCTACTTAAGTTGAAGCAAAATCAAATGGATAAGCCAAATTAGCATCTTCGAGAATTGAATGAGTTATGCATATAACATCTATGTGGAATGTTTTAATTAAGTTTACATATTCCAACCAACTAACCCTAGCATTTACTAAAATGATTTAGGTACTCCATCTAAATAAGATCCAAAGGTTTTGGAAAGCATGGAAAAAGCACCAAAAGCTTGTCCCACCAATTCAAACTTCTAAGGCACCTTAAACTATTTTGATTCAAGCTCTATGTGACTCAAGACTCTAACTTTCAAAGATCTGTTTCAACAAGGTACTTAAGCATTTATCTGTCTTTAAGGGAAGTAAATTGGATTGTCAAAAAGTATCTTGGATTAAAGATCAAACATCATCCAACGATTAGATGCTAGAGTGGTATCCAACATCAATGCCTCGAGTCACCAAACTTTATTGATGACATTTATCATTTAGTCAAAAATTTTATGCCTCAACTAGAAATAAATCAAACTTTATTCAATTTCTCAATATTTTCCTTTCTTGGATGCAATTCTTATTCATTACTTTGAGTCAAGTTATTGATTTTACCAAGTTACACTATGAACTTGGTGCTTTCAAAATATCTTAGTTTGTCTTGCCTTGGTTGAAAGGATCTTTACCCTTGAATCTAAACTTGATCCAAAAATTTAACTTAGTGATGCTTTATAGGCTTCACTTCACGTCTAAATGTGAGAGTAAAATCTTCTTCATTCCTTTATCCTTTCTTTTAGTATAGGTTCTATGTAATTTCCAAAAAAAAGGATAACTTGATTGATGCTCTTTTATGAATGATAAGTCCTTTTCCTTCTGGCAATCAAAGAAATTTTTTCAAAAGGAAGTTTAGCATTCCATTGTCCCATACCAGTGGATACTTTATCCAATCCACAAAAATGCACCCTATTTTTGTTCTATGTATTTTGAATGCTCTCATGATCATTTCTATTGATCCCTTTTTAACCCTTGTTGGCACCAGTTTAGAGAGCTAAAATTAAGGTGTTATTTCCTCTTTTCAAAATTACTACTTCTTACAAAGAACTTTTTAGTCCAAGATGTCTAGGGTGTTTCTAGACCTTTGTACCTATTTATATCTTATTTAGGAAAAAATTCAATCCTACTTTTATGCCTTAGGAGGCAGCTCTTTCCTTATCTCATGAATCTTCTTACTAGTACTTTGGCAAAATGTATAGTAGCTCCAATCACAATGACTAAAAAACAATGATAATGACCTAGTGTATATCTTAAGATCTCTTTGATTGTCTACAAAGCTCATTGGATTACCATAGAGATTTTTGAGATACCTTCCCTTAGCTCAAGTTTAAGCATCCACTAATGTTTTTTAGATTCTGAACCTAAGAATCTTTTCAAGGTTCACATACCTTTGGTTTATCTCAATCATTTGACTTGAGTACCACTACGTGGTAGTTTGGGGCTTTCTTGGGAACTACTTGTGGTCTAGGTAGCTTGAAAATGTTTCCTTCCTAGTGCTTCTAAAAATTATATTCTTCAAGTACTTGAGCCTAATTACTCCCACATAATCAAGAACGTGGCCAAAGAACCCATCTTTGAATTCTTTGCACCTATTCAATGATACTTTAGGGAATTCTTAACCTTTGGACAAGAATATCAAGCTTGTTGCTTGATTTGTGTTCACTTCCTTAATGTCAAACTAAAGGACGAATATCACCTTAAGATATGGTTTCACATACCATCATGAAAGTTCTACATGAACTTTTGTTTACCTTATATCTGATATTCATTTACCTTATATCTGATATTTATTTCTTTGTCATTTTTTTGAGTTTAATTCAAAGGTTATTGTCATTCATCAATCCCTCTTTGCTTCTTGTATATTTTAAACTACTTCTTGTAGCCAACTTGGATAGACCTTTGAAGTATGTTTAAAATAAAAGAGTCATGCTTCATTCATTCTATGGTGCTTATGAACCAATTTACAATATTTTTCTATGAACACAAATCCTTCTTCTTTTTCATTTAAGAATGTTCTTGATTTCTTACTAGAAATGGTAATTTTCTAATACCTTGAAAGATTTCAAGACTTGGATAGACCTTTGAAGTATGTTTAAAATAAAAGAGTCATGCTTCATTCATTCTATGGTGCTTATGAACCAATTTACAATATTTTTCTATGAACACAAATCCTTCTTCTTTTTCATTTAAGAATGTTCTTGATTTCTTACTAGAAATGGTAATTTTCTAATACCTTGAAAGATTTCAAGGATTAAGATTTGCAAATAACTTGTCTAAAAGAATATAATTGTCCATTATTCTTCTTTAACTATGCAAATCCAGGTAAACCTTATACTTTAGTTTTTATGAAGCCCAATTATATTTAAGATCCATCTTTTTTTCAAAGGCATATGAATATTTTTATAATTATTAAGAAGTGAATTTTTACTTGCCTTTGATCATTCAAGGAATGGTATTTGATTCCCCATGGATCAATCTAGCTCAAAGTGATATTGCATTAATGGATGCTTCCTTTGATAAAAGCTAGTTCTTTCTCCTTCTCTTTAGGTGCACTTTGCTAAAAAAAAAAGTTTGAGCATCTTTATCTTGTCCAAAGATCTAGTACTTTGGATTTTAGCATACCCTAACATTGAATCTTTTCAACATTTATCTTTAAGGTATTCTTGAATGTTAAAGTATAGATGATACTTTACTCAAGATAACTTATTGGATTCTAATTTCTTGGACCATTATGCCTTAATGTCTCGAATCAGAATCGCCAAAGTTTTATCTTTGAGATACTTGATGGACATCTTTCTTCTCAACTTTAACTTTAGTGTCTTTATCTTTGAAAGCTATAATTCCAAAGTGATAGGGTTCTTTGGAGAACTTCTTTCAAAGAAATCTCAATAGTTAATTAAGACAGATCCTATGGTCCTTTCATGATTCTCTCCAAAATTTTTCCTTTAGGTGCTTTATATACTTAAAAGTAAACTTTGGAATTGCTTGTGTAATATTCCATAATTAAGCATAAGTTTTTACTTATTTTATGGGATACTTACATAAAGAATCATAAACTTAACTATTTTTGCAATTTATATGGAAATTATTCTTATCTATTGCTAATAATTTATATATGAACTCTTGTCAGAGTGCATTGGCAATTGTGAGGAACCCTATGTTCCATGCTCACACAAAGCACATTGAGGTGCACTATCACTATGTCAAGGAGATATTCTCTGCTAGAGAGATCAGTTTAGCATATGTGCCCACACAGGAGAACAGTGCACACCTTTTCACAAAGGCTTTGCCTAGGGAGAAGTTTGAAGCTTTTAGGAAAGCTTTGGGCTTACTTAATTTTGTGGATTGATCCCTTTCCACATAGCACTTTTTTATACATGAGTATCAAGTCCTTGTTCACCGCATCACTCCCAAGGGGGATTTGTTTATATATTTGGTAGTGATGTGTGTGAGCACACATAGGACTGTTGGGGCACTTTTTTCCCTCGTTAGGAGGTTTTTCCCCCGGCTTGTATATATTCCTATAACCCTAAAGAGTTACTTATCTTTGTACATTCACTTGGTAATACATTCAATATTGTGTGTTATGCTCTAAACTTCTTCTTCTTCTTGTGCGATTCACGTGCTTCCACAGACCTCAAAATCCAATAGAATGAACATCAAACCTCCATGATCTACCACCAAGAAAGCAAAAAAAAAAATTGTATTTTTGGAAGTTTCATGATGTACCAAATCATCATCTCTCAGGTTATGCTCTCACATAGTCGTATTGGCTTCCATATTAGTCACCTTCTAGTTACATATGGTCATAACATTTACTAGGGGAAATGAACATCCAGTATCCATGATCTTGAATCAATCTAGGAGCAAGAAAGCTATATCTTCAACTTAGCACCTAGGAATCCTCCCTCTTCCAATCATCTCCATTATCTTGAATCTATCCAAGAGCAAGAAAACTATATCTTCAACTTACCTAGGAATCCTCCCTATTCTGATCATCCACTTATCTTTTACCAGTTCTTATTCACTTTCAATGGTACTCACCCGCCAGTTACATACATACATACATACATACATACATACATTTTTAAACAAGAGTGAACCCCAACCTCCATGGCCTTCATCCAATACTTTCCAGGGATTTCAACACATGGCCTTGAGTTCTAAGGCTAAACCACTTCCACTAGGCCACTTGTAGTCATGTAAACACATAAACACATGCATACACATCCACAAACTTGCACTAATATATGCACTCACATCATAACATTGATAGATAGTTTTAATATAATTTCAAAAAGAACAATTGAAAACTATACACCCTCACTCACACATAACATACATACATACACGCATGAATGTGTGTGTGTATATATATATATATATATATATATATATATATATATATATATATATATATATATATATAGAGAGAGAGAGAGAGAGAGAGAGAGAGAGAGAAATACATAAATATTTAAAATATAAAACAAAAGATAAAGGAATGAAACTTTAAAAGTATTGGAAAAAAAAAGGAAAATAGAATAAATAATGATTTTTTTGTAAAATGAGAAAAGAGAGAAATTTGAACAAAAATAATAAAAATAATAAAAACAAACAAAGCTACAAAAAAGAACCAAGAAGACACACAAACAAAAAAGAAACCAAAACAAAATAAAACAAAAAATTATCTTCAAGTTTTGTATGTGTGTGTGCATCTATGTCTATTTGTATGTGTTTGTGTATGTATGCATACGTGTTTAGGTATATGCACAATGTGCATATGTATATGTGTGTATATTTTTGTGTATCTATATGTATGTGTGTGTATGTGTATGTCTACATGTGTGCATGTGCATGTATGTTTGGATGTTTGCATGTGCATCTATGTGCCATGTGTGCATGTGTGTGCATATGTGCATGTGTAGGTGTGTCCATGCATACGTATGTGCATCTATATGTGTACATGGTTATGGGTACATGTATGTGTATGTGTATATTATTGTCCATGTGTATGTGTACACACATGTGCATGTGTATGAATCCATTTTTGTGTCTTTGTGTGAGTATGTGTGTGTATGCATATGCATTTATCTATGTTTGTGTGTGTGTGTGCATGTGAATATATGTTGAGTAGAAAGATTGAAGACGGCAAGGTTAAGCTTATCCAAAGCACCATAATCAAATAATAAAGCATCTAGGTCATACTGAAAGTGAGATAAAGCATGAAAACATAATAACTTATCCAAAAAAATGATTTGAAGCACCAAGAATCAACATAGATGGAAAGACAAGCATTCAGGAGCAAAAACGGTTCTCATGTCCTTCTACTCATTAGATTTGTTTTCATTAATCAAAAGCACATCTTATTTCTTTGTGATTTGAGAGGAATTGAGCAAACTCCATCTACGTATCTCCATCTTCTCTTGTGTAATTTGTGGATTTTGTTTGTAGTCTTTCAATCTACAGCGAATTAGCACAAGACCAGGTTTTCGGGTACCGTAAAGGGAATGGTAAACGCTTACTTTTAGGTTTTCGGGTACCGTAAAGGGAATGGTATTAGCTTAACCTAAAGGTTTTCTAAAGTTTCTCTTTGAAAGATCGTACTTTTTTTACTATGCGAAATGTTAGAGTTAGTTGAATTTCTAACTATCTATGATTATCAATCCAAGCTGATTGTTTCTATCTAAGTAGTGATATGAAGAGGACCCACTTGCTTATTAGCGCATAAAAATACTCATCAAAGTCTAAGAGAAAGATATTCAAGCTAGAGAAGGCTAGTTGAAGATTGGAGAGGAGGACAAAGAAGTATGTGACTCATGTCAGATACGTTGAGAATCAAGCTCAACATGTGATGGTCAAGAGTGAGACATATCAGTTTTTTGTTTCTCTAACATGTATAATGGTTATGTTGATATATGTTACATATACTTTCAGTGACCTTCACCACATTTATCTATCGAGAGTGATGGCACATTTGTTTCTTGCTAGCTCACTCATTCACTGACATTAAGGTTTTCTTTGTGTACTACTATTTATATGTTATATTGATTATATTGTTGACTTAGTTCATTCTTATATGTTCTCTTTATGTAATAGAAGAAGTAGAAGAAGATCCTTCTTCCTTGCCTCAATAGGTGTGTGATCCTCTCTTAGTGTGTGAGACTATGTTAGAGATCTCTCTACCTTATCTCCTTTGTCTTGACAAGATATGTAAACAAATAAGGGCTCCATTCAAGAGAAGCAAGTACATTGCTTTCACCTACTTGATTTGGTGGAAAAAATTGTATGGGGGCCAACAAAGAAAGCAAGTATTGGAGGAAAAATATACTATGTGACCTTCATAGATGACCATTGTAGAAAGATATGCATTTAATGTATATAAAAAAAAAATCAGATGTGTCTACTAGGCTCAATCAATTGAGAGCGCAAGTAGAGAAGGAGACATGCAGATTTGTGAACACTCCAAGGTTAGATGGAGAGGAGAATACTTCTCCTAATAATTCAATGAATTTTTGCAAGTTGAAGGCATAAGAACACAATGCACATGTAGATAGAAACCCCAGTAAAATGGGTTGGAAGAAAGAAAAAATTGGTAAATAGGGAAACTACATATATGTTGAATGAAATGTCGATGCCTTTATATTTTTGTTCAGGATGCAATATCTATAGTTTTTTACATTATAAATGTTAAACATCAAGATTCACCCCTATTCATGGGAAATCAATCATGTAAATGTGGACCAATGTATCTAGGACTAAAAGGACAAGATTCCCTTAGAAGAAATCAACCAAACATTCCCTAAATCATTCCAATTAGCTCCTCTAATTTAGGACACATTTTTTGGGAAAGATCGTTTCTAGATTTTAGGAACAAACTTCTCTTCTATAAGAGTAGCTTGTATCACGATTTCTTGGGTGATCCCATGGGTTTCTAGTTTGTTTGGGTGTGCACTAAGTTTTAGAGTTATATTGAGAAAGCCCCTTGCTTGCTTCTTCGTTGGCTTTGAATAGACATATCTATGTGTGTGTGTGCAGACAATGTTGCAACTCTCTGACCCTAGGTTTTAAGCATTCATTCTTCATTATTCGTCCATTTGATGTAATATTTATCTAATTTGATAGATATTACAATCATTTTTAAGAAAATCAAGGCTTTGAATCATTCTCTGAGTAGTCTAGGAGAAGTCTTCAAAATAGTGAATTATGGTGATTGATATCTCTCTATGTGTAGGCTCTGTTGAGCTATTTTTCTTTGACATCTAAGCATTGGTTCTAATTCTCTATTTATCCATTTTTCCATAATCTTTGTGCCTTTATATAGCCCTTAAATTTCTCTAAATTTACACCAAGTTTGTTGGAAATAGACGTCTGCAGAAGCACGCGAACAACACAAGAAGAAGAAGAAGCTTGGAGTACAAACACACAATACTGAATGTATTACTAGAGAATGTACAAAGATCAGTAGCCCATTAGGGCAATAGGCGTATATACAAGCCGGGGGAAAAAACCTCCTAAAGAGGGAAAAAAGTGCCCCGATGGTCCTAGAGTGTTCACACACATCACTACCTAAATATATCAACAAATCCCCCTTGGGAGTGATGCGGTGAACAAGTAGCTAGCACTCATGTATAAGGAAGTGCCAAGCTATGTGGAGGTCACTCCACAAAAGGAAGTAAGCCCAAAACTTTGCGGAAAGCTTCAAACTTCTCCCTGGGCAGAGCCTTCGTGAAAAGGTCTGCAATGTTCTCTTGCGTGGGCACATATGCCAAGATGATCTCCCCAACAGAGAACCTCTCCCTAACATAGTGATAATGCACCTCAATGTGCTTAGTGTGAGCATGGAACACAGGGTTCCTCGCAACTGCCAATGCGCTCTGACTGTTAGTGAAGATGGTGGTGGCAAAAGATTGACCAACACCCAAATCAGCCATAAGGCGTCTGAGCCACACACTCTCAACAGTAGCTGTGAAAGCTGCCCTATACTCAGCCTCACAACTCGAAGTGGCCACAGTAGGCTGCTTCTTGCTCAACCAAGATATACATGTGCTACCAAGCATGAAGCAAAAGCCACTAGTGGACACACGAGTGTCATAGCAACCAGCCCAATCAGAGTCAGAAAAAGCATGCAAATCTGGTGGTAGTGATCCCCCTTTGGGATAAAACAACCCAAGTAGCCGAGTACCACTCAAGTAGCGGAAGATGCACTTAACCGCCTGCCAATGCTTGACTCTTGGGCAATGCATAAATTTGATCATCTGTGAGACAGCAATTTGAATATCTGGCCAAGTAATGCATAAGTAAATCAAGCATCCAACAGCTTGCTGATAGAGAACAGCATCAAATGCATCTCCAACATCATGAAGACTCAATCGTAAACCTATCTCCATAGGAGTGGCAATAGGCTTACAGTCTTCAAGGCCAAAACGCTGCAATAATGTGTCAATATATTTTGTTTGACTTAAAGCCATTCCACAATCAACTTGCATAAACAGAATGCCCAAATAGTGATGCAAATGCCCCAAATCAGACATCTCAAATGAGGCATGCAAATCAGCCTTAAAATCAGCAATATGCTTCTCAATAGGACCAGTGAGCAGCATGTCATCAACATAGACAACAATGATCAGAAGCACATCATTAGCACGCTTAACATATAAGGTGCTTTCAGTTGGACTGTTCTCAAAACCATGTGCAATCAGATAGGCATGTATCTTCTCATACCAAGCACGTGGTGCTTGCTTTAAACCGTATAATGCCTTCTTTAACCTGCACACCTGGTTTTCATGCCCTTTCTGCACAAAGCTGCGGGGCTGAAAAACATACACTTCTTCATGCAAGTCACCATTCAGAAATGCAATTTTAATGTCCAACTGATGTACATTCCAACCATGATGGGCTGCAAGTGCACAAATGCTCCGAACAGTAGTCATACAGCATGTAGGTGCAAAGGTCTCATCAAAATCAATGCCTCTTTCCTGCGCATAACCCTTTGCAACAAGCCTAGCTTTATACCTGTCAACTGTACCATCAGGTTTATGCTTTAGCTTGTATACCCACTTAGTGCCAATGGCCTTCTTGCTAGGAGGCAAGTCACATAAAGACCAAGTACCATTCTTCATTATTGCATCATATTCAAATTGCATAGCAGCCATCCAATTTTTTGAATTTTGTGCTTCATCAAACGAAACAGGCTCATTCTCATCATAGAGACTAGACACAGCCATAGCATAGCAATCTGATGCAAAAGAGGCACTATGAGAGCATGAACGAGTACAATTTGACAGAGGTGCATCTAATTTGCTGTCACGCAAAGTCTGCACCAGCCATTTCGGCATAGTTTTTGCCTACTCAATATCAGCTCTCTCATCAACTAGTGCATCATGTAAATCTGCATCAGAAATGGAATGATCTGCATCATCACATGAAAATTGCAAAGGCTGAGAAGTTGCCTCATTAGGATCAACACTAGACTGTCCACCTGTAAAAAGAGGCATCAAAGTATCATACATGTCTTTGGAGCTAACAGATGTCTCCTTAGTACATGAAAGCAATGGCTGAATAGCATCTTCCACAAAAACAACATCACGGCTAACCAGAATGCGTTTAGTCTGTGAATTATATAGACGATAGCCTTTACTTTCAGAACTGTACCCAACAAAAAAACATTTTACTGCTTTATCATCCAATTTTCTGTGATGTTGTTTAGGCACTAATGCGTATGCCAAACAACCAAACACATGTAGATGAGCAACAGATGGCTTGCGATCATGCCAAGCCTCATATGGAGTGATAGACTGTAGCGCTTTAGTGGGAAACCTGTTCAGTACATATGTTGCACACATGATAGCCTCAAGCCGAAAACTATGAGGTAAAGTGTGACTCTTGACCATACACCTCGCCATCTCCATGAGAGACCTGTTCTTCCGTTTAGCAACTCTATTCTGTTGAGGTGTATATGGCACTGTACACTGGTGTTTTATCCCACGTTTAGCCAGAAATGCATTAAAATCAGAAGACATATATTCCCCCCTCCCTTGATCAGAATGGAGGGTGCCCATTTTACATGCTAATTCAGCCAAAACCAAAACTGTTTGAAGCACGTGAACACTTCGGACTTTGCCTTCAATGGATATACCCATGCATGCCTGGAAAAATCATCGATGAAAGTCATGAAGTAAAGATAATTCCCAAAAGAAGGTGTCTACATAGGACCACACACATCACTATGTACAAGTTGCAATTTCTGAGTAGCCCGAACTGAACCATCTTTTGGAAAGGATGAACGCTGCATTTTGCCCAAAATATAGCCTTCACAAACATGTTTTCCAGGTACCTCAAGTTTGGGCAACGAGGATACCATTTTAGATTTTGCAGGCATAGCAAACTAGCAAAATTCAGATGACCAAAGCGTGCATGCCAAAGCTTTGCATATGACATAGCGTGCGAATCATTTACTGCACATGCCAAATCATTTACAGATCTTTCATAATCTATGAGCTTATACAGCCCGCGACATAAAATGCCAGTAGCAATAATCACATCGCCATTTGACAGATCATGAACTGTACACCTCTCATCAACAAATTTCACAACCAAGCCAATCTTGGCTAATGCAGAAACTGATAACAGGTTCTTTTTGATCCCTGGCACAAATAAAGCATCTGACAAAGTGAAAGAACTACCATCAACAGTAGTCAATATGATCTTACCAGCTCCCATAACAGGATAAGAGGAGTTGTTGGTGCATGGAACAGTATTCCTTGTAGGGGCAGGCTCGAGTGAAGAGAAGAAACTATGCTGTGAGGTAATATGTTTGGTTGCCCCACTGTCAAAATACCAAACATCTGAGTCTAATATAGACATGCACTGCTCATGAGAAGATGGGTCAAAACTGCAGACAGTAGTAAACGCCCATTCTTCTTCCTGCACAAGATTTGTAGACTCTGTTTTTGGTGTAGAGGCCTCTGCAACCACCATTCCAGCATCTTTCTTCTTTGCCTCTTTAGCAACCAGTTTTGGACAGTTCTTTATGATATGATCATTCCCTTTACAGTACTTACAAAACAATTTCTGCTTTTTTGATTTCTTCTCATCTTTATCTTCCTTCTTCGAATATGCAAAATTAGCAGATTTCTACTTACTAGTTGAAGAGCTCCATTTTCCTTTGCCCTTCTGACTAGTTAGGAAAGCTTGATCTGCAACTCGCATAATGGACCTGTTCTGCCTGGACTGATCTTCCTGCAACAGAACAGAGACTAACTCCTCAAATGATAAGGCATTCGCATTGCCTTTCATCATCAAACAAAGAGTAGAAGCAAAACTCTGATATGAATCAGGAAGACCATTCAGAACGGTCTATACAAGTGAGCTATCTGGTATAACCTCATCAGCAGAAATCAATTGTTCCTTCAAGTCTTTGATCTTTGTTAGGAAACTGTCCATAGAATCACCTTCATTCATGTGCTCACTCTCCAACTGTTTTCGGAGGTAAACAACACGAGCCTTATTCCTAGCTTGGTACAATGTGGTAAGTGTATCCCAAGCATCCTTAGCTATTATGCAAGAGCAAATGTGAGGAATAATGGCACGTTTGACAGACAAAGCTATCAATGCATGTGACTGGGCATCTCTGCCATCCCAGCAAATCTGCTCTGCAGTAGGTGCAACAGAAACAGCAACGCGAACAAGAATCTGCGGAATATCATCTTCGACACCATCTTCATCAGCTCTAGCACCTGTATTTGCAGTACCTGTAGTCAGAGGTGTAACAGGATGTCTTTCAACACCCTGCACAATGTTCCACAATCCTTTTGCAACCAATACATGTCGCATCATATAAGCCCATAATGGGTAGTTGGTACCATCCAACTTATCCTCAATAGCCAACATACGGAATACATCACTGCTTTCAACCATGGCCGGTGACTAAAATACTTTGATGCAAAAAATTGATTGTATCTCAAAAAGTTGAACGGAACTGCCCAGACGAGTTCTGCTAGACCTGTAGCAGACTTTGAGACGCTTAAATTAGCGAACAGAAACTGGTATATACCTTCGGCATAAAAAGTCGAAATAGCCTACACAAGCACTGCGATAGTGCGTTCGGAGGCCGAAACGAGCTCAGATCGCAATTTCGGCACCACAGAACGAAGCTGTTTTGATCTCGAAAACACGCTGAGTATACTCACCAAAATTCGTGCGATTCTGAGACTGCAAACGGAGGAGTGTCGATGGCACCCTAGATGAAGCGACGACCTGCTCTGATACCAATTGTTGGAGATAGACGTCTGCAAAAGCACGCAAATAGCACAAGGAAGAAGAAGAAGCTTGGAGCACAAACACACAATACTGAATGTATTACTAGAGAATGTACAAAGATCAGTAGCCCATTAGGGCAATAGGCATATATACAAGCCGGGGGAAAAAACCTCCTAGAGAGGGAAAAAAGTGCCCCGACTGTCCTAGAGTATTCATACACATCACTACCTAAATATATCAACAAAGTTTGAGTTTCATTCTCTAGTTAATTTATGAGAAAAGCTTACTAGAGTGATGTATGGTCTCTATTTGACTAGTTACTATGTGCAATCAAGTAGTGTTGATATATTTAGGTAGTGATGTGTGTGAACACTCTAGGACTGCTGGGGCACTTTTTTCCCTCTTTAGGAGGTTTTTTTCCCCCGGCTTGTATATACGCCTATTGCCCTAATGGGCTACTTATCTTTTTACATTCTCTAGTAATACATTCAGTCTTGTGTGTTGTGCTCCAAGCTTCTTCTTCTTCCTTGTGTTGTTTGCGTGCTTCCGCAGATGTCTAACTCCAACAATTGGTATCAGAGCAGGTCGTCGCTTCTTCTAGGGCGCCGTCGACACTCCTCCGAAATCGCGATCTGAGCTCGTTTCGGCCTCCGAACGCACTATCGCAGTGCTTGTGCAGGCTATTTCGTCCTTTTGTGCCAAAGGTATATACCAGTTTCTGTTCGCCAGTTTAAGCGTCCCAAAGTCTGGTACAGGTCTAGCAGAACTCGTCTGGGCAGTTCCGTTCAACTTTTTGAGATACAATCAATTTTCTGCATCAAGGTATTTTAGTCACCGGCCATGGCTGAAAGCAGTGATGTATTCCGTATGTTGGCTGTTGAGGATAAGTTGGATGGTACCAACTACCCATTATGGGCTTATATGATGCGACATGTACTGGTTGCAAAAGGATTGTGGAACATTGTGCAGGGTGTTGAAAGACGTCCTGTTACACCTGTAACGACAGGTACTGCAAATACAGGTGTTGGAGCTGATGAAGATGGTGTCGAAGATGATATTCCGTAGATTCTTGTTCGTACTGCTGTTTCTGTTGCACCTACTGCAGAGCAGATTCGTTGGGATGGCAGAGATGCCCAAGTACATGCATTGATAGCTTTGTCTGTCAAACGTGCCATTATTCCTCACATTCGCTCTTGCAGAACAGCAAAGGATGCTTGGGATACACTTACCACTTTGTACCAGGCTAGGAATGAGGCTCGTGTTGCTTACCTCCGAAAACAGTTGGAGAGTGAGCACATGAATGAAGGTGATTCTATGGACAGTTTTCTTACAAAGATCAAAAAAGACCTGAAGGAACAATTGATTTCTGCTGATGAGGTTATACCAGATAGCTCACTTGTGCAGACCGTTCTGAATGGTCTTCTTGATTCATATCAGAGTTTTGCCTCTACTCTTCGGTTGATGATGAAAGGCAATCCGAATGCCTTGTCATTTGAGGAATTAGTCTCTGTTCTGTTGCAGGAAGATCAGTCCAGGCAAAACAGGTCCATTATGCGTGTTGCAGATCAAGCTTTCTTGGCTAGTCAGAAGGGCAAAGGAAAATGGAGCTCTTCTACTAGTAAGAAGAAATCTGCAAATGCTGCACAATCGAAGAACCAGGATAAAGATGAGAAGAAATCAGAAAAGCAGAAATTGTTCTGCAAGTACTGTAAAGGAAATGATCATATTATAAAGAACTGTCCAAAACTGGCTGCTAAAGAGGCAAAGAAGAAAGAGGCTGGAATGGTTGTTGCAGAGGCCTCTACACCAAAAACAGAGTCTGCAAATCTTGTGCAGGAAGAAGAATGGGCGTTTACTACTGTCTGCATTCTTGACCCATCTTCTCATGATCAGTGCATGTCTGCAGTAGACTCAGATGTTTGGTACTTTGACAGTGGGGAGACCAAACATATTACCTCGCAGCGCAGTTTCTTCTCTTCACTCGAGCCTGCTCCTACAGGGAATACTGTCACATGCGCCAATAACTCCTCTTATCCTATTATGGGAGTTGATAAGATCATTCTGACTACTGCTGATGGTAGTTCTTTCACTTTCTCAGATGCTTTATTTGTGCCAGGGATCAAAAAGAACCTGTTATCAGTTTCTGCATTAGCCAAGATTGGCTTGGTTGTGAAATTCGTTGATGACAGGTTTACAGTCCATGATCTCTCAAATGGCGATGTGATTATTGCTTCTGGCATTTTATGTCGTGGGCTGTATAAGCTCATAGACTATGAAAGATCTTTGAATGATTCGGCATGTGCAGTTCATGATTCTCAGGCTATGTCAGATGCAAAGCTTTGGCATGCACGCTTTGGTCATCTGAATTTTGCTAGTTTGTTACGCTTGCAGAAATCTAAAATGGTGTCCTCTTTGCCCAAACTTGAGGCACCAGGAAAACATGTTTGTGAAGGCTGTATTTTGGGCAAAATGCAGCGTTCTTCCTTTCCAAAAGATGGTTCAGTTCGGGCTATGCAGAAATTGCAGCTTGTACATAGTGATGTCTGTGGTCCTATGCAGACACCCTCTTTTGGAAACTACCTTTACTTCGTGACTTTCATTGATCATTTTTCCAGGCATGCATGGGTATATCCACTCAAAGCAAAGTCCGAAGTGTTCATGTGCTTCAAACAATTTTTGGTTTTGGCTGAAAATCTATCAGCATGTAAAATGGGCACCCTCCGTTCTGATCGAGGGGGGGAATATATGTCTTCAGATTTTAATGCATTTCTGGCTGAACGTGGGATAAAAGACCAGTGTACAGTGCCGTATACACCTCAACAGAATGGAGTTGCTGAACAAAAGAACAGGTCACTCATGGAGATGGCAAGGTGCATGGTCAAAAGTCAGGCTTTACCACATAGTTTCTGGCTTGAGGCTGTCATGTGTGCAGCATATGTACTGAACAGGTGTCCCACTAAAGCGTTGCAGTCTATCACTCCATATGAGGCTTGGCATGACCGCAAGCCATCTGTTGCTCATCTGCGTGTTTTTGGTTGTTTGGCATATGCATTAGTGCCTGAACAACATCGCAGAAAATTGGATGATAAGGCAGTAAAATGTATTTTTGTTGGGTACAGTTCTGAAAGTAAAGGCTATCGTCTATATCATCCACAGACTAAACGCATTCTGGTTAGCCGTGATGTTGTCTTTGTGGAAGATGCTATTCAGCCATTGCTTTCATGTACTAAGGAGACATCTGTTAGCTCCAAAGACATGTATGATACTTTGATGCCTCTTTTTACAGGTGGACAGGCTAGTGCTGGTCCTAATGAGGCAACTTCTCAGCCTTTGCAGGTTTCATATGATGATGCAGATCATTCCATTTTTGATGCAGATTTACATGATGCACTTGTTGATGAGAGAGCTGATATTGAATAGGCAAAAACTATGCCAAAATGGCTGGTGCAGACTTTGTGTGACAGCAAATTAGATGCACCTTTGTCATATCGTACTCGTTCAGGCTCTCATAGTACCTCCTTTGCATCAGATTGCTATGCTATGGCTGCATCTAGTCTTTGTGATGAGAATGAGCCTGTTTCTTTTGATGAAGCACAAAATTCAGAAAATTGGATGGCTACTATGCAATTTGAATATGATGCTATAATAAGAATGGTACATGGTCTTTATGTGACTTGCCTCCTGGCAAGAAGGCCATTGGCACTAAGTGGGTATACAAGCTGAAGCGTAAACCTGATGGTACAGTTGACAGGTATAAGGCTAGGCTTGTTGCAAAGGGTTATGCACAGGAAAGAGGCATTGATTTTGATGAGACCTTTGCACCTACATGCCGTATGATTACTCTTCGGAGCATTTGTGCACTTGCAGCCCATCATGGTTGGAATGTACATCAGTTGGATATTAAAACAGCATTTCTGAATGGTGACTTGCATGAAGAAGTGTATGTTTTTCAGCCCCATGGCTTTGTGCAGAAAGGGCATGAAAACCAGATTTGCAGGTTAAAGAAGGCATTATATGGTTTAAAGCAAGCACCACGTGCTTGGTATGAGAAGATACATGCCTATCTGATTGCACATGGTTTTGAGAACAGTCCAACTGAAAGCACCTTATATGTTAAACGTGCTAATGATGTGCATCTGATCATTGTTGTCTATGTTGATGACATGCTGCTCACTGGTCCTATTGAGACACATATTGCTGATTTTAAGGCTGATTTGCATGCCTCATTTGAGATGTCTGATTTGGGGCATTTGCATCACTATTTGGGCATTCAGTTTATGCACGTTGATGGTGGAATGGCTTTGTGTCAAACGAAATATATTGACACATTATTGCAGCGTTTTGGCCTTGAAGACTGTAAGCCTATTGCCACTCCTATGGAGACAGGTTTACGATTGAGTCTTCATGATGCTGGAGATGCATTTGATGCTGTTCTCTATCAGCAGGCTGTTGGATGCTTGATTTACTTATGCATTACTCGGCCAGATATTCAGTTTGCTGTTTCACAGATGAGCAGGTTTATGCATTGCCCAGGAGTCATGCATTGGAAAGCGGTTAAGCGCATCTTTCGCTACTTGAGTGGTACTCGGCTACTTGGGTTGTTTTATCCCAAGGGGGGATCACTACCGCCAGATTTTCATGCTTTTTCTGACTCAGATTGGGCTGGTTGCTATGACACTTGTGTGTCCACCAGTGGTTTTTGCTTCATGCTTGGTAGATCATGTATATCTTGGTTGAGCAAGAAGCAGCCTACTGTGGCCCCTTCCAGTTGTGAGGCTGAGTATAGGGCAGCTTTCACAGCGACTGTTGAGTGTGTGTGGCTCAGATGCCTTATGGCTGATTTGGGTGTTGGCCAGTCTTCTGCCACCACCATCTTCACTGACAGTCAGAGCGCATTGGCAGTTGCGAGGAACCCTGTGTTCCATGCTCGCACTAAGCACATTGAGGTGCATTATCACTATGTCAGGGAGAGGTTCTCTGCTGGGGAGATCAGCTTGGCATATGTGCCCACGCAGGAGAACATTGCAGACCTTTTCACGAAGGCTCTGCCTAGGGAGAAGTTTGAAGCTTTCCGCAAAGCTTTGGGCTTACTTCCTTTTGTGGAGTGATTTCCACATAGCTTGGCACTTCCTTATACATGAGTGCAAGCTCCTTGTTCACCGCATCACTCCCAAGGGGGATTTGTTGATATATTTAGGTAGTGATGTGTGTGAACACTCTAGGACCTCCGGGGCACTTTTTTCCCTCTTTAGGAGGTTTTTTTCCCCCAGCTTGTATATACGCCTATTGCCCTAATGGGCTACTTATCTTTGTACATTCTCTAGTAATACATTCAGTCTTGTGTGTTGTGCTCCAAGCTTCTTCTTCTTCCTTGTGTTGTTCGCGTGCTTCCGCAGACGTCTAACTCCAACAAGTAGCTCATCATGTAGAGATTGTTTCTCCAAGTGTAGGAATCCAATTGGAGTGAAATTTATCCTGTTCAAAATATTCTTGTGTCTACTAAAGTTCTACAAAGTCTCACTAGAATTCTCTACATAAGCCTTGAGAGAAAGCACTTTTTGGTTGTAGAGGTGCAGAGAAGTGTGCCTATGGAGATCATTCATGCATCATCATATTGCATAGGGGTTGAGATACTCCCCCCCAACAATAAAAACATATCCCATATTAGATATTCATCAAATTAGACTAGAAGAATCATGGAGTGAGAGGAATCTTGACCTATCCCACCTAAAGGTATTTGGATATGTTTGTTATATGCATATGCCTCAAGAAATGAGAACAAAATTGGATGCTTGGGCAAAGAGTTGTATCTTTTAGGATACTCCAATGAATATAGACAATATATGTGCTAAAATACCATGATTAGGAATCTTATAGTTTCAAAGATGCAATCTTTAATGAATTTAAGTCTTGGTATACACCTCATCATGAATTTCAAGACAAAGATGCAGAAGAGGTAGAAGGGACACATGAAGAACAGAAATAAGAAATCTTGGAGTTGAGTGGACCAAGCTATTCAGAGGCTTCAACAAGCGATACATGATGGCAAGGAAGTCTTATAAGTTTCTCAACAATATCTCAGCAAAGACATATACATTATCACTGTCAAAGAGAAATTTATATCCAAGGATGGAAAATTGAAGTATGTTTACACTAAAGACAAGGTAGCAAACATATTTAAAAATTTTCTTGATGCAAGTAAACTTAGAAAAATCAAAGATTAAATATCAATAAAGGAGATAAGGTAAAAGAAAAAATGAATGAGCTTGAGGACCTGTTGAGAATTAAGGTTCAAGTATGCAAGCTCATGTTTATCCAAAGCATCATGACGAAATAATTAAATGTGCAAGTCATGCTAAAGATGAAATAAAGCATAAAAAATCAGGACATTATCCCAAAGAATGATTTGAAACACAAGATTCAAGACCAATGAAAATTCAAGCATTGGAGAGCATAAGAAGAAACATGGATAGATGGAAGGTCAATAGTGCAGACATTCACCTGAAAATCAATCTATTTAAGTTATACTATATGTGCAAGGGTATGGGACAGAAAACTAGAGAGTCCCAATACCTAGAAAATCCATAACCATACAAGAAAGATCACTCATTTTCACCTTTCTCTCATACATCCTTCCAAATAAAATTCCTAATAATTTATGTTCTTGTATCTATTTGAATAAGTTCCAAACAATCAATTATCATTCTTTTGTACTCATTATAAATCTAATACAATTTTTTTTCACAATCCAAAAATTTATGTTCTTTCTCTTTGTGAGTTAAGAGAAATTGAACAAGCTCTATCTATGCATCTCCATCTTTTCTCGTGAATCCTATATAGGCTAACAAACAATATCCAATTGAGGCATAAAGTAGCTCCTCTAAGAGCTAGTATTCTTTAGTTTCATTGCACAAAAAATTAGAATGATTTGGATTTTCAAGTCTTTATAGTTTTCAATCCAAGCTGACTATGTAGGTCCAAGTAGTGCTCCTAAGAAGACCCACTTGTTTATTTCTTCTTTAAATATGCATGTGGCTTCTTCGATGTGTATGTGTATACATATATATGTATAAATGTTTGAATATGCATAGTCATATGTATATGTTTGTGTATGTGTATGTGATTACATAGAAAAAGTAGTACTCCATTGAAACAAATGTTTCAATAACAAGGAGGTAAGTCAAGCCATGACCTATATATCTCTAAAATTGACTTCATCTCAGTAAGAGGCTATTAGATAATGTTAAATTATGATTCGAAGAATCAAACAATCGTAGTCATGAGCCAAAAAATGCCTCTAAGAAAGAATCGGATGAAATGGAATTATATATAAAAGCTTGTGGAGGCTTAATACTTATTGGATAGGACCCCCTTCCACAAAGATCATTATGTAAATCTAATGGGGATGACTTGTGTGATGTAGACTCTATTATCTCATAGAACATTATTGAGCTTTCTGAGAGCTTCACTTATTGGAATGCATGAGCAATATGTGCAACCACAAGTCTACATGAGGACTCACGATTATCATCTCATCCCTATGTTGATAGACTTTTGACATGCCTCACGACCCTATTGTTGTAATGTAAGGCTTCTACAAGTGTCTTTCCTTGACCGGAAGTTTTCTTTCTTTAGCTTCAATATATTATGTTTTCTCCTTCATTGAAAAGGAGAAAAGAAAAAAAAATGAAGACGCTTCTACATATGTGTTTCAAATAAAGCCACATGGATTGACCTGCTAGCTGTTAGCAAATACTTTGGAATCTGCCTCGTAAGATATCTATGCTATTAATGAAGAAATTCCCAACTACATCAAGCTTTATTAGAAAATTGTCCCAAGCCGTTTTGTTTGGGTGGTTGGGCCTTTCGCCTCTTGAGGTGGGGGCGAGGGTTCAACCCCCACTAGCAACATGTAAGGGACATGTTATCATGGAAAGTTG
The DNA here is from genome assembly GCA_020310875.1 of Ceratopteris richardii. NCBI lineage: Eukaryota > Viridiplantae > Streptophyta > Polypodiopsida > Polypodiales > Pteridaceae > Ceratopteris > Ceratopteris richardii. The sequence continues at coordinate 25,519,867 of CM035444.1, read as the reverse complement.
TATCTTGTGGCTTATGTGCCACCGTTTGTCCTGCCCCATGGTAGTTGTGACCGTAGTCTAATCCAGCTATGTAAACCCTTGCTCTTGTGGGACAAGGGGGGTCCCATGGGTACTATGCCCTTCTTTGTTCAGTTGCAATTTCAAAGTTAAAGTCAGGAGGTGTAGGCCTCTGCTAAACCTCCATATAAAAAAAAAAAAGCTTTATTAGAAAACGAATGCATGACCTTACATTGCATGATGTGTGTGTGTGTGTGCGCAGGTTTGGCTCCTGACACACTACAAATGCACTTCTGTAAAGATGTTATGGATATACGAATAGCACTTGTCTAAGAAAAACAAAGTAAAAGACCAGATTCCGTTCAATCCAGATATCTTCTTCGAACATTACTGGCTACACGATACCATGTTAAGTACTCGAAATATTAAGTTTATTGTTTCATATACCATGTTTCTCATCGAGTGTACCCTTAACAGTTCAAGCTTCCGTTTCAAACAATTTGTCACCAAAAAGTGAAAGCCAAAAGGGAATGGAAGACCATTTATCTTTTACGTGTAAGACCATCTGCAACATCGTCTGCCAATAGAGCCCGTTGAAAGAACTACAAGCAGGTTTACAGTCAATTGTATTTGAAGGTTTACCAATACGCAGAACTGTCTGAACCATTATACCTGTTTTGATACATAATAACCATCTTTAATGTCTCAGAAAAACACTACATCCATAACGTCAGGTAATACTTCATGGTCATCGAAATTCAGGTACGGTATATTTTCAATACCCAAAAACGTGTTCACTCCAGTATAACTGTTTCTTCTACTACTTTAATCATCCATAACCAAGCTCGACTCACAAAATCCATAACCAAGCTCGACTCATAAAACTCTCAGCGTTCTGCATGTCAGCCACTTGCATCTCCTAGCGGTCTCATTTTTAATCGGCTAACTCTCTCTCTCTCTCTCTCTCTCTCTCTCTCTCTCTCTCACACACACACACACACACACACATACACACACACATATATATGTAATATATATATATATATATATATATATATATATATATATATATATATATATATATATATATATATATATATATATATATATATATATATATATATATATATATATATATATATGTGTGTGTGTGTGTGTGTATAAATACACATACATACATACATGCACACACACACACACACACACATATATATATATATATATATATATATATATATATATATATATATATATATATATATATATATATATATATATGTGTGTGTGTGTAGCAAAACATAAGAGAATACAACACCCATAACAAGAGATGGCATAGAAAAACATGAAAATACATGCAAACAACGTATTATAGTGCAGAAGTATAGTATAACTACAAGCCACAGCTGTTCTTGAAATAATCTAACAGCCTGTCTGCCTCACGAACCCCACTTAGGTAGGCACCATGAGTGGTTGAATAGAAGTTCCTATGTGTAGCTTCACCAGCAAACAGTAACTGCAATGGAGAGTCACTAGCACTTTCTATGGCATCTGAGAGCAAAATGGAAGTATTGTCTTTTGCATTCTGACTGGCTTCAGGCAAGGGCTTTGCCAAATCATCTATGTCTCTGCCACTTGAGCCCACAGCAACAAAAGAGTAAGACCCTCGGCATAACGGATTAGTTCCCCATTGGCTCCTAAGCACTCCTTTGAACATGCTTCTTAGCACCTGCTTTTCATTTATGTCAGCCAGCCGAAAGCTGATCAACATCTGCACAATTCCATCAAGGATCTCCTCATCAGATAAATACTCCATTTGTAAAGCTTCATCCCCCGTGAACCAAAGCGCAATAACATTGGATCCCTCGTAGATTGGGAACATGGAGAACGCCTTCTTCAACCAACTTGGTACAGCATGTGAGTCATTGTGATGCAGGAATAGAATCTCAGAGAAAAGTTTTTTATCTGCTGCAGGATCCAAGTGCAGGAAAAGCTTATTTACAACACCAAAACCTAAGCGAGTTATAACATCTAACTTCCATGACGGAAGAGATGGCTCAAAAAACTCATGTTTCTGTTCCTCTATGGGAGCCTTCCATCCTCTCAAATCTGTCACTGACCTACAGATGGTTGATGAACATGGTTTCAGGCATGTAGACACTCCTGCTTTCAAAACGCCCAGGGACATTGTTAATATTACGTGGTCAGCTTGTATAATAGAGCCATCTTCGCAGCATAAAACTACAGGTGCCTGCACCGAGGGATGTGAATGATTCCAAAAGACCTTCTGTACCTTCTTCTCAAGCTTAACAGTACCAACCGGCAAACTATTGTCCAGCTCTTTCAAGACACTAGCATAACCTTTTCCTATCGTTTGATGAGGCCCAGGAAACTCGGTGTACTCCTTGAACGATGCAAGATCCAGATCCTCTAGTGAATTGCAGCCAGAAATGCTCCGTTCCAAAGATTCAAACGATAAGACTGCAGATTCTTGCAAAAGGCGAGGACTACATGCCCAGGAGCCGCTGTCTAACTTGGAATCAGCAGTGTCTAATTTTACAGGGACGTGACTTGCTACACTACTCTCTGCGTCTGAATAAACTTCTCCCTGTACCGACTTTGGCAAGCATGGAGAAAAGTCTATTTCTCCTCTAAGGGAAGTCTCGGATTCTCGAGCCATTTTACCGTGATCCTCTGTGTTTCCTTCTGCTTCCTCACAGCCTCCATATGTAATCTTGTCCTCGTATTCTTGCTCGACGAAAAAGTCATGTAACCTTTGCCGTACAAAAGCTCCGACGCTCGATTCCGTGAGAGCTAGAGGCTGATCTGGAGTGCCTTTACCTTTGGCAATCGACATAGCAGCTCTAAACATTTCAATGGCAGGCAAGAGGATATGAGGGTTAACAGGAATATGGGAACCCTCCGCACAAAACAACGGCTGGAGAAATCGACCTGCGTAATTCTCACGAGGAACGTCAGAAGTCAGAGCACCACATCCCTGAGCAATCTTGTAGATGGGGCTTCCAGTGATCCCATGGATGAAGGTAGCACCAAGCTCCACCTGATCCCCTCCAAATCGTGCTGTATGGATTCTTCCACCCACGCGATAGTTACCCTCCAAGACCGTGAGATCGAAGGCCTGCTGCGCCTTCTCACATGCCTCGTGGAGCCGATGAGCCGCTGCCAGACCAGCCATGCCTGCTCCAACTACCACCACCCGAGGCCTTGCCGGTGCCATTACGAAAGGAAATGACTAGAGAACTTCAAGAATTGCAGTAGATTGATCATTCTGTTCAACTCATCTTTATACGCAAAGTTCATATGTGGCGAAGACATAGCATTACCATTATTTGGTATTGGTCTACCTTATCTGTTGGATCAAAGAGAAAAGAAGCTATTTTCCGGTCGACTTGGTCACCTGGGCCGACCATTGGCCGACGGTCGACCAAAATTGGTCGGCCAAAGTTGAACATAAAGGTCGACATGGTCGACCTTAGGCACTCATATATATTTCTTTTTCTTTATCTTTGAGCAATTGAACATAGCTTAGAGAGAGAGAGAAGTGGAGGTGAATTGGTAATGAGGCACAAGTTGAGGTAATGGGTAGGGAGAGAGAGAGATGACAACATTGACGCTCGGGTGTGGAGATGGTAGGACTTGGAAGAAAAGGAGCAATAGAGAGATAGAGAGAGATGGAGATATTTGTGCGTGGATAGTAGGGAGTGTGTGTGTGTGTTAGGGAGAGAAGGTGTGAGTATGTGTGTGTGTGATGGCGAGGAAATGAGTGAGTGTATAGCTGAGAGTGAGGATGAGTGTGTGTGTTTGTGTGTGTGTGTGTGTGTGTGAGAGAGAGAGAGAGAGAGAGAGTGAGTTAGAGGGTGAGGATGAGTGTGAGTGTCTATGAGGGTAGGAAGTGTGGGGATGTGTGTGTGTGTGTGGTAGGAAGTGTGGGGATGGATACATGCGTGTATGGTTGGAAGTGGGGGGATGAGTGTGTGTATGAGAGTGATGATATGGGTATAATGGAATGATACAAAAGAAGAATAATAATCACAAGGGCATCCTAACTTTATAGTGCCATGATGAAGTCTAAGGGGTAAATATAGAGGCTACCAAATGAAGAAAGAAAAAAATGGAAGCTCACAAAGTTCTAGAGTTCTCTTGGGTGCGACATGAGGCAAGGTATGTAAATGCATGCATCTCTATGTTAGACCATTACATACTCATGAGGAGACTTTTGGGAAATTGTTTTTCCACAAAATTGTTATTAGAGTTACTTCTTCCTTAGCATCATCATCATCATCATCATCATCATCCTAACTACACATCTACTTCTTCCTTAGCATCATCATCATCCTAGCTAGATATCTGTGATGTGTCTACCTTATCTGTTGAACCAAAGAGAAAAGAAACTATTTTTAGGTCGACCTAGTCACCTCGACCGACCATTGGCCGATGGTCGATCAAATTTGGTCGACCAAAGTTGACCATAAAGGTCAACATGGTCGACCTTATGCACTCATATATATTTCTTTTTCTTTATCTTTGAGCAATTAAACATGGCATGTACACACACACAGAGAAGTGGAGGTGAATTCGTAACTAGGCACAAGTTGAGGTGAGAGAGAGAGAGAGAGAGAGAGAGAGAGAGAGAGAGATGACAGCATTCACGCTCGGTAGATATAGTTATGTGGAGATGGTAGGACTTGGAAGAAAAGGAGAAAGACAAAGATGGAGATATTTGTTCGGGGATAATAGGGAGAGTGATTGTGTGTTAGGGAGAGGTGTGAGTGTGTGTGATGGAGAGGAAATGAGTGAGTGTACAGCAGTGAGAGTGAGGATGAGTGTGTGTGTGAGAGAGAGAGAGTGAGTGAGAGGGTGAGGATGAGTGTGAATGTCTATGAGGGTAGGAAGTGTGGGGATGGGTACATGTGTGTATGGTTGGAAGTGGGGGGATGAGTGTGTGTATGAGAGTGATGATATGGGTATAATGGAATGATACAAAAGAAGAATAATAATCACAAGGGCATCCTAAGTTTATAGTGCCACGATGAAGTCTGAGGGGTAAATATAGAGGCTACTAAATGAAGAGAGAGAAAAATGAAAGCTCACAAAGTTCTAGAGATCTCTTGGGTGCAACATGAGGCAAGGTATGCCAATGCATGCATCTCTATGTTAGACCATTAGATACCTCATGAGGAGACTTTTGAGAAATGGTTATTCCACCAAATTTTTATTAGAGTTACTTCTTCCTTAGCATAGTCATCATCATCATCATCCTAGCTACACATCTACTTCTTCCTTAGCATCATCATCATCCTAGCTACATATCTCTGATGTGTCTCTAACATCTCCAAGTGACCTACCAATGCCACAAACTCACTCCTTATATGGTTGCATTTTGTGGGTGTCCACTGAGATCCATGTGAGGACAAAAGACTGAAGGTTCATCAATCTTTCTTTGAAACTATAGTTTTTGTGGGATTGAAAGTGAGAATGCCTCCTTGGTATGAATTCTTCTACCCTTAACCCCTTATATGGGATTTATCACAATATTGAAGTATTAAGAAGTCTACCATGGCGGTCTACCATGGCTTGAAATAGCCAGAAGTTCAAGGAATTCCACCTTCTTATTCCATATCCACCACTTATGACTGCATTTTGGGTCCAATTTTTATTTATTTGAGGGTCCAATCAGAGTATTCTTTTTCTTGGAAGTTTGATCATCAACCTGTTATTCCAGTTATGCTTCAAAGTTTGATTGAATGATTCACACACCCTAGGATTCCCCTTATCCCCTCACATTCTAGGGATTATACATGTAACTTTGTGTAAGCAACAATGAAAATTGTACAAGTGTGGCTTAGGGTAGCTCCACGAAAAGGTGCAAACTAGAGTTTCACCATGTTCTTGGAAAATTTTGCATTGAAATCCTTAATTTGATCATTTTTTTCTCGTAAACCTTTTTCAACGATCTTATTTTATGAATCTCCAACCTCCTTTAAAATCATAGAATTTTGGTGATTTTGGCTTACATAGAAGGGATCTCTTTGAGACATTTTGGATACAAGATGTTTGGGCCATGTACTTAAGCTGGGCCAAAAAGAAAAACTTGTTTCCATGCAATTTGAGACTACTTCTACACTCCCTTCTTCACTCCATGTACCTTAAAGAGGAATGGCAGGGAAACCCACCCCAAAAATAGAGTTTGCATGTACTTTGAGGTGACTTCTATATGCTTCTCTCCTCTCTGTAAGCTTAATAGATGAAAATGCAACATCATGAGAGTGAAAGGAAGCCTCTCGCAAAACAAAAAAAGGAAATTTGCATGCAACTTGAGGAAGTCTCTATATTCCATGAGTTTGAAAATCTAATGGCAAGAAGTGAAGAAAAAGTCTAAGAAAGTTTAAAAAAAGTTGAGATCAAGTATTGCCATCCCTTTTTTCTCTTGGCTAAAATGTTGTCTTCTCTCTAGGCTTGGGGAAATTGCATGCATTCCGACATGAACAAAATTGCAAAAGTTTGATGGAGCATAACTCAAGCTAGGAGTGTTTAATTTTAGTGACTTTTGAGTTGTTTTGGGGTTTTTTGACATTTGGCACACATCATTATAGTGGAAGCTTTCAAATTTTACACAAAATTAAAGGCATGAGTTTTAGGCATGTTTTGTGTCCTAGAGAAGTGAAGCATGCTACCTTCAATGTGCCAGAGACATGGAGTGGTGTTCCATCATAAAGAAAGGTGGTATGTGTAGTGGAGAACTAGAAGGTAAAGAGTGGAAGAAGTGGCTTCATACACGACATCAACATACATAGAGATATTGATGGTGATTGTTCTTTGCATTGTCGCATCTCATCAAAGTCATCTCAGGTGTTGAAAACTAGAACACCATAGCATTGGTGTCTCATAGTTGAGCATTGTAGTTTGTTTGTGTTTGTGTGATTCATCATTGTATCATTGTGTTTGGTCTTTTGCATTTCACCTTTGTATCACTAATCTTGATTGTCTATTGTACCATCCTTGTGTTATAGTGCAAATTACTTATCTTGTTATCTTCTTCATGATCTCTAGTTGGTTTTTCTCTTTCTTAATATTGTTCTCTTTCTTCTTGTTGTTCTTCATATCTCTCTTTTGGTGTAGTTATAAAAAGGGGTTTCCCTAGTAATTTTTCTTATGATTGTGTTATTAGAGTTTCAATTGATTATCTTGCTTTATTGTCTTATGGCCTCTATGCCTGTTGCATCTCTATGAGTTTAATTATGTCGAGAGATACAACCAACTGACTTGAATTACCCAAAAGTTGCACCATCATTGAATTATGAATACTATATGCTAAAAAATGAACCTTTCATGGACTTGTGTGATTTTGTGTCCTACTTACCTTATGTCCCCAACATTTGGCACATCTAAAGGGACCCGTGATGGAAGGATCTGGAGGGTGTGCTTGTTGAGATGAAGAGAGAAGATTCCTACTCTACTATCAATCACAAGGTAATCTAACTATGGAGGAAGAAACAAAAGATAAAAGAACATGATGAATTTAGTGAATAAAATAACTTTCCTAGGATGCTCTATGATCATAAAGACTCAATGAGGAGAGAGTGAAGACTTTTAGGAATGAACTAGAGTGTATGAGCTTGAGTGGAGCAAAGTGAAGCCCTCCTTATATGAAGTAGAGAGTGAATATCCTTGCATGTGGGATAAAGGAAGCTTGCATGAGATGGTTATGAGTTTGGAAAAAAGGGCAGATCATGGATATCTCAACATCCCTCCTCCATATGATGACCCTCATGTTGTAAAATGGGAAACTATTTACATATGCCATCACTTAGTCCATTGGGTTTTTATAACTAAGGGCACATGGGATCCTTATAAGTAGCTTTGGAAATATGGAATCCAAGTGTTGGGACATATGGCATCCCTTCATGTATCATGGACATATGGTGTCCATGTAGTTTTGGTTCCATGGATATATGGAATCCGTGGTGTTTAGGACATATGGCATCCCTAGGATCTAGGGGCATATGGGATCCCTAGACATATACTTGGAAATATAGGATCCAAGCAGTTCTATGGAGATCTAAGGACATATGGGACCCCTAGACATGTAAAGGGTTTACATCATGGGGGTAGGTGGAGTTTTGGATTTATTTGAATCCTTTGATCTTTGTTGGATGAAAGCCTTCTTTGATACATTGATGGGAAGATTCATTACAGCCTTCACCTTTTCCTTGGCCTCTAGAGTGTATTTCATTGTTATTTCCTCTATCCCTCTACCTATGGCATGTATTGAGCTTTTCATTTTTCTATCTTCTTTTATGCTTTAGATAATATATATGGCATATCTTTGTGAGGTAGAGAGAGTATATATAGATACATAGCTAGCCTTTAGGAAGGTTTTACCATGTTTGTATATGAGGCATCTAATTCTTTACAAAGGACCATGTGTGTACATTATACAGAAGATAAATGTACAATAGAGGCTTTGACAAAGGCAATACATGGACCATGAACTTTTCATATAAGACATTACTCAACCATGTAGAATCCTTGAGTACATATGACAAGGCTATGTGTCCTAAAATGTAGGAACCATTGAAAAAATAGAATGCCAATTCAACACACTCTCTCGACTCTCTCTCTCTCTCTCATGCTCTTTCAGGGATTACCCAAGCCGCACGCTTTGTCATTTGTTAGCCCTAAAAATCTTTGCTTTTCCCCCCTTGAAATGAAGAAAAAATATAGGTAATTCCTCTATGTTTGTTGGAGTTTGAGGTCTATAGTAGCACATGAAAAACACAAGGAAGAAGAAGAAGCTTGGAGCACAACACAACATTGAATGAGTTACCAAGTGAATGTACAAAGATAAGTACCCCTGTAGAGTTACAAGCATAAATGAGGGGAAAAAAACCTCATAAAGAGGGAAAAAAGTGCCTGGAAATTCCTAAATGTGTTCACACACATCACTACTGAAATATATCAACAAATCCCCCCTCGGAATGATGCAATGAGCAAAGAGCTAGCACTCATGTATAAGGAACTCCCAAGCTATGTGGAAAGAGATCAATCCACAAAAGGAAGTAAGCCCAAAGCTTTGCGGAAAGCTTCAAAGTTCTCCCTAAGTAGAGCCTTTGTGAAAAGGTTAGCAACCTTATCCTATGTGGGCACATATGTCAAAGTAATCTCTCCACCAGAGAACCTCTCCCTAATATAATGATATTGCACCTCAATTTGCTTTGTGCCAGCATGGAACATAGGGTTCCTCATAACTGCCAATGTGCTCTAACTGTCAGCGAAGATGGTCATAGCAAAATACTGACCAACACCCAAATAAGCCAAAAGGCATCTAAGCCACACGCACTCAATAGTCACTATGAAAGCTACCCTATACTCAGTCTCACAACTAGAGGTCTCCATAATAGGCATCTTTTGCTCAACCAAGATATGCATGAGCTATCAAACATGAAGAAAAAACCACTAGTGGACACATGAGTGTCATAACAACTAGACTAATCAGAGTTAGAAAAAGCACGTAAATATGGTAGCAATGATCCCCCCTTGGGACAAAATAATCCAAGTACCTCGTTACCACTCAAGTAGCGAAAGATCAGCTTAACTGCCTACCAATGCTTAACACATGGGGGATGCATAAACCTGCTCATATGTGAGACATCAAACTGAATAGCAGGCTGAGTTATGCATAAGTAAATCAAGCATCCAATAGCCTGCTGATAAAGAAAAACTTCAAATGCATCTCCATCATCATGAAGGCTCAACCATAAATATGTTTCCATAGGAGTGGCAATAGGTTTGCAACCTTCAAGGAAAAAATGTTGCAATATTGTTTCATTATATTTTGTTTGATATAAAGTTATTACCCCATCAACTTGCATATACCATATGCCCAAATAATGATGTAAATGCCCCAAATCTGACATCTCAAAAGAGGCATGCAAATCAGCCCTAAATCAAAAGATATGCTTCTCATTAGGACTAGTGAGTACCATGCCATCAACATACACAAAAATGATTAGAAAATACATCATTTGCATGCTCAACATATAAGGTGCTCTAAATTGGACTGTTCTCAAAACCATGTGCAATCAAGTAGGAATGTATCTTTTCATACCAATCACATGGTGCTTGCTTTCAACCGTGTAATGCCGTTTTCAACCTTCCCACTTTGTTTTCATGCCTTTTCAACACAAAACCATGGGGTTGAAATACATACACTTACTTCATGTAAGCCACCATTCAAAAATGCAATTCTAATGCCCAACTGATATACATTCCAACCATAATGAGCTACAAGTGCACATATTCTATGAATAATAGTCATTCGACATGTGGGTGCAAAGGTCTTGTAAAAATCAATGCCTCTTTCTTGAGCATAACCATTTGCAATAGGCCTAGCCTTATACTTGTGAACTTTTCCACCAAGCTTACATTTCTGCTTGTATACCCATTTAGTGCCAATGTCCTTTTTGCATGGAGGCAAATTACATAAAGGCTAGGTACAATTCTTCATAATAGCATCATACTCTAATTGTGTAGTAACCATCCAAGTTTTTGAATTTTTTGCTTCATCAAAAGAAAGAGGCCCATTTTAATCACAAAGACTAGAGGCAACCATTGCATAGCAATCTGATGCAAATGAACCACTATGAGAGGCTGCACGAGTACGATATGACAAAGGTGCATCTAATTTGCTATCTTTCAAAGTATGCACCGACCATTTAGGCCTAGTTTTTGCCTCCTCTATATCAAACATCTCATCAACAAGTGCATCATGCAAATCCACATTAGAAATGGACTGATCTGCATCATCATGTGGAATCTGTAAAGGTTTAGGAATTGCCTCATTTGGACCAAGACTTGATTTTTTGCTTGTAAAAAGAGGAAGCAAAGTATCATACACATCTTTGGAGCTAATTGATGTCTCCTTAGTACATTAAAGTAATGACTGAATTGCATCCTCCACAAAAACAACATCATGGCTAACCAAAATGCATTTAGTTTGTGGATGATATAAACAATAAACTTTGCTTTTAGAATTGTAACCAACAAAAAAACATTTTATTTCTTTATCATTCAATCTTTTGCATTGTTGTTCATGTTCTAATTCATGATCTCTCAAATGGAGATGTTATTATTGCTTCTAGCATTGTATGTCATGGGCTATATAAACTCATAGACTATGCAAAATCTATGAATGATTTAACATGTGCAGTTCAAGACTCTCAAGTTATCTTAGATGCAAAGCTTTGGCATGCATGATTTGTTCATCTAAAATATTCTAGTTTTCTATGCCTACAAAAATCTGAAATGGTGTCCTCTCTACCCAAACTTGAGGCACCTTGTAAACCTTTCTATGAAGGTTTTACTTTGGGCAAAATGCAGTGTTCCTTCTTCTCAAAAGATGATTGTGTTCAAGCTAATCATAAATTGCATCTTATTCATACTACTGTATGTGCTCCTATGCATACACCTTCTTTATGGAACTACCTTTACTTCATGGCTTTTATTGATGACTTCTCCAAGCATGCATGGGTGTATCCATTGAAAGCAAAGTCTGAGGTGTTTATGTGCTTTGAATAACTTATGGTTATGGCTAAAAATCTATTAGCATTTAAATTGGGCACCCTCCATTCTCATCAGGGGGGATACTATCTTCTAATTTTAATGCATTTCTAGATGAGTATAGGATAATACATCAGTGTATAGTGTCATAGACACCTCAACAAAATGGATTTATTGAAAGAAAGAATATGTATCTCATGGAGATGGCGAGGTTTATGGTAAAAAATTAGGCTTTACCACATAGCTTCTTACTTGAGGTTGTTATGCGTGCAACATATGTACTTAATAGGTGTCCCACCAAAGAACTATAACTGATCCTTGATATGAGGCTTGTCATGGGTGCAAGCCATCTTTTGCTCATCTACATGTCTTTAGTGTCTAGTATAAGCACATGTATCATCAACAAATTTGACAACCCAAGCCAGCCTTGGCTAACGTTGAAATTGATAACATATTTTCCCTAGCACATACAAGGCATCTAGCAATGTGATAGAACTACCATCAATAGTAGTCACAATGATCTAACCAACTCCCATTATAGGATAAAAGGAATTTTTAGTGCATGCGACAGTATTCCCTACAGGGTAGGTAATTCCTCTATGTTTGTTGGAGTTTGAGGTCTACAGTAGCACACAACGACACAAGGAAGAAGAAGAAGAAGCTTGGATTCACAACACAACAATGAATGAATTACCAAGTGAATGTACAAAGATAAGTACCCCTTTAGGGTTAGAAGCATAAATGCAAGGGGGGAACCTCATAAGGAGGGAAAAAAGTGCCCCAACAGTCCTTACTGTCTTCACACACATCATCGCTGAAATATATCAACAGATCCCCCCTTGGAGTGATGTAATGAACAAGGAGCTGGCACTCACGTATAAGGAACTCCCAAGCTATGTGGAAAGAGATCGATCCACAAAAGGAAGTAAACCCAAAGCTTTGTGGAAAGCTTCAAACTTCTCCCTTGATAGAGCTTTTGTGAAAAGGTTTGCAACGTTATCCTATGTGGGCACATATCTCAAACTAATCTCTCCAGCAGAAAACCTCTCCCTAACATAACGATAGTGCACCTCAATGTGCTTTGTGTGAGCATGGAATATAGGGTTCCTCCTAATTGCCAATGTGTTCTGACTGTCAGTGAAGATGGTGGTGGGAGAAGACTGACCAACACCCAAATCAACCAAAAGGCATCTAAGCCACACACACTCAATAGTCACTATGAAAGTTACCCCATACTCAGTCTTACAACTAGAATTCCCCACAATAGGCTTCTTCTTGCTCAACCAAGATGTGCATGAGCTACCAAACATGAAGAAAAGACCACTACTAGACACACGTGTGTCATAATAGCTAGCCCAATCAGAGTAAGAAAAAGCATGTAAATATGGCAACAATGATCTACCCTTGGGACAAAACAATCCAAGTACCTGCTTACCACTCAAGTAGCAAAAGATGCACTTAATGGCCACCTGCCAATGCTTGACACTTGGGTGATGCATTAACTTGCTCATATGTGAGATATCAAACTGAATATCAAGCTGAGTTATGCAGAAGTAAATCAAGCATCCAATAGCGCGTTGATAGAGAAAAACATCAAGAAGTACATCATTTGCATGCTTAACATATAAGGTGCTCTCAATTGGACTATTCTCAAAACCATGTGCAATCAAGTAGGAATGTATCTTTTCATACCAAGCACATGGTGCTTGCTTCAAACCATATAATGCCGTTTTCAACATGCCCACTTTGTTTTCATGCCCTTTCTGCACAAAATCATGGGGTTGAAATACATACACTTACTTCATGTAAGTCACCATTCAGAAATGCAATTTTAACATCCAACTGATGTGCATTCCAACCATAATGAGCTGCAAGTGCACATATGCTATGAACATTGGTCACTCGGCATGTGGGTGCAAAGGTTTCAAAAAAATCAATGCCTATTGCTTAAGCATAACCATTTGCAACAAGCCTAGCATTATAACAATCAACTTTTCCACCAAGCTTACATTTCAACTTGTATACCCATTTAGTGCCAATGTCGTTTTTGCATGGAGGCAAATCACATAAAACTAGGTATGATTCTTCTAGAGGCAACCATTGCATAGCAATCTAATGCAAACGAAGCACTATGAGAGCCTGTATGAGTACAATATGACAAAGGTGCATCTAATTTGCTATCTCTCAAAGTATGCGCCAACCATTTAGGCCTACTTTTTGCCTTCTCTACATCAGGCCTCTCATCAACAAGTGCATCATGTAAATCTGCATCTGAAATGGACAGATCTGCATCATCATGTGGAACCTTTAAAGGTTGAGACATTCCACTTGTAAAAAGAGGCAGTAAAGTTTCATACAAATATTTGGAGCTAACTGATTTCTCTTTAGTACATGAATGTAATGGCTGAATTTCATCCTCCACAAAAAAAACATCATGGCTAAGCAAAATGCATTTGGTTTTTGGATGATATGGAAGAGATTTGCGTTCAGAAGTGTACCCCACAAAATTATATTTTACTGCTTTATCATCTAATCTTTTGATTGTTGTTCAGGCTCTAATGCTATAATAGATAACTAAAGACACGTGGATGAGCAAAAGATGGCTTGCACCCATGGCAAGCCTCATATGGAGGATCAATTATAGTTCTTTGGTGGGACACCCTTTAAGTACATATGCTCCACACATAACAACCTCAAGCAAGCAACTATGTGGTAAAGCCTAACTTTTGACCATAAACTTTGCCATCTCCATGAGATACATGTTCCTTTTTTCTAGTAACTCTGTTTTGTTGAGATGTATACATCATTGTACATTGATGTTTTATCCCATGCTCATTCAAAAATGCATTAAAATCAGAAGACATGTATTCACCCCTTGATGAGAATGGAGGGTGCCCAATTTACATGCTAATAGATTTTCAACCATAACCATAAGCTATTTGAAGCACATAAACACTTCAGAATTCACTTTCAATGGATACACCCATGCATGCCTAGAGAAATCATCAATAAAAGTCATGAAGTAAAGGTAACTCCCAAAAGAAGGTGTATGCATAGGACTAGAGACATCAATATGAACAAGATGCAATTTATGATTAGCTTGAACTGAACCATCTTTTGGGAAAGAGGAACACTACATTTTGCCCAAAGTAAAACCTTCATAGAAAGTTTTTCTTGAATGCCAAAAGAAAAAGGGACTCATTATCCAATGTAATATGCTAAGATGAAAATATATATCTTCTTCAATCATCCTCTCAAAAGGAAAAAGAATTCTTCCAACAAGATATTGAAGGATCTATCTCTCATAGAGAATTTGAAATGAATCAATAATCAACTTCTTGGAGTTTGAAGGTAAACTCCAAAGGTTGAAGCTCTAAAAGCTTCATCCAAAAGTATAACTTGAAATTCAAGAAACATAAAGATGATCTTAGGCCAAGCTTGAAAGAAGTCTTAGAAAGATCATCTTTTGTATACTTGATAATTCAAGTTAACTTAAGAATGAGAAAGATCTAATTATGATGTTGAAATAGAACATCTTAAATAGATCTAGAAAATAAAGGGAGAGGATTTTAGAAGGATTAAGAATGCCTTTAATGTTTGAGATCCAACTAAAGATCAATAAGGATTAAGTGTTGATGAAATTCTTGGAAAAATCTAATCCTACTTGTTACCTCAAAGATAATAGGATCTTTTACACTATAAGTTTCCTTTTTTGGGACAAAATTATAAAAATCTTAATCTTTTTGGAAGAACAAATAAAATAGACTTTTAGCCAACTATAGTATTTGATAAATTAGATTGATTCCTATGGGTTCTCATTTCTTTAAGTGGATGCTCAAAACTATGTAAGTTTTGAAAGAATATTGAATCCACTTTTAGTAAGATATTCAAATCCAATTAGAACTAGATAATCCACCTATACCATTTTATTGGTTGGGTAGAGATTATAAAATGGAATTCCCCTCTACTTAGATTTATTGTAGGTGAATTGCAAACAAAGAAAGAAAAAAAATCCACCCATTTCACTAAACATGTAAAGTATGTATACATCTAAGAGGAAGTGATTTGGGCATGGATTATGAAAGATTCATCTTCTTTTTAGAACAAGTTTGATTCTGACTTGAGAGATGAATTTGACAACGAAATCTTAAGAAGCATTCATTTATTTTGCTCGGTTCACGGATCAAGGTAGCAATTTAGCTGAAGTCACTTTGAATCCACCTAATTCAAATGCTTGAGCTATGGAGACCTAGATCGCACATGGCTTAAACAAGGAAATAGTAGGGATGTTTTGATAAACCCTTTTCATTCTTCCCATACTTTGCATTCTACTCAGTTCTTTTTTGTATGCAAAATTAGATGAAGCTTTGAATGATTGGGGTAGGGAATCATACCACACATGGATTCTCCTCTTTTAAAATTCTATCAGGGTAGAAATCACCCTTTTGAATAAAGAGGAAAATTTGAGAGATGAAGGCCATGATCCTTGAGATTCATCATGGGGCATGGGGGAATACCCCAAGGTATATATCTCCACTCATTTTCGAGGACGAAAATGCTTTTAAGGGGGCCATAATGTTGTATAATTACATGGGTCTAAGGGGTAGAACCCTTGGGGTTTCTAGGTGTCAAACCCTTAGGATTTAAGGTTTATTTACCCCTTTTAAATGGGTTTTGAACCTTAGGGCTAATTTGTTGGAAGTCAATGTCTTTATTGGCTTATCAATTAGCTTCACTAAGCATCAACTCCAAGTCTTCCAGACGGGCGCAGCCCACGAATGTATATCGTTGTCCATACACATTTACAAGAGAAGACGACGGGTCGACTTGTTCTAGCCCAACGTGTCTAAAAGCATCCTCAGTAGACCAGGGTTCAATCCCCACGCTCTACGTCAGACGAATTCGTGCTTTTATGATAAAGCAATCCGAAAAAGTCTTCACGGAAAAAGCCCTTCGCGATAGAGGTGTTTTTTTTTCGTTATCGTTCTACGATCGTAGCTTTTAGATTGTGCTTTTGGATGAGTACTCATATACTATATAATAAGGCCCTTGGCTCCTTGTATAATCACTCACTCAAAGATCTAGAGCTTGGAGATCTTCTTGAAGACAGAGTGTTCTCACACTCTTGAAGGAGGTGAAGTTGTGGTGAAGGAGAGGCTACTCTCATTGCAGCAGGAAGTCTTCTACGAGGTGGTTGTAACTATCTTTTGTGAGTTAACCTTGTGGTTGATTTACAATTTCATTACACTATTTTGTTAGCTTCGTTGCTTCATTCTCTTCACACACACACTTAGATTATTTCGACATAATCTAAATCTTGTATCATCATCTTCTTATTCTTCCATTAGTGAGTGCACCACTTTATATGGTTGAGTAGTACTCCCATGTTGTAATTTGGACATCTATTATCTTTAGTGAAGTAAGCATCCAGCTTACGTTCCCTATCCTTGTCTCAAGATCTCTTTCTTTCTCTATCTCACTTATCATCTTGTCAATTAAGTTGTGTATGCTCAAGAGGTTTTAGTATTGGAACGATCCTGGGGCCCCAAATTCCAACACTTGGTATCAGAGCTACATAATTGACATACACACTTAAGATAAGATGAGTGAGATTAGAATTGAGATTGAAGACAAGTTAGATGGATCTTCTAATTATCCCATGTGGAGTTTCATGATGATGAACTTGTTAGTGACAAAGGATTTATGGAGTATCGTCAATGGATCCTTAACAAGACCAAGACGAGAAGGCGAAGAAGGGTCTACAGAAGCTTCAAGAGGTACTGGAATTGCTATTACAGAACCAACAGAAGAAGAGGTAACCACTTCGACATCCAGAGTCACTGCTAGGTCTTTACCTAGAGTTCCTCCTACTGAAGATCAGGCAAGATGGGATGCTAGAGATGCTTTAGCACTTTCATTCATAGCAATGAGCGTCAAAAAGCATATTCTACCACAGATCAGATCTTGCAGAAGTTCTAGTCAAGCTTGGTTAAAGCTCGAGAATCTTTTTCAGAGCAGAAATCCTGCTAGAAAAGCTCACTTGAGGAGACAACTAGCAAATACAAGGATGAAAGCTGGTGAGTCAATTCAAACCCACATTACAAGACTCGTTGACTTAAGAGATCAACTTCTAAATGTAGGAGTTGAGATATCAGATGAAGAAATGGTAAATACGCTGATTAATTCACTTCCTATTTCATATCGATCTTTCATAACCACTCTTACTCTTACCACAAGAGATAGAGAGGTTACATTTGAAGAATTAGAGTTCTTGTTACTTCAAGATGAAGATCAGTTGAAGGGAATGGAAGAGAATGAAGAAGCACTTTCATCTTCATCAAAGGGTAAGAAGAAGAAGGATAAGAAGAAGGAAAAACAATCCAAGAAGGAAAGTAGGTCCCTTTCACCTTCTACTTCAGATTCTATATCTACGACATCTAAAGTGAATTCTTCTAAGAAGAAGGTAAAAATATGTTCTTTTTGCAAGAAACGTGGACATATTCAGTCAGAATGTTATAAAAGGATTGCAGCAGAAAAGAAAAAGGCATCAGGTAATGTTGCAGAAGATGATAAAAAAGGGAAATCTCAAGGTGATTCTTATGCCTGTATCACTATTGAGGAAGTAGCTTTTGATCAAGCAGCTTTACAAGTTCTTTCAGCAAGTCCTTGGATATTCGACTCAGGTGCTACAAAGCATATGACAGGTTGTAGAGATGTATTTTCTTCTCTCTCCTATTCTTCAGGTAGAAGAGTTACTATTGCAGATGGCAATGATTTGGATGTTGTGGGAATCGGTACAATAACCCTAAAGTCAAGAGAAGGTGGTAATTTTCAAATTTCAGATGTCCTTTATGTACCTGAAATGAAGATAAATCTGCTATCTATATCTGCATTTTTAAGTGATGGTTTTAAAGTTGTATTTGAGAAAGATCTTTGTAAGATCTTATCACATAAAGAAGACAAGTGTCTTTTACAAGGTAAGCATAAAGGAGGGGTCTTTGTTTTGTCAAAAATCAGTCAAGCATATGCAGTCAAATCTTCGTCACCGGTGGAAGATATGAAGCTATGGCATGAAAGATTTGGACATATCAGTTTTGGAGCTCTCAAGAATATCAAAGATATAGGTATGGTTGAGAGTTTACCCTCATTCAAGCTACCTGATGATTCAGATATATGTGAAGGTTGTCTTGAAGGTAAGATGCATAAACTACCTTTCAAGAAACATGGTCATATTACAGCTACCAGGAAATTGCAGATTATTCATTCAGATGTGAATGGACCTATGAGAGCAGACTCTATTCAGGGTTTCAGGTATTTTGTCCTATTTGTGGATGATTTTACAAGATACTCATGGATCTATGGTCTTAAGTCGAAGTCAGAAGTCTTTCCTATGTTCAAGAAGTTTGTAGCTATGGTTGAAAATGAAAGTCACGAAACTGTCCAGATTCTAAGAAGTGATAGAGGTGGAGAATACTTGTCAAATGAGTTCCAGACATTTCTCGATGAGAAAGGTATTACTCGACACCTTACTATTGCTTATACTCCTCAGCAAAATGGTGTTGCAGAAAGAAAGAATAGAGTACTTGTTGAAATGATGCGGAGCATGATGGCATCCAAGAGGCTTTCACCGAAATTCTGGTTTGATGCAGTACATACAGCTAATCACATTTTAAACAGGTCATCTACAAAAGCTTTAAAGGTAATCACACCGTATGAAGCTTATTATGGTAGAAAACCTAATGTGAGTTACTTCAAAGTGTTTGGATCACTTTCTTATGTATATGTTGAGAAAAAGGACCGAGGCAAACTAGATGTAAAGGCAAAGAAAGCTGTTTTTATTGGATATCCTGTTGAAAGCAAAGGATACAGGTTTTATGTTCCAGAGACAGGTGAAGTTATTCTTTCACGTAATGCTTATATTGCTGAAGATAAGGTTTATGATAAAGAAGCAAAAATTCCGGAGTTCATTAGTGAAAATGACTATGGAATTTTTAGAAAGATTCTGGATGTAGATGTTCAGCCATATCAGGAGGGAGTTAAACCTCAAATTCCTAGTATTCAAGAAAAAATTGAAGAAAGAGGAATTTCACAACCTTCTACAGAGTCAGTTCCACAAGAAACTTTGGTTCCAGAAATGGAAGAAGTTAAAGTTCCAGAAAGTCCTAGTATATCGACAGGAAAATTTCCAGAACCTGTGGAAGCTGAAAGTTCAGAAAGAGTTTCACCACTATTCAAGGATACACCTACGTGGTTATATCATACTTGGAAAGATTGTGGTATAAAGACTTTTACTGGAAGAACAAGGAGTCAGACTAGACAACAACAACAAGATCATGTAAGAACAAGAAGTCAAACTAAACAGCAAAAAGATCATGTAAGTTTTGCTGAAGACTTTGAGATTCATGATATTTTGGCACTTACGACTGTTGAAGATGAACCTGCGTGTGTTAAAGATGCACTTAAAATTCCTATTTGGAGAAAAGCTATGCAAGAAGAGATTGATTCTATTCATAAGAATCAAACTTGGCAGCTATGTGAGTTACCAGAAGGAAAGAAGGCTATAGGTGTAAAATGGATCTTCAAAATCAAAAGGAAAGCAGATGGTACTATTGATAGATACAAGGCCAGGTTGGTTGTCAAAGGATATGCACAACAAAAAGGTATTGATTATGATGAGACATTTGCTCCTACATCGAGGATGACTATTATTAGGTCAGTACTTGCTCTAGCAGCACATTTTGGTTGGCATATATATCAACTTGACATTAAGACTGCTTTTCTAAATGGTGATTTACACGAAGATGTGTATATTCAGCAGCCAGAATGTTTTGAAGAGACAGGTAAAGAACACTTAGTGTGTAAGCTTATAAAAGCTTTGTATGGTTTAAAACAGGCACCTAGCGCATGGTATGAAAAGATACATACATATCTTTTATCCATTGGTTTCCATAACTCAGATGCAGCTCCAACTCTTTATGTCAAAGCTGAAACAGGTATGATGATTATAGCAATCATTTATGTGGATGATATTATAGTCACAGGTCCCAGAGATGAAGATTTGCAGATGTTCAAAGAAGAATTGAAGCAAACATTTGATGTGAATGATTTAGGCATTCTACATTATTATCTTGGGATTCAGTTTCTGTTTCGAGATGAGTGTATCTACATGACACAGCAGAAGTACATTGAGAAACTTTTGGAAAGGTTTCAGATGGGTGATTCTAAACCTATGCAAACACCTATGGATCAGAACACGTCTTTACAAATGGTAGCAGATGCAGAGCCATTTGATGCTACTCTATATAGTCAAGCAGTAGGTTGCTTGATTTATCTTTGTAATACACGTCCTGATATACAGTTTGCAGTTTCTCAAGTATCAAGGTTCATGCAGAATCCGACAGTGTTACATTGGAAAGCAGTAAAGCGGATCTTTCGTTATTTGAAGGGAACTTCAAATTATGCTATGGTATTTTCAAAATCTACACATTTGTTACTAAAAGGATTTTCAGATTCTGATTGGGCAGGTGATAAAGACACAAGAAGAAGTACTAGTGGATTTTGTTTTTATCTTGGAGATTGTCTTATCTCATGGTATTCAAAGAGACAACCCACTATTGCCACTTCATCGTGTGAAGCTGAATATCGTGCAGCATTTACAACTACTCTAGAGTCAGTATGGTTGCAGAAGATTTTCAGTTATCTTGATGTAAGAGTACATCAACCCATTCAGATATTTTCAGATAGCCAGAGTGCTATAGCTATAGCTAAAAATCCAGTGCATCATGCAAGGACAAAGCATATAGAGGTACACTACCACTATATTCGAGAGCAGCTAGCTAAGAAGCACATTGAGCTAGTTTATGTTCCTTCTAGTGAGAATGTTGCAGATATATTTACCAAAGCATTGACTAGAGATAATCATGAGAAGATTTGCAGGTTACTGAAGCTAGTACCAATATAACATTGAAGGAGGGATTGTTGGAAGTCAATGTCTTTATTGGCTTATCAATTAGCTTCACTAAGCATCAATTCCAAGTCTTCCAGACGGGCGCAGCCCACGAATGTATATCGTTGTCCATACACATTTACAAGAGAAGACGACGGGTCGACTTGGTCTAGCCCAACGTGTCTAAAAGCATCCTCAGTAGACCAGGGTTCAATCCCCACGCTCTGCGTCAGACGAATTCGTGCTTTTATGATAAAGCAATCCGAAAAAGTCTTCACGGAAAAAGCCCTTCGCGATAGAGGTGTTTTTTTTTCGTTATCGTTCTACGATCGTAGCTTTTAGATTGTGCTTTTGGATGAGTACTCAAATACTATATAATAAGGCCCTTGGCTCCTTGTATAATCACTCACTCAAAGATCTAGAGCTTGGAGATCTTCTTGAAGACAGAGTGTTCTCACACTCTTGAAGGAGGTGAAGTTGTGGTGAAGGAGAGGCTACTCTCATTGCAGCAGGAAGTCTTCTACGAGGTGGTTGTAACTATCTTTTGTGAGTTAACCTTGTGGTTGATTTACAATTTCATTACACTATTTTGTTAGCTTCGTTGCTTCATTCTCTTCACACACACACTTAGATTATTTCGACATAATCTAAATCTTGTATCATCATCTTCTTATTCTTCCATTAGTGAGTGCACCACTTTATATGGTTGAGTAGTACTCCCATGTTGTAATTTGGACATCTATTATCTTTAGTGAAGTAAGCATCCAGCTTACGTTCCCTATCCTTGTCTCAAGATCTCTTTCTTTCTCTATCTCACTTATCATCTTGTCAATTAAGTTGTGTATGCTCAAGAGGTTTTAGTATTGGAACGATCCTGGGGCCCCAAATTCCAACATAATTCTCTAAGGTTGAGTACCTTAGGTTTGATTGGAAGCTTCTCCTAGCCACTTGGTTTGTACGTAGAGCTTAGAGAGTCTTCTTTTAGAAGCCATGTAATTTCATGTGATTTTCTAACCTTGGAAACCATGTGAACACCTTAGGGACCCATGTGATGGAAGGTACACATGTCCCCTTGAGAGGGACTTACCCCCTTGGACTTGGAACTATATATTGGAGGGGTTAGTTGGGTGGAAAGCACATCTCTCTTCCTAGTATGGCCTTGCTAGTTAAACTTCTTAGTTGATTAGTTATTTAGTTGTGGAAGCTATGGACCTCACACAACAATGAGACTTCCAACGTATCTTCCAATATCCACTGGAGGTGAAGTATCTTCAACAGATAATTTTGTGTTGACCTCCATAGGTGTATAAATTTCCTTTCAATCCTCCATGTCAAATGCCTTCAATATCTATCTTGCATAATTTTGTTGAGAGATGAAAATTTTCCGTGGTTCCTGCCAAATGTCAAGGCCTAAGAAATAATGCATTGAGCCAAAGTTTTTTATTTCAAATTATAAACTCAAGGCATCTTTTCCCTATTGAAGAAGAGACTTATAATTTCCTATAATCACAAGGTCATCATCTATCTACCGATATCGTGCACTAGGGGATTGTTTCAACCCATATAATGCCTTCTTCAGCTTACATAACTTGTTCTTTGAATATGGAGCCTGAAACCCTAACAGTTAGTGCCAAATAGTGAAACAAAGTTGAGAGTTGGACCCCTTGGAAAATACAAACTAACCCTTGTCAAAATACAAAGTGAGAAGTGGCAAATGGAGAATAAAAAAAGGCCACAAGGAGTAGAAACGATCCTTTGTTGTTGAAAAATTAGGTGGGGTCACTTAGTGTCAAAAATGCACCATAAGTGATGGTTATTACCCATTTACAAAATAATTTCTTAGATGCAAATGATAGCCCCTTAGTTGAGGGATACAATACTTGATACCTAGTGCCAAAGTGACAAGAATCGAGGGTCTTATATTAAAAGAATATTGCAGACTACCTTAGAGTGTTACAAGTCATTTTTAGGTGAAGCATATGACCTTTTAAACCTACTATAGTGTATACTCTTAAGAATAAAAAAAATCATTGGAGAGTACGTTAAATTACAGTCTTTAAAAAAGTGAAGGAAAAATGGATTTTTGAATATGTGGAGTCAAACGCAATGAGCTTAAAGTGGATTCAAAGGTGTTGGAGAATTGTGATATGAAGTTTTCAAAAATAAAAACCGTTTAGATGTAGGTGCCACAGAGCCAAGTGTCAAAGTGTGAATGGGTCATAATGATATCAAGACTTGGAGTTGACAAAGACCCTTTCTTTCTCTCTTTTTCAAACAAGAGAATGCAAAGCTCTAGATAGTCCAGAATAGTTACTTCCCTCTAGGGAGGGGATTAGTATCACATCCTTAAGAGTCTTGAATTCAAAACCCTCACTTTGATTCTTACTTTGCTACAAATTCAGGCTACAAGGTACTCCAAAAAACCTTGTTGAGAGGATTAGAATTGCTTCTTTCCGTCTATCCCTCTCCCCATCCGTCTTTGCAATTTGTAGTAGATTCCTAAAAGAAACACATATGTAGAGTTTTTCTAGAACTTTTTGTGTGGATTTTCCTCTCTCTACAACTTGAATCTGCTATACTTCCTAATTCACAAGTATAGGATGAGAAGCATCTCTCTTGTGCATGCTTGGAATTTCTATGTCTATATCACATTTGAGACTTTCTATGGCATCTTGGATCTGATAGCCAATCACTCAGATCTTGATTTCCTAGACCTCTTGAGCTAGACTTCTTAATCTTGTATGGTGCTTTCTAGTGTAGCTAGAATCAAGGACTTGTAACTCTCTTCTCTATCTCTATCTCTCTCTTTGTCTCTCTCTACAATTGGGACTTCTCATGGATTGGTAGCAGATGCACACAATTCTCAAGCAATGTGAAAAAGCAAAGGAAGTCTTGGCCTCCTCTATGTAGATATGTAGAGGGATAGTTTTTGACCTGTTTCTCCTCTTATGTTTGGAGTCCCTTGACAGCTTGAGCTTTTCTTGACCTCTTCTTACAATAGAGAAGAGCAAAACATGGCAATTGTGACCTACCTTAAGAATACTTGCATCCTCTATTGTATGGAATCAGACAAGTGTTGTGAAAAAATAAAGATTATGGCTCACAAAGGGTAGTCCTTATCCATAAACATGGATTAGCACCCTACTTCAAGTACATGGATTAGCAGACTTTATAAAGTGCCCATTCCTCTTCGATGTTGACCTTAGATTTTCCTATTGAGGTTGCATGAATTTTAGAAGTGGGAGAAGAGTAGGCAGAGGCCTTGTGGGAGGAGGGCAACGATAGGGATTTTCTATGCAAAGTCTAATTTTCTTAATCACAAAGTTCATGGAAATAGATTAATGTACATATGTGATCGAAAAAATGTGCATGTGTCCCGTTATGTAGAGTTTATTTACTCATGCTTGATGAGAAAAACATAAATCCCCGCAAAAAGGTTTATAAAGATGGCAAAATGATGAGATGCACCATGTTGTACCATAAAAGAGATATAGAAAATGGTTCATAACAATCAAAGTGTTTACAAACATTGCAAACAGAGAGACCACAATAACTCAAAGAAAAAATTGGCAACCAAAAGAAAGGAGCTATCAAATATGACTAAGAGAAAGGGGGCAGGGTGGTAAAGAGAGGCAGAAAGAGGGTGGGAGGAAGTGAATAATGGCTAGCAACATTCAAACATGTGCCCAAAGTATAAAATGGATGATAAAACACTCCACCACCAAAAGAATTCCATCACGATATCTCAATCACCACCTTAACCTCAACAAACCATCAAGATCTCCACCAAATGCTTTGGTACCATGTAAAGAGTACACATGTAGAAGCAAGATGAATGGAGAGTGTACTCACAAAATGAAAGATTTTGAGAGACTCAAAGTGAGAAGACTAGGAAATGGGTAAACTCACATGGATTAGAAATGAGATAACCAAGAGCATGAAGTAGGTTCTCCAAGCTTCTAACCAAGTAAAAAGTGGGGGAGAGGCCCTCCTTATAGAGGGTTGGATGAGGCTCTCAAACGTACATCATATGTGGGCTGATTCCCCTTGAAGGAGAATAAGGAGAATGGTAAAATCAAATGGCAAGGTACCCAAGTACAATGACATACAAATAATAATAATATGAAATGGAGTGTCTCTTGGATACAATTGAGATTCACTCATACAAATTTAAAAGGAAATGATGTGGATGAACTCATGCCATCAACATTTTGAAGCTACTTTTATTGTTTATCTTACAACATGCCTCTTCCTCTTGAAATGTTCAAGAGATCCAAATTTTATGTTATTGGAGGGAAAAACACATTTATGTAGATATTCTACTATGATATTTTTATATGTGGGGAGCTACATTTAGGTTATTATTTGATAGGGCTTGCAATTATAACTTACTTCTACTAATATGTTTTGATGACCACACATTGAAGAAAATGATGGTGGATTCCTATTTTGTGCAACATTTCTTTTCAGTTGAGGTTAAAACTTGGTGGTCCTTTGAGATAAAAGAAAATCAACGAACACCAGGATAGAGGTTATGTTAAGTAGTATTTCAAGGAATTATTTACAAAGATTTGGGTTGGCTCATCTCTATGATGAGTCAATGTTCTTGTCGAGGATCTTTTTGGTTGTGTTGTCTTACCATGAAGTATCTCTGCTAATATGGATCAAGATCTATGGTTATGGAGAGGACAGTAAGTTTTTAGCTCTCAAAATATGGCGATTTCTATAATGGTGATGGCGTTTTTGGACTTTTATATTTCACCTTGATACTAAACTATAAAGGGATTACCTCTTGTGTACATATTAGAGAGATGCCTAAGCAATACTTGGAGTGATGGTTGTGCATTAAAGTGTGGTCACTTTTTTTGACCGATATACCCCACCATAAGTTTGAAGAAAAGGATACAAGTACTTAAGGATTTTTTTATATTCGTTGGAAAGTAGAACTTAATGAAAGTATAGAAAACATGGTGTGGAAGAAAATGGATTGAGTTGGCACATTTAATATATGATGGAGTGTCTTTTTGATTATCACAATGTTTCAAATGAATTATTACTTTAATATTAGTACTAAAAGTTATGCTCGCTTTCCTCAAGTGCACTATAAACTAAGCATTTCTAACTTGGAACATTTTCAGACTATTCTAGAACGTAAAAATTTATCGATTACTTTGATGTATCCTTTCACCACAGAGAGGGTTTCATCATAAAACTATGATTGAATTGTGGCTATTCACAAAAATCCATGTTAAATATTTTTTGCTTTTGAGCAGCATCCCTAATGTTGTAAACTTGCATTAGAATATGAAAGCAATAGCAAGGGGGGCAAGTCAGAGTACTTGCCTACCTATTTTAATTCATATGTTTTAACTTATGAATTCACTTTGATGGTGGAAGGTAACAACTCTCCTCGACTTGGCATGTCTTTTGCAAGGCATAGGGGTTGTATGCAAAGACAAGTTGCCTAGAAGTTCGAATGTTCATGTTCTTACATGGATCTCTAGATTGTTGTTGTTGTAGAAAAACATGCACTCAAGCTATTATTTCATAGCTGTGCTAGATTTATTGAACTAGAAAATTTGCAAGGTGTGCTCAAACCTAACACCACGAACGGTGATAGCTATAGTCTCTAGAAGACTTATTTGTCTTTTTGTATGTCCATTTTCCAATTGCAATTTCATGTGTGATGTTCTTAAAAGCTTGTTTTTCCCATTTTCTAAAGAATTTTGTTGTTGTTATTCCTATAGTAGCTCCTAAATCTATGATCCCTTTGGTTGTTACTCCATTGTACTCAATATGGAGAGCAATATTTCCTTCATCACCTTCATTTTATTCTTCCACCTTGCCAATAGGAACGACAATTATGATTGAAGCAATGCAATTTTGTTCTCAAAGAGTGTTTCCTTTTCAGGATTGTAGGTTGTGTTTGTGTTCAAGCTATTTTCTAGAAGGATTTTTAGTGCATTTATTGGATGGGGAATTTTTCTAGGCATGTAGCATAGTGGCTTTATGGCGCTTTGGCATTTCTTCCCAATGGTCTAAATATCTGGGGAGTGATCCTGAATTTGGTGCAATATCAGACTCAAAATTAGGCTTTACTGATGCATGTACGAGAATGGCATCATTACATTGGTGGTCCTTGGAAATGGAGACCTATGAAGGGAGGTTTTGGACTCTCCATTATCTTTTGTGTACTTTCTTCCATTGCTTTCTATGATTTTGGCTCTCTATTTCTGTGTATGGATTCTCTTCTTCATATGCCATGTCCATGTTAGGAGGCTCCATTGGCACATCATGGGGTTCAAGTATGACCAACTCATGTCTTAAATGGTGATTCTTAAAGCTTTTCTTGATTCATAAATTTTCGACATTGTTCTTTAGGAATACATGTGAAAGGGATAACTAGAGGAGCTCTTTTAGCATTTTTGTGCTATCTTAATCATTTTCTTTTATATTTCCAATCTTTCTCTATCTAGGCTAGGTCATGGGTAATATTTCTTGTGGTTCTGTAGGCTAAGCCATTTACAAACTTTTTTGGGATATGCTTGCAATACTAGTTGAAAATTTGGATTAAATATAGACTCAATCTTAGATTTGGTTCTATGCTCTTCATGTTCTGCTTTTTTTCTTTGTTCTTTGAGACTCCCGAATTCTTCTTGAGATTGCTTTATTTGGATCTCTAATTGTTTTATTTTCTTAGTCGATTTAGCATCTCTCTTTGCATGTTGTTTTCACCATGATTTACTGTTTTAGTTTTTGTTAAAGGAGCTTTTCGTGTGTTTCTCTTTTGGTTTCCTAGTGTCACTAATCTATCCTAGACTAGCTTGAATGAATTTTCTCTTTGCTTGAATCCTTGTGATTACCTGGATTGGAATAACAACATCTCTTTCCCTCATCATGGGTTTACCTAACACTCTATGGGTTTGAGTGGCCAAAATCATTTTCCTAAGAATGTCTGGATAGTGTTTTGTCAAATTGATTACTCCACAATTGGGAAAAGTCCTTGATATCCACATGGGTAATGGACAAATTTGTGAATAGTAAGTTAGCTCTATATGAGGTTGTGTTATACCAAATTGTGCTTCTAAATATCTAGTATTTGATGGAAAGATCATATTTTGAGCATTAAATTGTTGACTAGGGCTACTTCTTGAGCTCTATACTTGTTGGTTGCATTAGTGATGATTGTTTCAAGTGGAATAGAAGCTCGTTCAAGTGGAAAATAGATTTCTACATGATTTTCATGCATGCCTTGATGTTGGGCACTGAACCCAAGAGGGACTCTTTTTCAAGGCTTGACAAGTGGATTGTAGTGCCAAACTTGAGGTGCCTCTAAATAGGCATTTGGCACGGGTGGTTGCCAAGGCATCTCTTCTTCAAAGTTTCAACTTAGGTGGAAGGTCGGAAATTTTCACTTCAAGGATTTGTGCAAGGGCCTCTATGAATACATCCATAGGAAGAGAGGGATCTTTTGTCTCTTCATCAAATACTATGGCGTGACATAGAAGATGTCCTATTTCATCATCAAGATGAATACATTTTCGGAGGCACTCTCTCAAAATGATGGGTTTTGCGAGGTGCATGATAGTCTCTTGATTTTAGCAATCAATCTAGCATTTAATAGGCAATATTTTGATTCTACAACATAGGTCCTAAACCTTCTATCTTCCTTTTTGATCGATTCTTCGGGTTCTTGCTTGAAGCTCACAATGTAAGAAAGGTGTCATGTATGATGCTTGTTTTGGTAATTCGTTGAAACTGATCAATATTTAGTAGGTAGAACCACAGTAAAGTAGTGCATGTTAGTGCCCAACCAAATGCTTTAGATTGAGTGAACCAATCGTGTACTCCTTTGGCTCTAAGCACTCGATATAACTCTACCTTATGTGCTCAAGGGTCACTTAGTCCATCAAAATGATTTTGCATACATTTTGCTATTTCTAATGGTTACAGGTATGTTTGTGGAAAATAAGCCTTGATTTTATGACTAGGGTTTGAGTCTTCATATAGATACCTATTTATGAGTGTTTGGGATGGAGAACTAGGGGTTGCAAAAGTAGTTGTTGACAAAAATGC
>CM035444.1:25467771-25472771 GCA_020310875.1 Ceratopteris richardii | reverse complement strand
TCCCATTACAAGAAATGAGCCTCTATATATAGGCTAGGCACATTCTCCCATGTGCTCCTTTTGACTAGTCAAAAAGGAGCACATGCTTTCTAACTAACATATCTTTTGATATCTTGGAAAATATTCCCAAATCTCAAGGAAATGGGAGCGTGGGAATTTCTCCATGTGGGATTTCTACATATGTGCAAAAAGGTGGATTTATAAGATGCTTCCACACTATAGCATAAGGAAAATATTAAAAAGGGCTTAAGAGAGTGTTCACATGAGCACATCTCCTAAATACAAAAAAGAAGTATTTTTATGAGTACTAAAGGGTGCCATTACATAAGAGAAATTGTGGGCAACCCTTATGACCCAACACTCTCCTCCTCCTAGACTTTGTCGTCCTCGACAAAGCTAAGAAAGGAGAAGCATACATTGTTGAACTGGTCCAAGTTTGAGTCTGAAACTCTTCAATTCTGCAGCTCTTCAAGTCTTCAGGTCTTCCATGTTGAGCGACACAATCCCCTTGGGGGGCAGTCAGCCCAACAGCAGCCTCTGTTGCCAGATATGAAGCAATCCCTCTGAGCAAGTCTTTAGAGGACCTGAAAACTGCAAGTCCAAAAACTCCATGTGCATACATAACCATTGCAAACAAGACAGAGCAAGAAAGGACACAACATACACAATACTTAGGATAGCAGTCCTGGCATGAAAAGATGTACCAATCTTCCCACAGGATGGCTGGGAAAGTGGGCACCATCCCTAAAATAGGGCAGTAAAACACTGAAGTAGCTCAAGTCCAAAATCTAACAGCACACCCTGAGTAAGAAAGAGATTGACAGGGCACCACCAGTTTTGGCATCCATCAAGCTTCCTGATTGGTGAGTGTGCACCATCACCATCATGTAGAAAGCACTTTTAGTATCTTGCTGTGTGTAGACAGGACTTGAGACATAATCCCCCAGAAGAGACAGTCAAAAAGAAAGTCACAATCGGATCCTGACTGTCATTCCCGACCATACGAGCAGGCACAATTATACCAGAGTGAGGGCCCACATGGAGAATCTGAGGAACAACCATCTGTACACAGCAAGGCATCTACATATAATGCAGATCATTCTCTCCAAACGAGGGAAAAGGCATCAGACACAATCCCCACTTGGGGCAGTCACAAAAAAAAAACCCGAAATCCCTGTGCCAGCCAATATCTGCTGAATAAACAATAAAGCAAGGAACTTGAATCATTTGAAAGCCACAGGACTTAGTTTCCTAGAATTTGCAGGTAGAAAACCATCAGTTGACAGTCCTGAAAATGTCATGCAGCCTCCCTGCTAGTAGTCAGCAAACCTGGTGCTTTTGAAGCCATTAACATGCAAGATACTGACTGAAGACTAACAGTAGGCTCTGAAGCCCAGGAGCCACCTCTATCCATTCCTTTTATGCATATGCTTGGCCTGCAAATGATATGCAGCAACCTCAAAAAGGCACATTAAAAATGAGAACAAGTAAAGCTCCAAAATAAGGATTTGGATGGTCCATCAGTATAGTGTCCTTGCACTCCAGCATGTGCTGGTACCATTCGCCAGAGGAGTTGGCTGAGCCACAATGAGTCAGTGCCCAAGATTCACATAGGAGTCTCAGGACACCTGAGCAGCAATCGCATTTTGGCAGCTTTCCAACAAAAAGTTTAGTGCCAGTCTCAAGACCCAATAGAGCAATTGATTTGTGTGGGGAAGATGCCTCATGATGAGATGTACAGGAACCAAACCCCCCAGAGCTACAGATGCGATCCGAGCATAAGCACAGACAATGTAGGTAGAATTGATCACAACAGTAGGGTGAGATACCCCTGTATCCATAATTGATGGCACATGTACCTTGGTTACATTAATCACTTGCTGAAAAAACTTGAAAAGGTCTCATGCAAAACAGGTGGAGAGATGTAATATGTTTAATGTGGGATGCAATCCCCTTAGGAGCAGTCACCAAATCCATCTAATTTGCCTTGAAAATCTCGCCCTTGGTTGTTGCCAAGTGGAGGTGTGGACACCATCCCCCACAAATGAGCTATCCTCAGTCCCAGAGAAGCCTCTTTACCTTCCAGAACTGTCCTTACCTGCAATGTTCAGATATAACACATACGAGTTGCTTTACTTACATTTTGTTGCCATCTGGATCCCTTAATAAGATCGTGAAGATGACCAAGAGCAGTGTCTACACCAACCCTATGCCCAAGCTCATCCTTTATCTACTATTGGAACTGGGGGGCCAATGAAGAGGTTTCAGACTGATATCCTCCACAAATTTTCCTTCACAAATATCTGCTGGTGACAGCTGAGCATATTACATTTGGTGTTTGAGCATAGAAGATTTGTTTTATCATGCCTATGATTCCAGCAGGTGATATCATCCTCCATGTCTAAAAGTTTTGTACTATACCTTTGACTCGAAGCCTACAGGCTATACAATGGTGCACACTAGCACTGATGTGCAGCATAAGAATCCTAAAGCTTCCAATTGTAAGAGTGGTATCATCATCAACAGTAGCATGATTGATGTTTCATCCATATGCCAATCCATGTGCTTGCTGCATGTCTTGTTGCAAACATCTCCTCAGCAGAATTTGTGGAATCATGCATCCTCCATCCTGTATTTTAGCTAGATCCCAACTAGGAACAGAGTAGGGAGATGAGAATTGATTCCACTAGTAGCACATCAGTCCATAATTAATTATATTCTGTGTCTTGATTGTAGCAAACAGCTGCACTAACAGTATTCTTTGACTGGTACCAAGTTTGAAACTTCATCCATATGCAAAAGTGCCGTCAGAAACAAAGTCAGACTACTAAGGATGAAATCAGGATGGATAGTCCACTGAGATCCTTTCTACTAGATCCTAACCCAGATCGTGTGCCTCCTGTTCTCACCACAAGTGGCTGCTAGTATTTTATTTGTAAGCTGAGCACTTTCTGTTTCACCAACCCTTCGAATGCTTGCCAAACTTATTCATAGAGGGAAATTGCACAAGGAAGGGACAATTATATCCTTCACAGGCATCCTATTCATGTGGAAAGGAAAAAGAGAACCCATTGTCTAGATTTGTCCAGAATTTGGGTACCTTCTGCTTCTTGTAGTCCGTCGTCTCTTGTTGTTGTGATTCCCTTCAAATATGCCAAGCATATCAATAGGTGTGTGACATGTTAAGATCATTGTGCCAAGTGGTGCTCAATATCTTGAATGATGACCATACAACAAACTTCTCGACTGTCATCTTATTACAAATGCAGCCCTGTCTGGGGTCCATCTATTGCAGCTTTCATAACCACTGTCTGCTGTTGAGTAACCACAATCATTAAAGAAATTGTCCTCAAAAGAGATGCATTATTGGCCAGATTCAAACGACCAATAGATCCCAAATGCATCTATGACATCCATGTGCTTGTTTGTGAAGCTAAATTTGTAGTACAATAACATGTTCCTTCTTGCTTATTAGTCCAGAAGGTCATAGCACCATCGATTGCGGCTAATAGGTCTAAGAGTTGAGTCCTAATAAACTGCAGTTTTGACTCTCAAACCTGACCATATGAGCAGATGCAATTGCACGAGAGTGGAGGACTCATTTTGAGAATCACCCATCTTGTGTAGGACATGCGTGGATAGAGCATTGATTCCCTTATGCGTGCAAAGCTGTTTGCATCACCAGTTCAACATGGAGATTGATGAAACATGTGGATTGGTCCATGATTAATAAATCCATGGTGTTACAGAGTATTGAGGAGAGCTGTAGTAGCACATTTCTCACTTGTAGGAGCAGGTTGGCTGTATAGTGCCATGGGAGGTCCTTGAAAGTGTGGAAGCTTATGATGACTCAATGGGGCTGCTGCCAAAAAAAGCTTGGTAACTTTGAAGAAGACGAGTGAGCCCCATTCATGTGGAAAACATGAGTTTGAATGGATAGGGGTGTGACTGCTTTGCTCTTGGCACCAAGTTCATCAGCGTTGAGCTCATCAGAACCTGCTTCAGCAATTTTGTGTTTGTTGGCCTCGAGCAGCTTGTCATGAAGTGCCGTGCTGCAATACAGGAAGAACCTCCATCCTTACTTGCAACCATTGGCTTGAGTCTGTTGTTTTTGAGAAAACTGAGGGAAATGCAATTCGACTTTGTAGTTTTACTTTCAGTAATTATGATGGAGGGTGCAAAGAAGTCGATGCAAAACTTTTCACCGTTGTTGTACAAAGAGATAGTTGACAGCAGGTTCATCTCTTCCACAGCCGCCTGGTTTCTATCAACAGCTCAACCATCACCAATATTCAAGGGGTGTATTACAAAGAGAAAGACAACCTTCATATACATTCTTGCAATAACAAATATGCAGTGGTGATGCCCAACTCTTCCAGCATTGCATTTACAGCTACCACAGTCGTCCTTGAGTCACTCCACCATAGTGACAAAGTTCTTCTCCCACAAACCACATGCGTGAGAACACAATGACCCATACATCATTGACCTGTTATCGGGCTGAGATGATGATGCGCAACTCACAAAGGATGAGATAAAATGAGAGGAGTGCAACTCTGCTGCTTACGGAAGTTGTGTGAACATCTTCATATGCACCCTCAACACGGAGAGGGGAAGTCCATAAGCTCTATCTGAGGCAGAATACAAAGAAAGAAAGGGAGGGACAGAATGGTCCCCCCACCACAGGAGTGCGAAGAGGGTTCGACCTAAACCCTGCCCTATGATTCAGGGCTTTGGCGTAGAGCCTACTAAAGTCCAAAACTGGAGCTCATGCCACTCCCCAGGATCGAATTGGCCACGCTTCACAGATCTGCATATCAGCGAGAAGAGAACTAACGAAGGAAGCATAATTCCCCGTGGCTGGAGGAGGTGCCCCGCGGCTGGAGAAGACCTGCCATGCCTTGTGTTACAGGTTGAAAGGGGAGCACAGTCATGCTCAACCCCAAAAGAGGCTAGAGAGAGAATGCGAGGTAGAGGGTAACTCCCCCCTCCCCCCAACG
>CM035444.1:25330271-25462771 GCA_020310875.1 Ceratopteris richardii | reverse complement strand
GCACATGCACATGCACATGCACATGCACATGCACATGCACATGCACATGCACATGCACATGCACATGCACATGCACATGCACATGCACATGCACATGCACATGCACATGCACATGCACATGCACATGCACATGCACATGCACATGCACATGCACATGCACATGCACATGCACATGCACATGCACATGCACATGCACATGCACATGCACATGCACATGCACATGCACATACACATACACATACACATACACATACACATACACATACACATACACATACACATACACATACACATACACATACACATACACATACACATACACATACACATGCACATACACATCCACATACACATACACATGCACATACACATGCACATGCACATGCCCATGCCCATGCCCATGCCCATGCCCATACGCATACGCATACGCATACGCATACGCATACGCATACGCATACGCATACGCATACGCATACGCATACGCATACGCATACGCATACGCATACGCATACGCATAGACATACACATACACATACACATACACATACACATACACATACACATACACATACACATACACATACACATACACATACATGTTGGGAAAGATGGAAAGGATGCTCCAAGAGATTGAGTAGGTACTGCCAAACTTGCTTTGTACCAGCCCCCTAATGCTTCAGACTTGATAAGTAGACCTCCTTAGCTTTCCAATGACACCATAAAATGGCCTATGCACTTTGGAAGTGATGTGTGTAATGATTAAATCAAAACAGATAACTTTGAAACTCAAAATCTCATGAAAACCTTCTATTTATTTCTTGACACCTACTAGATCTTTTGACCAGTATGACCAGCACAGTAGGAATTGGAAAATGTGTATGTGAATGTGTATGTGTATGTGTATGCGTATGCATATGCGTATGCATATGGGTATGTGGATGTGTATGTGTATGTGTATGTGTATGTATATGTGTATGCGTATGTGTATGTGTGTGCGTATGCGTATGCGTATGGGTATGCGTATGTGTATGTGTATGTGTATGTGTATGTGTACGTGTACGTGTACATGTACGTGTACGTGTACGTGTATGTGTATGCATATGTGTATGTGTACGTGTAGTTGTACATATAGGTGTAGGTGTAGGTGTATGTGTATGTGCATGTGTATGTGTATGTGTATGTGTATGTGTATGTGTATGTGTGTGTATGTGTATGTGTATGTGTATGTGTATGTGTATGTGTATGTGTACATGTACGTGTACGTGTACGTGTATGTGTATGTGTACGTGTATGTGTATGTGTACGTGTACGTGTACGTGTACGTGTACGTGTCCGTGTACGTGTATGTGTATGTGTATGTGTATGTGTATGTGTATGTGTATGTGTATGCGTATGTGTATGTGTATGTGTATGTGTATGTGTATGTGTATGCGTATGTGTATGTGTATGTGTATGTGTATGTGTATGTGCATGTGTATGTGTATGTGTATGTGTATGTGTAGGTGTAGGTGTAGGTGTATGTGTATGTGTAGGTGTATGTGTAGGTGTAGGTGTATGTGTATGTGTATGTGTATGTGTATGGGTATGGGTATGGGTATGGGTATGGGTATGGGTATGTGTATGCGTATGTGTATGTGTATGTGTATGTGTATGTTTATGTTTATGTGTATGTGTATGTGTATGTGTATGTGTATATGTATGTGTATGTGTATGTGTATGTGTATGTGTATGTGTATGTGTATGTGTATGTGTATGTGTATGTGTGTGTATGTGTATGCGTATGCGTATGGGTATGTGTATGTGTATGGGTATGTGTATGTGTATGTGTGTGTGTATGTGTATGTGTATGTGTATGTGTATGTGTACGTGTATGTGTATGTGTATGTGTTTGTGTATGTGTATGTGTATGTGTATGTGTATGTGTATGTGTATGTGTATGTGTATGTGTATGTGTATGTGTATGTGTATGTGTATGTGTATGTGTATGTGTATGTGTATGACATTGTGTATGTGTATGTGTATGTGTACGTGTATGTGTATGTATATGTGTATGTGTACGTGTATGTGTATGTGTACGTGCACGTGTACGTGTACATGTACGTGGACATGTATGTGTACGTGTACGTGTACGTGTATGTGTACATGTAGGTGTATGTGTATGTGTATGTGTATGTGTATGTGTATGTGTATGTGTATGTGTATGTGTATGTGTATGTGTATGTGTATGTGTATGTGTATGTGTATGTGTATGTGTATGTGTACATGTACGTGTACGTGTATGTGTATGTGGACGTGTAGGTGTATGTGTATGTGTACGTGTACGTGTATGTGTATGTGTATGTGTATGTGTATTGTTGGTATAATTCACAAGCCTACACATTTGGCTTGATGGATATCT
The DNA here is from genome assembly GCA_020310875.1 of Ceratopteris richardii. Classification (NCBI taxonomy): domain Eukaryota; kingdom Viridiplantae; phylum Streptophyta; class Polypodiopsida; order Polypodiales; family Pteridaceae; genus Ceratopteris; species Ceratopteris richardii. The sequence goes on along the minus strand of CM035444.1, from coordinate 25,460,373 downwards.
GGAAGTTCATGCACATATGGAAAAGCATAGGAATTATTGCTAGTAGTTATTTACAACTTTACTTCCTTGTAAAAGTCAAATTGACTTGGAATCTTTGTAAAAGCCAACCAAAAAGGATTCATTGAAGAAGTTAGCTCTTTGATTGAAGGAATATCTCCTTGGATATAGGAGCTTGATCATAGGGAGCCAAAAATTTGAATTTGAATTCAAATTTTTACTCACTCTCTATAAAAGAGGTCATGAAAAAGTCTCGGTTAGAACTGATCACTCCCGAGCTTCTCATTACTGTTCTGAGTGTGTGTGAGGCCTACATTCTAGCCCACACCTATCTTCACGATTAGGAAATGACATTCATGCCAATGGGATTGTATAGAAGTGTTGATTAATACATACATTTACATTATTCATCTCTGAGTTCTCAGTTATACTACTTGAAAGTATGTCAACTTGTGGAGTGCATATCTCAGTCAATTTCAGAGAAAGATGTGTTGAGGTGATCACTGGTCAATGTCTACTATAGTCCTAAAAAATCGGGGGTATAGCTTTACTTGCTAAATTGATTTCTCTTAGTATAGTTTATCTTTTTACATCATTCCACTTGGAATAGTTAGCTTGCTAAGCTAATTAAATACCCCTAAAAGGAAGTTTTCCAAATCCTATTGTGCTCGTCATACTGAGCAAAGGATCCAGTAGGTGTCAAGACATAAATAGAAGGTTTTCATGAGATTTTGAGTTTCAAAGTTATATGTTTTGATTCAATCATTACACACATCACTTCCAAAGTACATAGGCCATTTTATGGTGTCATTGGAAAGCTAAGGAGGTCTACTTATCATTTCTGAAGCATTAGGGGGCTGATACAAAGCAGGTTTGGCAGTACCTACTCAATCTCTTGGAGCATCCATCCATCTTTCCCAACAGTGGTATCAGAGCAAACTAATGTAAAATGGGAGATGGTTTTCCTTCATTTATTGATAAATTGGACAGGAACAACTATCAAGCATGGTCTCTAAGGATGAAGACCTACTTACAAGGAAGGAGTCTCTATGGATACATCTTAGGAGATGAGGAATTTCCCTCATTCAAAACAAGAGGATTACCAACAAAGGAAGAACATGAAAAGCTCAATACATGGTGTGCTAAGGATGCATTGGCAAGGTCTTATTTACTCAACTCCATCTCTGATTTTCTTTTGCCACATATTAGGAATTGTAAGACATCCCAAGAGACTTGGGAAACCTTGTCCATATTTTTCTTCCAACACAAGGGATAGAAAAAATCATTTGTGGATTGAATTCACCACATTAAGGAAGCAACCTAAGCAAGTTGTTTCAGAATTTGTGACCAAGATTAAAGATGTAGCAGATCAGTTGGCAAGCATAGGAGAAGAGATTGAAGAAGAGCAGATTCTAAGGCAAGTGATCAATAAGATCAAGGCTGATGACAAATGGGAAAGCTTCACCACTGCAATGGACCTTTACATGGACATGCAAATTCCAGATCTTACAACTCTCATGGGACAATTGTTCACTCATGAAGCAAAGCTCAACAAGAATGGAGACACATCCAAAGGTAATAACTCTTCTGCCCTATATACAGATAAAAAGTCTAAAGATAAAGGCAAGACCAAGAAGATGGAAGATAAAGGCTCTACCTCCCATGTCAACTATGCAGGGAGAGGTAGATCATCAAGAGGAAGGGGCAGAGGAGGTAAGCAAGGCAGGGGGAGATCCTATAACTCCTCACCATGTAATATTTGTGGTTTATCAAATCATACTACAGATGAGTGTTTCAGGAATTACAAGAATCAGAGAGGAAGAGGATACGAAAGAGGTGGATACTCACAATCAAGAGGTAGATTCAACCGTCACCAAGGTTACAACAACAATTACAACAACAGCTACAATGGAAATTACCAAGGAGGTTTCAAATCCAGAAAGGACTACAACAACTACACAGAGGAGCAAGATGACTCCCTTCTGATTATGAACATGACTTCAAAATCAGGTACAAATGATGACCACCTATTCTACATTGACTTAGGATGCTCAAATCATGTGGCTGGCAATGTAGCACTACTCTCTGATCTTGAGGAACCAAAAGGTAAGCATCAAGTCCAAACAGGTGATGACACCAAGCACTCAGTAGTTAAAGTTGGAAATGTTAAGACTTGTGATGGAAATCATAACTTGTTGAGCAGGGTACTCTATGTACCAACCATTACGAAAAATTTGATGAGTGTTGGACAGATTGTGGAGAAAGGTTTGCAGGTTAGATTCAACCAATATGGAGCATTTGTGGAGGATCCAAGGCATGGGTTCAAGAGGATTGCTAAAGGAGAAAAATCAGGTAGACTTTTTAATTTTGAACTAGAAGACACAAAGAATATTGCACTATACAGTTATAAAGACCAAACACTTTCAGAGCTTGAGATTTGGCACAAAATATTAGGGCATATAGGAGAAAGAACCTTGAAGCAAATATTCAGGGACGAATGTGTGCTTGGAATACCTAATGTATCCAAGCAACATATGATTTATAAGTGTTGTGCTTGTCAATTTGGAAGTCTCATAGGTTACCCTTCTCAAGGAAAAGTTACATGCATGAAGACTACCTAGAGCTTGTTCATACAGATGTATGGGGACCAAGCAAAGACCCCTCAGTCTCAGGATCAAGGTACTATGTATCTTTTATTGATGATTATAGCAAGTGGACTGTATTGTACTTCATGAAGCACAAAGATGAGATGTTTAATTGCTTTAAAAAATATATTGCACTTGTTGAGAATCAGACAGGGAAGAATTTGAAGAGGCTAAGGTTAGATGGAGGAGGTGAGTACTTCTCCAATGAGTTTGAAAATTCTTGAAAGACAGAGGCATCAAAAGAGAGATCACCACAAGGTCTCCTGAACAGAATGGGGTAGCTGAGAGAAGAAATAGGTTGATTGTTGAGACAGCTAGGTCTATGTTGAATGAGAAAAAATTACCTAACTATCTATGGGCAGAAAGTGTCTCAACTGCCACTTACCTCATAAACAGGTTACCATCAAAGTCCCTTGATGGGATGACACCCTATGAAGCATGGCATGGTAAGAGATCCTCACTAGACCATTGCAGGATATTTGGATGTGTAGCATATGTACACATTCTTTCTCAGATAAGAGGTAAGCTAGACCCTAAGGCTGAGAAGTGCATCTTTATTGGGTATGATCTAAATAAAAAAGGATACAGGTTTTATAACCCTTCCAATAAGGGATTCATGGTGAGTAGAGATGTTGTCTTTGATGAAAATGACTCTTGGTATGAGAATGAATGCAGGAAGGTTAAATTACCCTATGATTTGGAAGAAGAATTTCCAAGTCTTGCAAAGGAGGAACCTACTCAGAATGAAGACTCAAGTTCAGAAGATGAAGACACTATCAACCTTGAAGAGTTCAAGGCATGGAAGTCCAAGGGCAAAATGAAGATGAAGAAGCTTGAAGACATACCTGAATCTTCAAATCAGTCGATCAGAAGATCACAAAGAGAGAGCAAGAAACCTATCAGATATGGGTATGATACATCTCTTGTTACTAAACACTCTGTTTATCTTGCCAAAGATTTGTCAATTGAAGAACCAGGATCATATGAAGAAGCCATAACCAAGATAGAATGGAAAGAAGCTATGGATGAGGAGATTGAAGCACTCAAGGAGAGTGACACATGGGAGTTAGTACCAAAGAAGGACTCCATGAAGATAATAGGATCCAAATGGATCTATAAACTTAAATTCTAATGGCACAATTAATAGGTACAAAGCCAGATTGGTAGCCAAGGGTTTTGCACAAACCCATAGCATCCATTATGAAGAGACATTCTCTCCTGTGGCCAAGATGCCAACCATGAGAGTGTTGGTTAGTGTGGCTGCATCAAAAAATTGGAATATGTACCAATTGGATGTCAAAAATGCTTTCTTGAATGGATGGATTTCAGAGGAGGTATATATGTCAGAACCTCCTGGCTATGAGGACCCTAAGAAGGTAACATATGTTTGCAAATTGAAAAAGGCTTTACATGGATTGAAGCAGGCACCTAGGGCATGGAATCATAGATTAACCACTTATCTTCAAGACCAAGGGTTTGTCATGAGCAAGGCAGATACTTCTCTATTCATCAAGAGAAGTAATTCACAGGTAATATACCTTTGTGTTTATGTTGATGACATCATACTTACATGCAATGATGTCAATGGAATTAGACAAATCAAGAGTCAGATGATGAAAGAGTTCAAGATCAATGATCTTGGTTTATTGAAGTATTTTCTTGGGCTTGAGTTAGTCTATACTAACTCAGGAATATACATTACTCAGAAAAAATATATACAGGATATGTTGAAAAAGTTTCACTTGCAGGATGCTAAAGTAGCAAGTAATCCAATGGAGGTAAACTTAAAATTAAGTGCCCATGAAGGTGATGAAGTTAATGACATTACAGGTTATCAAAGTATGGTGGGTAGCTTGAACTATGCTACCTTAACAAGGATAGATATTGCATATGGAGTTAGTGTGCTAAGTCAGTTTATGCACAAGCCAAGGATACCTCACTTAGAGGCTGCCAAGAGAATCTTGAAGTATCTCAAGGGTACACAAGATCATGCTTTGTATTTTCCTTACACTTCAGACATTGATATCAAGATCTATTCAGATGCAGATTGGGAAGGATGCAAGGATGATAGAAGGAGCACTTCTGGATACATTTCTTTTGCAGGTGATAAACCAATTTCATGGTCTTCAAAGAAGCAACCTATTGTTGCCTTCTACAGAGGCATAGTATAGAGGACTGGCTAATGCCACACAAGAAGCCATATGGATAAAGCTTTTATATACAGAATTGGGTTTATATACTAGGTCACCAATAATCTTTGGAGATAATACAAGCTCACTTCACCTTGCAGCTAATCCCATTTATCATGCTAGGACCAAGCATATAGAGGTCCATTACCATTATGTGAGAGAAAAATTGTTAAGCAAGGACATTCAACTAACCTATGTATCAACCAACATGCAATGTGCAGATTTGTTGACTAAATCTTTAGATGGAACCAAACTTTGCAAGTTCAAAGCAATGATTGGATTGCAGGATATACATGAAGTTTGAAGATGAAGACCAAGCCAAAATCTTTGGCTTGAGGGGGAGTTGTTGGTGTATATCACAAGCCTACACATTTGGCTTGATGGATATCTGGAAGTCCATGCACATATGGAAAATCATAGGAATTATTGCTAGTAGTTATTTACAGCTTTACTTCCTTGTAAAAGTCAAATTGACTTGGAATCTTTGTAAACACCTACCAAAAGGATTTGTGGAAAAAGTTAGCTCTTTGATTGAAGGAATATCTCCTAGGGTATAGGATCTTGATCATAGGGAGCCAAAAGTTTGAATTTGAATTCAAATTTTTACTCACTCTCTATAAAAGAGGTGATGAAAAAAAGTCGCGGTTAGAACTCATCACTCCCGAGCTTCTCATTACTGATTCTAAGTGTGTGTGAGGCCTACATTCTAGCCCACACCTATCTACACCATTATGCAATGACATTCATGCCAATGGGATTGTATACAAGTGTTCATTAATGCATACATTTACATTATCATCTCTGAGTTCTCAGTTATACTACTTGAAAATCTGTCAACTTGTGGAGTGCATATCTCGGTCAATTCTTCACCAAATTCAATGCTCTAAAGCTTGTTGGATTCAGCTTGACGTTATCTACCCGTTGTCAGAATTTGAGGATTCTATTCAGCCATTTCAGAGAAATATGCATCGAGGTGATCACTGGTCAATGTCTGCTACAGTCCTAAAAAATCGGGGGTATAGCTTTACTTGCTAAATTGATTTCTCTTAGTATAGTTTATCTTTTTACATCATTCCACTTGGAATAGTTAGCTGGCGAAGCTAATTACATACCCCTAACAAGCAATTTTGGAAGTGATACCACTCAAGAATTTTCTTCTTGAAGCTATTCATCACTTGATCCCACGTTTGCTCCATGTGTATATCCATTATCACCTTCTAGATGGTTATATCCATTATCAATCATACCATTCAAAATAGTTCCATTAGACAAATTCAACTTTCTTTTCCTATGGTTGATAATAGAACTAGTAATAGTACAAAATAGAATCAAGAAAGTTTTCAATAAAATTATTGTATTACTTAAGGAGAGGATTAATATCATGTGTAAAACGTTTATGATGGAGATGGTTGGATGACCCAATAAGGTCAATAATTTTGATTACTTTTTGCCAAAGTAAGGCATCATTTGTGATACCAAAAATTAGGGGATTTAGTGGGCATCCTTCCTTTATGCATTTCTATAGAAGTACATAGTATGAAAACTCACCATTGATAGTGACCTTGACATAAGCATTAACAAGATGAATATGTACAAACTTGGTGAAGTTTTCTTTGCACCAATATCATGTAGATATTGCAAAATAAACTTCCATTTAATTCTATCATAAACTTTTCAAAGTTTTAAAAAAGTTTTGTTTACTTTCACTTTCATAATCCATATATTCTTACAAGATAATGATAACATCAAGGATATACATACCTTTGATGAATCATTTTTGTTGTTTCATATTTATTTGGTTTATAATATGACACAACCCTTTGACCAGAGAAGAGACAAAAATCTTGTATAGAGAATTGTGACAAGTCATAGATCTCCAATTTTCTAGTTCTTCCTTGGATCTTTTCTTGTGCACAAGCTTGATAAAAACATTATTTGTGTAATAGGAAGAGATTCAACCCTGATGGCTTCATTAAATATTTGGACAATAAAGGTGGAGATAAAAATGTGTGCTTAGAAATACAAGAATGAAGTTGCAATTGGCAAATAGACACATTGATCTACCACTAGGTTTGCTAGATGACATCACGCTTAACACTTCTGGTGTTGAGTTTGAAGATACATGTCTATATGTCAATTTGGGAAGATTGGAAAGTATAAGATGCTCATAGGAAGGAATTTCACAAGACAACTTAAGGTAGTGTGGGATTACCATAGCAATGCACTTCAACTCTAGCACGTGGTACAACCACATGCATAGATTAAAGGATTTCACCTTTCGAAATGTAAACCCACTTCAATGGAAAAATGTTCATAAAGAAGTAGAGCAGTCAACATTGCATAGTGTGAATTCAAGTGATGTATCATCGTTGCATGAAGATATACACTTATGGCTGTGTAGAGTTGTGAAGAGGGAAGAACAAATAAGACAACCAAATGGGTTAGGAATCCTGAAAAACAAAGTAAATGTTGGTTGACTATCAACATTCCATGCCTAAAGGACTAAATGAAAAAGAATTTGAAACCACATGATTAGATGTAAATCTTGGCCACTCTAGGTTTATTTGTTACTGAACAAATCCTAATTGAGTGTTGTGATGCCAAAGGTTATGGATTATTTATGGACAAGCATGAGAGAATGATAGATAAGAATATCTCTTTGTTCTCTTGTCTTCACTTGTGTTCCTCTTAACTCTAGCTCTTGTTGTGTCCCACAAGAAGTATCTTTTTCTATTTGGCCATGTGTCCTTTCCAAACACTTTCTATTTGGCCATGTGTCCTTTCCAAGATCTTTGGTCTAGGATTATCAACCCACTCCTTTGCAGTCTATCCAATTTGATCACACACTATCGAATAGTTTGTACTACTTCATGATTTCCTTATCCTAAGTGAATTGGATCTTCATCCACATACATTTCCTCTTTCTTTGTAATGATCTTCTATTTTTTCCTATAATAACCTTAGTATACATAATCCAAAACAAAGACCTTAAATGGGGGGGCCTTTGCACAACACTTTTGACTATCACTAAGGTTCCCAATGATATCAAACGTGAACTATTAAGCAATTGCAAGGGAGCGTTTCTACAACACACTTGAAGAATTTGGTACCAATAAGTGAACTACAACTTTGTGAGTAATTGCAAGCACACCTTATGCACCATGTGTGCACCCAATGCGGAGCTTTGTGCACCCTGTGGCCACATGTGCACCACTTGTGCACCCCCCCATCATAACATGTGTACGGAGTCATGCTCAACAAATGCCCAAAGTGCAATGGATTCTTATTCTAAAAGAGCGTAAACAAGAAAAATATGACTAGAAAAATTCCATGGTAAGCATCCATACACATATTTCAACGGAAAAAACTCTCTTAAGAGGCAAGGTTGTAGGTGCAATCCATTAAAGGAAGTGATTTACAAAGGTCAAACATGAGGAATCGAGTGGAATTTATGGCACGAACATATATAAAATGTGAAAATGATAAATCACCTCAAAATTAAGAGAAAACATTCAGATCCCGAGATAGGCCATAGAGAAGGCTTAACATAGAAAACAATGGTGGAAAAGAGAAAAAAAAGAAAGGGGCATACTAAAAGTGAAGAAACAGGTGTGAACCATGTGAAATGTGAATGTCGAAAGGGTCCATGTGAAGTATGTGAGTAACGTGATGTGAAAAATCCCCATGTAAAACATGTGAAATGTGGAAGCAAAGTAAAATGTGAGGTGGAAACCCCATATAAAACATGTCTTCTGAAAAAGAAAACCATGAAGACTCAAGAATAAGAGATGTTTGAAGACAAACACTATAAGAACAAAGCAAAATTGAGTGGAAAGATTGCATAGATGCATGAAAAATGTCTAAAATAGCTAAAAATTACCCAAAGAATGTCAAAAATGGAGTAGGAGAGCCTAAGATAGGCTTTCTTTTGAAAAAATAAGGTGGGAAAAAATAAAGAGTTTAAAAAAAGGAAGGAGGAAGAAACAAATAAAAAGAAGAAGGTAAAAAAAAGAAAGGAGGCCCAGGGGGCATGGGGGTAGAGGGCAAGGGGCATAAGGAGTGTCATGCCTCCGTTCCACCCCTTTTATTTCTATCCTAGAGATTTGGTGCTTGGATGGTTTTCCTTGTGGCACCAAAGTGTGTGCAACTATTGTGCAATGGTAATCATCAAATGACCTCTAGATGGTAAATTGGCCACGAGTGCCTTCAACATGTGAGCGATGACGCACTATGGGCATGTGTGTTTAGCCTTCCCTTCCTCACCTCTCAAGTGAACATTGGTTATCGTTTGGGTCATGGGTAGATGCTAGATAATAGGAACGTCCCCTATTACTCTCTGGGTAGACCATGTGGATTTATGATCGACAAGGTGCATGCCACCAAGACACCCTCCTATTTTCTATTCGTTCATGTAGAGGGGCCATATTTGGATGAAGCTTGGAAATGGGGAGTCATGCTATGCCTTGTTGGCAATTTGTTGGTACTTGATGATAATGCACCATGGGATCAGCCCACCATCCACATCTGACCCTTACATTTTTGGCTCGAGTCTTGCTTCCATGTACAATTTGGTCTTTGGGCCATTTCCGACCACTTGGGGTCCTCGGGTTGGCTTAAGCGGATAGTCCTTATAGGATCGATTAAAATGGTCTCCCCTTGAAGTAGAATGTCATAGGGAAGGAGGGGAGGGGGACACAGAGGGGAAGGTGGGGAGGGGAATACAAGGAGGGGATGGTTTTCTTTTTTAATGAAAATTGCATTCCCTCATTCCCCCATTCATTGTATAATTGTTCTTTTATTAATTCAAGCGTGGGAGAGTAGGCTACGACTGAAATTCCTTTTAGAAAAAAAGTTGAGAGGATGATAGGCCTGGATTCTAGAAATGTTGATTAAGGGAAGTGAGGCCCTTGGTAAGGGTGGTCTAGAGATGTACTGCAATTCTTTGATTTTATATGGTCTTTCCCGATTCGGAACATGTTTCCTTCTGAATTGTGTTTCCAATTGAGCTCAATGCAAAAAAAACAAATCTCCAATATGTAACTTTTTTACACAAATGCTTATCATACACCTTATTTCTCTTTTCTTGGGTCTCACTCAATTTCTTCTCCTTCTTCTCTAACTTCCTCAAGTCTTTCTAACGTTGATAGCCTTGCAATTACTAGATGAACCTTCATTCTTTGCCTCAATTGCTTTCGTCGAATGTTCTATTGTGTAGCCCATATACTACTAATTTGAACAGTGAATGCTCTATAGATTCTTTACATGCTATTCTATATGGTCATAAAATCCCTAAATAAGAAATACCCCTAGTTGCAAGTCTAATACTACATTCTTTCTTGAGCAAAGTTATCCATATGCTCTCAAATAGTAAGCACACGAGGTTCAATGCAAAATTCTATATCTATTAAAAACTTCATATAAGAGCTTACTACTGAAATGGTTTCCTTGATTAGTGGAAACCTATTATGGACATCCTTATATACAAAAAACATTAACATAAAAGAAATGAACTAATATCTTTGGACTAGAAATGTGCAAAGCAATGGCCTTAGCCAATTTCATAGCAATGCTTTCTTGTTTCTCAATAGTAACTCTTGACAAGTGTTCTGTCACAATGTGTTCTCTTGTGAGCCTATGAGAAATCCCAAAAATCAACTTCCCACAATAAGAGAAACCATCTCCAAACCCTTCCTATTATCTGTGGTTTATTTAATAAGTACTTGAGGGGTTGATGATTTGTGATGACCACAAATTTGATTCTCAATAAATTATGTCTGTATCTTTTTGGCTGCAAATACAATGGCCAATGCTTCTCTCTTGATAGTAATATAATTCCTCTTAGCTTTGTTAGGATTCTACTAGCATATGGAATTGGTTTGTCTAGTTTATACTTTTTATTGAATTGAGAAAGTACTATCCCAACTGCATACACACTAGTATCCACATGCAGATGAAAATTATCTATACGGGGTAGCTAGACTAGATGTTTCAAAAAGCTTCATTTTAAGAAATTGGTAAGCCTTTTCTTCATCAACCTACCAAGTGAAGGGATCATTCTTGCTAGTACACCTTATAAGAAACCTATCAATATCAATGCACATTTGAATGAACTACATGTGGTAACTAGTGCGTCCCAAAAGACCTTGGACCTCCTTGGGTGTCCTAGGTCTATGCATCCTTGGGAGATATTTATCAAGGTCAAGTGGTATATCCTTGCGAGATATTATATGTCCAAGCAAGAACCTTTTGTTACTAGGAAATGTCACTTATTTGGGTTGAGCTTTAACCTATTTTCCCTATGTCTATTGAGAAGGAATTCCATTAGTATGCTAGTGTAGGTGACAAAGTCCAAATGAAATCTTTACATAAGCATAGGTGTCCCATGGTGTGATGAAAGCTATTTGATCTCGATTATTGGAGTGGATTGATGTTTGATTATAACTGCTTACGATATCCATAAAGCTATAGAGAGCATGATCAATGACTTTCTCAAAGACTTGCCATACAATATGAAATCCATGCATGTCTTGATCTTGCTGGAGTTGTTTTTTTGCACATTGACCACTTTAGCAAATAAGCTCCTGAACTAAGTCCTCCATAAGTGCTCCTCACCATGGATCTTCAACATTTGAGGCAGTTTGAGACAAGATCTCTACAAAAAACCTTAATAGGATCTCACTCGAGAGATCCTAGATGCCTTGAATGGGAGGAGATTTCAAAGTGCCATTCAGAATGCTCCACTGGGATAACTTCATGCCTACTTCTTCCATCTTCTAAACCTCTTGAAAAATGGCCTATGCATATTTTGGATTTAATATGTAACTTTTTTACCTCTTATATGTTTAACGTCTTCAATAAGAAAAATCATATGCGCTCTAGAAATGACACGGATACCTTGCAAATCCTTACAATGCCATGAAGAAACATGTACATATTTTTCATGAATGAAATTACCTCCAATAATAGTTCTAAATGGTCCCACAACCAAGTGGCCAACATTATGGGTCAAGAGTGATCTTTGTTGCCAAATTTGACTTCATTGATAAGATTGCTCTCCCTCAAAGTGTCGGTCACTCCTCTATTCCTCCATCTTTTGGTTCTTCCATTATTTTACTCCACATCATTGTAGTGTCATATGGAGGATCATTGTGGATGTCAATATCCTCATCTTTCTCTTGCATCCATCCTTTATGAAGTTTTTGTACTGGGAGATGGGAGACTGGTGGGAATACAATCACGTGGGGACTAGTGTTGCATGGGGGAGTTGGAGGCCATAAATGAATTTGGTGTGGAGTCAGGATAGTAGAGTCTCTAAATCTACTTGTGTAGCCATGTTGTCAATAGAGGATGATAGATACATTCTTAACTTGAAATAACAAGGCGGTTACAATAAAGAGAAAACTAGGAAGTAGGAGATGAGTGCGAAGCAAAAGAGGATAAAAGTAGAAAGTAATACAAAGTACTTCCAAGTGCAAAGAAGTACAACAAAGGAAAATGTAAACCAAGTACAATATTTGCAGGTAAAAAGACTTTATTAGCAACTTCTTCCTTGGCCACCAAGCTTTACTCTATGCAACCTACACTCAAGCCTCTTTCTAAGTGTAGAAGCAAGAACTACAACATTGCCTTCACCATGAGCCTTTCAAGTGTCTCCTCAGATGATGCATGTAGGGAAGGTTAGTGAGTTGTCCTCTTTTTCAATAAGCTTGATAGAATGACGAATAGTAATTTCTTCTATTCCCTTGTCTTCAATCGTATCCCTGTCCAGTTCTAACTCTTGTTGTGGCCCACAAAAGTATCTCTTTACTTATCTTGGAAACAACTTTCTATTTGGTCATGTGTCGTTTCCAAGATCTTTGGCCTAGGATAAGTAGCCCATTTCTTGTCACTCTGTCCCATCCTAAGCATACATTGCCCAATACTTTGTAATACTTGATGATTTCCTTAACCCAAGTGAGTCCCAATTGAACCTTCATCCACGTACATTTCCCCCTCGTTTGTATTGATCTTTTTCTTTTGTCCTATAATGACCTTAGTATACGTAATAAAAATAATTTATTGTTGGAGTTAGACGTCTGCGGAAGCACACGAATAGCACAAGGAAGAAGAAGAAGCTTGGAGCACAACACACAATACTGAATGTATTACTAGAGAATGTACAAAGATAAGTAGCCCATTAGGGCAATAGGCGTATATACAAGCCCGGGAAAAAAACCTCCTAAAGAGGGAAAAAAGTGCCCCGGAGGTCCTAGAGTGTTCACACACATCACTACCTAAATATATCAACAAATTCCCCCTGGGAGTGATGCGGTGAACAAGGAGCTGGCACTCATGTATAAGGAAGTGCCAAGCTATGTGGAAATCACTCCACAAAAGGAAGTAAGCCCAAAGCTTTGCGGAAAGCTTCAAACTTCTCCCTGGGCAGAGCCTTCGTGAAAAGGTCTGCAATGTTCTCCTGCGTGGGCACATATGCCAAGCTGATCTCCCTAGCAGAGAACCTCTCCCTGACATAGTGATAATGCACCTCAATGTGCTTAGTGTGAGCATGGAACACAAGGTTCCTCGCAACTGCCAATGCGCTTTGACTATCAGTGAAGATGGTGGTGGCAGAAGACTGGCCAACACCCAAATCAGCCATAAGACGTCTGAGCCAAACACACTCAACAGTTGCTGTGAAAGCTGCCCTATACTCAGCTTCACAACTGGAAGTGGCCACAGTAGGCTTCTTCTTGCTCAACCAAGATATACATGAGCTACCAAGCATGAAGCAAAAACCACTGGTGGACACACGAGTGTCATAGCAACCAGCCCAATCAGAGTCAGAAAAAGCATGCAAATCTGGCGGTAGTGATCCCCCCTTGGGATAAAACAACCCAAGTAGCCGAGTACAACTCAAGTAGCGAAAGATGCGCTTAACCGCTTGCCAATGCTTGACTCCTGGGCAATGCATAAATCTGCTCATCTGTGAGACATCAAACTGAATATCTGGTTGAGTAATGCATAAGTAAATCAAGCATCCAACAACCTGTTGATAGAGAACAACATCAAATGCATCTCCAGCATCATGAAGACTCAATTGTAAACCTGTCTCCATAGGAGTGGCAATAGGCTTACAGTCTTCAAGGCCAAAACACTGCAATAATGTGTCAATATATTTCGTTTGAAACAAAGCCATTCCACCATCAACTTGCATAAACTCAATGCCCAAATAGTGATGCAAATGCCCCAAATCAGACATCTCAAATGAGGCATGCAAATCAGCCTTGAAATCAGCAATATGCTTCTCAATAGGACCAGTGAGCAGCATGTCATCAACATAGACAACAATGATCAAAAGCACATAATTAGCACGCTTAACATATAAGGTGCTTTCAGTTGGACTGTTCTCAAAACCATGTGCAACCAGATAGGCATGTATCTTCTCATACCAAACACGTGGTGCTTGCTTTAAACCATATAATGCCTTTTTTAACCTACACACCTGGTTTTCATGCCCTTTCTGCACAAAGCCACGTGGCTGAAAAACATATACTTCTTCATGCAAGTCACCATTCAGAAATGTTGTTTTAATGTCCAACTGATGTACATTCCAACCATGATGGGCTGCAAGTGCACAAATGCTATGAACAGTAGTCATACGGCATGTAGGTGCAAAGGTCTCATCAAAATCAATGCCTCTTTCCTGCGCATAACCCTTTGCAACAAGCCTAGCCTTATACCTGTCAATTGTACCGTCAGGTTTACGCTTCAGCTTGTACACCCACTTAGTGCCAATGGCCTTCTTGCCAGGAGGCAAGTCACATAAAGACCATGTACCACTCTTCATTATAGCATCATATTCAGATTGCATAGCATCCATCCAATTTTCTGAATTCTGTGCTTCATCAAAAGAAACAGGCTCATTCTCATCATAGAGACTAGACGCAGCCATAGCATAGCAATCTGATGCAAAGGAGGCACTATGAGAGCCTGAATGAGTACGATATGACAAAGGTGCATCTAATTTGTTGTCACGCAAAGTCTGCACCAGCCATTTTGGCATAGTTTTTGCCTGCTCAATATCAGCTCTCTCATCAACAAGTGCATCATGTAAATCTGCATTAGAAATGGAATGATCTGTATCATCATATGAAACCTGCGAAGGCTGAGAAGTTGCCTCATTAGGACCAGCACTAGACTGTGCACCTATAAAAAGAGGCATCAAAGTATCATACATGTCTTTGGAGCTAACAGATGTCTCCTTAGTACATGAAAGCAATTGCTGAATAGCATCTTCCACAAAGACAACATCATGGCTAATCAGAATGCGTTTAGTTTGTGGATGATACAGACGATAGCCTTTACTTTCAGAACTTTACCCAACAAAAATACATTTTACTGCCTTATCATCCAATTTTCTGCGATGTTGGTCAGGCACTAATGCATATGCCAAACAACCAAAAACACGCAGATGAGCAACAGATGGCTTGCGGTCATGCCAAGCCTCATATGGAGTGATAGACTGCAGTGCTTTAGTGGGACACCTGTTCAGTACATATGTTGCACACATGACAGCCTCGAGCCAGAAACTATGTGGTAAAGCCTGACTCTTGACCATGCACCTTGCCATCTCCATGAATGACCTGTTCTTTCGTTTAGCAACTCCATTCTGTTGAGGTGTATACGACACTATACACTTTTGTTTTATCCCACGTTCAGCCAGAAATGCATTAAAATCAGAAGACATATATTCCCCCCCTCGATCAGAACGGAGGGTGCCCATTTTACATGCTGACAGATTTTTTGCCAAAATCAAAAACTGTTTAAAGCACATGAACACTTCGAAATTTGCTTTGAGTGGATATACCCATGCATGCCTGGAAAAATCATCAATGAAAGTCACGAAGTAAAGGTAATTTCCAAAAGAGGGTGTCTGCATAGGACCATAGACATCACTATGTACAAGCTACAATTTCTGTGTAGCCCGAACTGAACCATCTTTTGGAAAGGAGGAACTCTGCATTTTGCCCAAAATATAGCCTTCACAAACATGTTTTCCAGGTGCCTCAAGTTTGGGCAAAGAGGACACCATTTCAGATTTCTGCAGGCGTAGCAAACTAGCAAAATTCAGATGACCAAAGTGTGCATGCCAAAGCTTTGCATCTGACATAGCCTGAGAATCATTTACTGCACATGCCAAATCATTTTCAGATCTTTCATAGTCTATGAGCTTATACAACCCATGACATAAAATGCCAAAAGCAATAATCACATCGCCATTTGACAGATCATGAACTGTACACCTGTCATCAACAAATTTCACAACCAAGCCAATCTTGGCTAATGCAGAAACTGATAATAGGTTCTTTTTGATCCCTGGCACAAATAAAGCATTTAACAAAGTGAAAGAACTACCATCAGCAATAGTCAAAATTATCTTACAAACTCCCATAACAGGATAAGAGGAGTTGTTGGCGCATGTAACAGTATTCCCTGTAGGGGCAGGCTCGAGTGAAGAGAAGAAACTGCGCTGCGAGGTAATATGTTTGGTTGCCCCACTGTCAAAATACTGGCAAACATCTGAGTCTACTGCAGACATGCACTACTCATGAGAAGATGGGTCAAAACTGCAGACAGTAGTAAACGCCCATTCTTCTTCCTGCACAAGATTTGCAGACTCTGTTTTTGGTGTAGAGGCCTCTGCAACAACCATTCCAACCTCTTTCTTCTTTGCCACTTTAGCAGCCAGTTTTGGACAGTTCTTTATGATATGATCATTCCCTTTACAGTACTTGCAAAACAATTTCTGCTTTTCTGATTTCTTCTCATCTTTATCCTGGTTCTTTGAATGTGCAGCATTTGCAGATTTCTGTTTACTAGTAGAAGAGCTCCATTTTCCTTTGCCCTTCTGATTAGCCAGGAAAGCTTGATCTGCAACACGCATAATGGACCTGTTCTGCCTGGATTGATCTTCCTGCAACAAAACAGAGACTAACTCCTCAAATGACAAGGCGTTTGGATTGCCTTTCATCATCAAGCGAAGAGTACAAGAAAAACTCTGATATGAATCAGGAAGACCATTCAGAACGGTCTGCACAAGTGAGCTATCTGGTATAACCTCATCAGCAGAAATCAACTGTTCCTTCAAGTCTTTGATCTTCGTTAGGAAACTGTCCATAGAATCACCTTCATTCATGTACTTAGTCTCCAACTGTTTTTGGAGGTAAGCAACACGAGCCTCATTCCTAGCTTGGTACAATGTGGTAAGCGTATCCCAAGCATCCTTAGCTGTTCTGCAAGAGCGAATATGAGGAATAATGGCACGTTTGACAGACAAAGCTATCAATGCATGTGCCTGGGCATCTCTGCCATCCCAGCGAATCTACTTTGCAGTAGGTGCAACAGAAATAGCAGCACGAACAGGAATCTGCACAATATCATCCTCGACACCATCTTCATCAACTCCAGCACCTGTATTCGCAGTACCTGTTGTTACAGGTGTAACAAGACATCTTTCAACACCCTGCACAATGTTCCACAATCCTTTTGCAACCAATACATGTCCCATCATATAAGCCCATAATGGGTAGTTGGTACCATCCAACTTATCCTCAACAGCCAACATACAGAATACATCACTGCTTTCAGCCATGGCCGGTGACTAAAATACCTTGATGCAGAAAATTGACTGTATCTCAAAAAGTTGAACGGAACTACCCAAACGAGTTCTGCTAAACCTGTAGAAGACTTCGAGACGCTTATACTGGCGAACAGAAACAGGTATATACCTTTGGCACAAAAAGATGAAATAGCCCACACAAGCGCTGCGATAGTGCGTTCAAAGGCCGAAACGAGCTCAGATTGTGATTTCGGCACCACAGAGCAAAGCCGTTTTGATCTCAGAAACACCCTGAGTATGCTCACCAAAATTCGTGCGAATGTGAGACTACAAACGGAGGAGTGTCGACGGCGCCCTAGATGAAGCGACGACCTTCTCTGATACCAATTGTTGGAGTTAGACGTCTGCGGAAGCACACGAACAACACAAGGAAGAAGAAGAAGCTTGGAGCACAACACACAATACTGAATGTATTACTAGAGAATGTACAAAGATAAGTAGCCCATTAGGGCAATAGGCATATATACAAGCCGGGGGAAAAAAACCTCCTAAAGAGGGAAAAAAGTGCCCCGGCGGTCCTAGAGTGTTCACACACATCACTACCTAAATATATCAACATTTATTGGGTGGCATTTACAAAAGACTTTTGACTAACACTAAAGTTCCCAATCTTTTTTTTTCTTTCTCTCTCTCTCTCTCTCTATATATATATATATATATATATATCTCTCTCTTTATTTCTCTTCTAGTCACTCTCCTCTCTTCTTCTCTCTCTATTTCCTTTTCTCTTTGTATTTCACCTTCTAGTTTTTTTCTCTTTTATTCTTTCTCTCCCTCTTCTCTCTCTCTCTCTCCCTCTCTCTCTCTCTCCCCCTCTCTCTTTCTCTTTCTCTTCTAGTCACTCTCCTCCTCTCCTCCTTCTCCTCCCCTCTCCTTCTCTCTCTATTTCCTTTTCTCTTTGTCTTTCACCTTCTATTTTTTTTTGCTCTTTTATTCTTTCTCTTCCTCTTCTCTCTCCCTCTCTCTCCCTCTCTCTCTCTTTCTTTCTCTTATAATAACTCTCCTCCTTCTCCTCCTCTCTCTTTCTCTCTCTATTTCCTTTTTTCTTTGTCTTTCACCTTCTATTTTTTAAATATTTTATTCTTTCTCTCCCCCCCCTCTCTCTCTCTCTCTTCTAGTCACTCTCCTCCTCTCTCTTTCTCTCTTTATTTCCTTTTCTCTTTGTCTCTCACCTTCTATTTTTTGGCTCTTTTATTCTTTCTCTCCCTCTTCTCTCTCTCTCTCTCTCTTTTAGTCACTGTCCTCCTCTCCTCCTTCTCCTTCTCTCTCCTTCTCTCTTTATTTCCTTTTCTTTTTGTCTTTCATCTTATATTTTTTTGCTCTTTTATTCTTTCGCTCCCTCTTCTCTCTCTCTCTCTCATAGTCACTCTCCTCCTGTCCTCCTTCTCCTCCTATCTCCTTCTCTCTCTATTTCTTTTTTACTTTGTCTTTCACCTTCTATTTTTTCCCTTTTATTCTTTCTCTCGTCTCTTGTCTCTCTTCTCTCTTCTCTCTTCTCTCTTCTCTCTTCTCTCTTCTCTCTTCTCTCTTCTCTCTTCTCTCTTCTCTCTTCTCTCTTCTCTCTTCTCTCTTCTCTCTTCTCTCTTCTCTCTCTCTCTCTCTCTGTATCTCTCTCGTTTTTTCATTCTCTTCTAGTCACTCTCCATCCTCCCCTCCTTCTCCTTCCTCTCTCATTCTCTCTTTATTTCCTTTTCTCTTTGTCTTTCACGTTTGATTTTTTGCTCTTTTATTCTTTCTCTCCTTCTTCTTCTCTCTCTCTCTCTCTCTCTCTCTCTCCCTCTCCTCCTTCTCCTCCTCTCCTCCTCTCTCTCTCTCTCCCTCTCCTCCTTCTCCTCCTCTCCTCTCTCCTCCTTCTCCTCCTCTCTCATTCTCTCTCTATTTCCTTTTCTCTTTGTCTTTCACATTCTATTTTTTTGCTCTTTTATTCTTTCTCTCCCTCCTCTCTCTCTCTCTCACTCTCTCTCTTGCTTTCTTTCTCTTTTAGTCACTCTCCTCCTCTCCTCCTTCTCCTTCTCTCTCCTTCTTGTTGGAGTTTGAGGCCCGCGGAAGCATGCGAACAACACAATGAAGAAGAAGAAGATTGGAGCACAACACAATACTGAATGTATTACCAAGAGAATGTACAAAGATAAGTAACCCATTAGGCTTATAGATGTATATACAACCCGAGGGAAAAAACCTCATAAAGAGGGAAAAAAGTGCCTTGGGAGTCCTAGTGTGTTCACACACATCACTACCTAAATATATCAACGAATCCCCCCCTAGGAGTGAAGCGGTGAATGCGGAGGTGGCACTCATGTGTAAGGAAGTGCCAAGCTAAGTGGAATCAATCCAAAAAAGGAATTAAGCCCAAAGCTTTGCAGAAAGCTTCAAAATTCTCCCTAGGGAGAGCCTTTGTGAAAATGTGTGCAACGTTCTCGTATCTGCGCACATATGCCAAACTAATCTCTCCAGTAGAAAACCTCTCGTTGTTATAATGATACTGCATGTCAATGTGCTTAGTGCGAGCATGAAACACAGGTTTCCTCGCAATTGCCAATGCACTATGACTATTAGTGAAGATGGTGGTGGAAGAAGAGTGACCAACACCCAAATCATCCATAAGGCATCTGAGCCACAGACACTCAGTAGTCACTCTGAAAGCTGCCCTATACTTAGCCTCACAACTAGAATTGGCCATAGTAGGCTTCAACCAGGATATGCATGAGCTACTAATCATGAAGCAAAAACCACTGGTGGACACACAAGTGTCAAAGCAACCAGCCTAGTCAGAGTAAAAAAAAGCATGTAAAGCTAGCAATAGTGATCCCCACATGGGATAAAACAATCCAAGTAGTCGGGTATCACTCTAGTAGTGAAAGATGTGCTTAACTACCTGCCAATGCTTGATACCTAGGCAATGCACAAACTTGCTCATCTATGAGACAACAAACTGAATATATGGCCAAGTAATGCATAAGCAAATCAAGCATCCAACAGCCTGCTAATAGAGAACAACATCAAATGCATCTCTCGCATCATGAAGACTCAATCGCAAACCTGTCTCCATAGGAATGGCAATAGGTTTGCAGTCTTCAAGGCCAAAATGCTACAATTTTGTGTCAATATATTTGGTTTGACACAAAGCTATTCCACCATCAACTTGCATGAATTGAATGCCCAAATAATGATGCAAATGCCCCAAATTTGGCATCTCAAATGAAGCATGCAAATCAGCCTTAAAATCAGCAATATGTATCTCATGAGGACGAGTAAGCAGCATATCATCAATGTAGACAACAATGATCAGAAGCACATATGCATTCTTAACATATAAGGTGCTCTCAATTGGACTATTGTCAAAACCATGTGCAATCAGGTAGGCATGTATCTTTTCATACCAAGCACGTGGTACTTGCTTCAAACCATATAATGCTTTTTTTTTAATGTGCAAAATTTATTTTCATGCCCTTTTTGCATGAAACCAAGGGGTTGAGAAACATACACTTTTTCATGCAAGTCACCATTCAAAAATGTAATTTTAATGTCCAACAGATGTACATTCCAACCATGATGAGCCGCAAGTGCACATATGCCATGAAAAGTAGTCATTCGACATGTAGGAGCAAAGGTCTCATCAAAATCAATGCCTCTTTCTTGAGCATAACAATTTTCAACAAGCCTAGCCTTATACCTATCAATTGTTTGATCAGGTTTACACTTTAGCTTGTATACCCATGTAGTGCCAATGGCCTTCTCGCCAAGAGACAAGTCACATGAAGAGCAGGTACCATTTTTCATAATAGCATCATATTCTGATTGCATAGCAGCCATCCAATTTTCAAAATTTTATGCCTCATAAAAAAAAACAGGTTCATTCTCATCACAAAGACTAGAGGTAGACATATCATAGTAATCTGATGCAAAACAAGCACTATGAGAGCTTGAACAAGTACAATATGACATAAGTCATCTAATTTGCTATCTCCCAAGGTCTGCAGCAACCATCTTGGCATAGTTTTTGCCTCCTCATTATTAGCTCTCTCATCAACAAGTGCATCATGTAAATGTGCATTAGAAATGGAATGATCTACGTCATCATTATAAACTTGTAAAGGCTAAGAAATTGCATCATTTGCACTAGCACTAGACTATCCACCTATAAAAAGAGGCAACAAGGTATCATATACATCTTTGGAGCTAACTGATGTCGAAGTACATGAAAGTAGTGGCAAAATAACATCTTCCACAAAAACAACATCATGAGTGACAAAAATGCATTTAGTCTGTGGATGATACAGATGATAGCATTTGCTTTAAGAACTATACCCAACAAAAATACATTTCACTACTTTATCATCCACTTTGGTGCATTGTTGTTCAGGCACTAATGCATATGCCAAACAACCAAAGACACATAGGTGAGCAACAGATGGCTTGCAACCATGCCAAGCCTCATATTGAGTGATAGAATGAAATGCTTTAGTGGGACACTTGTTAAGTACATATGTTGCACACATAATAGCCTCAAGCTAGAAACTATGTGGTAAAGCTTGACTTTTGATCATACACCTCGCGATTTCCATAAGTGACTTGTTCTTCCTTTCAATAACTCCATTTTTTTGAGGTGTATATGGCATTGTACAATGATGTTCTATCCCATGTTCAGCCAGAAATGCATTAAAGTCAGAAGACATATACTCCCCCCTCGATCAGAATGGAGGGTCCCCATTTTACATGCTGACAAATTTTCAACCAAAATCAGAAAGACCTTTGCAATAACCATTCTAGCCTCTTTTTTCTTTGCCTCTTTTCCAGCCAGTTTTGGATAACTCTTTATGACATGATCATTTCCTTTATAGTATTTGCAAAACAATTTTTTCTTTTCTATTTTCTTCTCATCTTTGTCATCCTTCTTTGATTGTGCAAAATTAGCAAATTTCGACCCTGAGTATGCTCACCAATTTTTGTGCGATTCTGAGACTGTGACCGGAGGGGTGTCGATGATGCCCTAGATGAAGCGATGACTTGCTCTGATACCAATTGTTGGAGTTTGAGGTCTACAAATGCATGTGAACATTGTTGGAACATCAAGCTTACACTATGCTTGAGGTGGATTTGATCTACATCAAAGGCTATCACATCGAAAGAATATCCGTTGGAGAGTTCTTTTTCTCATGATCATTTATTGTATTTTTTTGAGAAATTTTTGATGGTTCATTTACTTTTGTAAAAGCCTTGAGATTTACACATGTAATGGTAGAAAGATAGAGCCCAAATCCCATGAATTTGTGGTGGTTGAAGTTGCAATCAATCACCTAAAAGTAGATCAAAATAGATCTTCACTTTTCCTAATTTGTAGGGAAGTGAATTGATTCCCTCCAACAACCATTCCCACCTTCATTTGAATTCAAATTCCACTTGTAGAAGTCGTGAAACACTCCTAGAGTCTATATAAAGACTTGAAATCACTTGTACATAATATGGAAGCAATATACATACACTTGTGACCATCATTGTCTTGCTCCTTCAATTCTCTGCATCATCTTCTTCGCCAATAGTAATCTTGCAGAGGTTGTTGCTCTCTCTCCAGAGCTTCAAATTGCGTGAAAGATGACTCATTGGAAAGGTATAATGTCTAGTTTATGCCTATGAATTTTCAAAGTATTTGGTTTAGCAGATTGGGAGAAATCTAAGTTTTTCTATCTCGGGGTCAATCTCTACATATTCCTGAAAAATAGGAAGTATCACCCGTGAATGTCGCATTCATTCCTATAGCATATTTTGCTTATTCCTTATACTTTTGTGCATTACATACACTCAACCCTACGTGTATCACTCCCTAAAAGGATTTTTTCTAATTGTAATCTTGCTGGTCGCTATGAGCATTTGAAGTTCATTGTCTCTTCCATAGATAGTAAGTTTTTTGAGCTAGTCGACCCGCGAACCTATCTGTTTTGTATCAACTCATTCTCCTTGATGCTCCAAAGTACATGGTGTGTTTCTTTGCACTTAGCGCATGCTTATAAGGTCTATTTGAGTCTCCATAAGCTCAAAGACTGGTCTTGTGCCGGTTGGCTTGACCAAACTTCGTCGCTTCGAAATGCACTTTTCTACCTTCTACAAGCTTCTCCAAGTTCTTTCAGTGGTATCAGAGCTAGATCAAGATGGATGAAGGCTTTCCCTCAATGATCGAGAAGCTTGATCGACACAACTATGCGGCTTGGTAAATCAGGATGGAGGCCTATTTGCAAGATAGAAATCTTTATGGAATTGTACCAGGTGATGAAGCTATGCCTATTCCAAGATCCAAAGGAGGACCTCCAGAAGAGGAGACAGATAAGCTCACACTTTGGTGTGCAAGAGATGCTCAAGCAAGGTCGTACATACTAAACTCTATCTCTGACTTTCTATTACCACATATTAGAGGATGCAAGACATCTCAAGAGACTTGGGATGCCCTCGAGACTTTCTTTTCTGCTAGTACCAAAGCAAGAAAGAATCATCTTTGGAACGAGTTCAACCAAATGAAGAAGACACCTAAACAAACCATCACAGAGTTTGTTACCAAGGTCAAGGATGTGGCGGATCAGTTAGCATCCGTTGGAGAGCTGATTGAAGAAGAGGTCATCATGAGGCAAATTCTCAATGGCATTCGAAGTGATAAGCAATGGCAGTCCTGCACGACGGCTTATGATCTCATCATGGATGTGCAGAGTCCAGACTTCAACATCTTTCTTGGACAACTCTTCAATCAAGAAGCCAACAATAGCATAAAGGAAGTTAACACTTATCATGGTAATTCAACTAGTGCTCTATATACAGATAAGAAGGATAAGAAGCAGAAAGGCAAGAAGAAGGAAGAAGATGAAGAAGAGACTTCTCAAGCCAATTTTGCAAGCAAGAGCAAGTGGAAAGGGAAGAAGAAAGGACCAAAGCAAGACAAAGCCAAAGGTCAGAATGTTCAACCTTGTGCCATATGCGATAATACCAACCACACTACTCAAAATTGCTGGTTCAATGGGAAGACCCAGAAAGGAAGTGGAAGAGGTGGATATGGCAGCAATAGAGGCAGAGGTGGACACAACTTCAACAATAACAATAGAAGCTATAATAGAAGGGACTACAACAATTATTCACAAGATCAACCACATGAAGACTCATTGCTTCTTATGAATCTAAGCCACAAAGAAGGTAAAGAAGATGATCATTTGTTCTACATAGATTCAGGATGTTTGAATCATGTTGCAGGCAACATTGCTCTTCTATCTGATTTGGAAAGTCCAAAGCATAGACATGAAGTGCAAACAGGGGATGACACAAAGCACAATGTGGAGAAGATTGGTAATGCCAAAGCTTCCAATGGCAGGACAAACATTCTAAGTAAGGTTCTCTATGTACCCACTATCACTAAAAACCTAATAAGTGTAGGCCAAATAGTTGAAAAAGGCTTGCAATTTAGGTTCACCCAACATGGAGCTTTTGTGGAAGATCCATGTCAAGGCTTCAAGAAGATAGCCCAAGGTGAGAAGTATGGAAGGCTCTTTACTTTTGAAGTAGGGGAAACCAAGAACATAGCTCTATTCAACTTTGGGTCTCAAACTCTAAGTGAGCTTGAAGTGTGGCATAAGAGACTTGCTCATGTGAATGAAAGAACCTTGAAGGATATATGCAGGGATCAAAGTGTTCTAGGACTGCCGAAAATATCAAAGCAACACATGATCAACAAGTCTGATGCATGTCAGATTGGGAAGGCACAAAGACAACCATTCAACCACAAAGGCTACATCCACAACAACTTATTGGACTTAGTACATACAGATGTATGGGGACCAAGTCAAGAACCTTCATTGGCAGGATCAAGGTATTATGTCTCATTTATTGACGACCATAGTAGATGGACTATTCTATACTTTATCAAGAGTAAGAATGAAGTGTTTGATTGCTTCAAGAAGTATCTTGCACATGTGGAGAATCATACAGGTAGATCACTAAAGAAGCTCAGATCTGATGGAGGGGGAATACTTCTCCAAAGAGTTTGATGAGTTCTTGCAGGAAAAAGGTATCAAAAGGGAAGTGACTACTAGGTACTCTCCTCAACTAAATGGAATTGCAGAGAGGAGAAATAAGACATTAGTTGGATCAGCTCGAACAATGCTTGAAGAGAAGAAGTTGCCACATTATCTATGGGAAGAAGCTATTTCAACTGATGTGTACCTTGTCAATAGACTACCATCCAAATCACTTCAAGGTATGACTCCTTATGAAGCATGGCATGGAAGAAAACCTAGTCTTGGACATTGCAAGGTTTTTGGTTGTTTAGCTTATGTTCATGTACCATCACAAATAAGAGGTAAGCTAGATGAAAGGGCAACAAAGGTAGTGTTTATTGGATATGATTCAACTCAGATGGGTTACAGATTCTTCAATCCTTCAACCAAGAAATTCACTACAAGTAGAGATGTTGTGTTTGAAGAACACAGGTCTTGGTATGATGAAGACAAACAAAAGGTAACACTACCATATGATCTTGATTCTGACTCTCATCAATTAGGAAGCAAGCATGATACACAGGTCCAGGATCCAAGAAGTGATACAGACGATGACCAAGACGAAAAAGAAAAGGATTACAAGCTATGGAAGTCAAGAGGCAAAGCAAAGATGCAAGAGGTTGGAGAATGCTCCAAACAAGCACCTAGAAGATCTGCAAGAGAGAAGAAACAACCAGAAAGGTATGGATATGATTCCACGTTTGTTACAAAGCATTCAATCTACTTGGCAAAAGACTCTATTTCAGAGGAACCCTCAACCTATGAAGAGGCAAAGGGAAACCCTAATTGGGAAAAGGCCATGAACGAAGAGATAGATGCATTGAAGGAGATGGACACTTGGGATTTGGTTCCAATGTCGCCGAATCAAAAGGTAACTGGTTGCAGATGGGTATATAAAGTTACAAGAATATCAGATGGATCAGTTTGTAGGTACAAGGCAAGATTAGTTGCCAAAGGATGCTCACAAACTCATGGTATAGACTATGAGGAAACATTCTCACCAGTTGCAAAGATGACTACAATCAGGACATTGATAAGTGTAGCTGCTACAAGGAATTGGAGACTCCTCCAACTTGATGTGAAAAATGCATTCTTAGATGGTTGGATAAGTGAAGAGGTATACATGTCACAACCACCATGTTTTGAAAACCCTAATCATCCATCTTATGTTTGCAGACTTAAGAAAGCATTGTATGGATTGAAACAAGCTCCTAGAGCTTGGAATTACAGGCTGGTTACATATCTTCAAGATCAAGGGTTCAAAGCTAGCAGCTCAGATCCTTATTTATTCATCAAAAGGGATCACAATGAGGCTATCTATCTATGTGTATATGTAGATGATATTATTGTGACAGGTGATGATCTAAATGGCATTCAAAGGATTAAGAGACACATGCAAGAGGAGTTCAAAATCAATGATCTAGGTGAGCTCACATATTTCCTAGGTATGCAGGTGATATATACAGATGAAGGAATGTATTTGACTCAAAGAAGATTCATTCAGGATCTTCTTCTCAAGTTCAAAATGGAGAACACTAAACCTGCAGGTACACCTTAGGAGATGAATCATAAACTTAGTGTTTATGAAGGTGAGAAAATTGAAGACATTAAAGAGTATCAAAGCTTGGTAGGTAGCTTGATATATGCTACTCATACAAGGGCAGACATCTCATATAGTGTGGGAGTGCTTAGTCAGTTCATGCACTCACCGAGAAGACCACACATGGATGCGGCTAAGAGAGTACTTAAGTATCTCAAAGGTACAATCAACGAAGGTATATTCTATCCTTACTCTTCAGATTTGGATATCAAAATCTACTCAGATGCAGATTGGGCAGGAGCTAAGGATGATAGAAAAAGTACTTCTGGTTACTTAGCATTTGCAGGTTCAAAGCTAGTGTCATGGATTTCCAAGAAGCAACCAACAGTTGCTTTATCCTCAACTGAAGCAGAGTACAGAGGCTTGACCATAGCAACTCAAGAAGCAATATGGTTAAAAGCATTGTATACAGATTTGGGACTTGTGAGTTCCAAACCTCACATATTTGGAGATAATGTAAGTTCCATGCATCTAGCGGCAAATCCTATTTTCCATGCGAGAACCAAGCACATAGAAGTCCATTACCACTTCATCAGGGAGAAGCTCATGGCAAAGGAGATTGACATTTCTTTTGTTCCAACTGAAAAGCAAGTAGCAGATATGATGACGAAGGCACTTGATGGAATAAAGCTTTGTAGATTCAAAGCTATGGCAGGTATTCAACCTATCAGAGAGTGAAGACTCAAGCATACTTTAGCTTGAGGGGGAGCTGTTGGAACATCAAGCTTACACTATGCTTGAGGTGGATTTGATCTACATCAAAGGCTATCACATCGAAAGAATATCCGTTGGAGAGTTCTTTTTCTCATGATCATTTATTGTATTTTTTTGGGAAATTTTTGATGGTTCATTTACCGTTGTAAAAGACTTGAGCTTTACACATGTAAAGGTAGAAAGATAGAGCCCAAATCCCACGTATTTGTGGTGTTTGAAGTTGTATTCAATCAAGCAATCAATCACCTAAAAGTAGATCAAACTAGATCTTCACTTTTCCTAGATTGTAGGGAAGTGAATTGATTCCCTCCAACAACCATTCCCACCTTCATTTGAATTCATATTCCACTTGTAGAAGTTGTGGAACACTCCTAGAGTCTATATAAAGACTTGAAATCACTTTTACATAACATGGAAGCAATATACATACACTTGTGACCATCATTGTCTTGCTCCTTCAATTCTCTGCATCATCTTCTTCACCAATAGTAATCTTGCAGAGGCTGTTGCTCGCTCTTCAGAGATCCAAATTGAGTGAAAGATGGCTCATTGGAAAGATATAAGTGTCTAGTTTATGGCTATAAATGTTCACATTATTTGGCTTAGAAAATGGGGAGAAATTGGAGTTTGTCTGTCTTGAGGTCAATCTCTACGTATTCCTGAAAAATAGGAAGTATCACTGGTGAATGTTGCATTCATTCCTATAGCATATTTTGCTTATTCCTTATACTTTTGTGCATTACATACACTCAACCCTATGTGTATCACTCCCCTAAAAGTATTTTTCCCAATTGTAATCACGCTGGTCGCTATGGGCATTTGAAGTTCATTGTCTCTTCCATAGATAGTAAGTTTTTTGAGCTAGTCAACCCGCGAACCTATCTGTTTTGTATCAACTCATTCTCCTTGATGCTCCAAAGTACATAGTGTGTTTCTTTGCACTTAACACATGCCTATAAGGTCTATTTGAGTCTCCATAATCTCAAGGGCTGGTCTTGTGCCGGTTGGCTTGACCAAACTTCGTCGCTTCGAAACACACTTTTCTACCTTCTACAAGCTTCTCCAAGTTCTTTCAAACATCACAAGGAAGAAGAAGAAGAAGCAAAAGAAGAAGAAGAAGAAGGAGAAGAAGAAGAAGAAGAAGAAGAAGAAGAAGAAGAAGAAGAAGAAGAAGAAGAAGCTTGAAGCATAACATAGAATACCGAATGTATTACCAAGGGAATGCACAAAGATAAGTAACCCATTAGGGTTATAGGCATATATACAAGCCGAGGGAAAAACCCTTTAAAGAGGGAAAAAAGTGCCTGGATACTCCTAGTATGTTCTCATACATCACTACCTAAATATATCAATACTTCTCTTTCCATTTCCTTTTCTCTTTGTCTTTCATCTTCTATTTTTTTCTCTTTTATTCTTTCTCTCCCTTCTCTCTCTCTCTCTCTCTCTCTCTCTCTCTCTCTCTTTCTCTCTCTCTCTTTCTGTTGTAGTCGCTCTCCTCCTCTCTTCGTCTCTCCTTCTCTCTCTATTTCCTTTTCTCTTTGTCTTTCACCTTCTATTTTTTTTTTCTTTTATTCTTTCTCTCTTCCTCTCTCTCTCTCTCCCTCTTTTACTATTCTCTCTCTCATCACTTACAAAGTGTACATTTTATCATATATGATATGGAAATATTTTTTTATATAAAAACATCGTGTACAATCTCTATAGTATAAAAGTGACACTTCATCACTCATGAGATAATAATTCCTTTAAAAAAAACACCTTCACATTCAATTTTCTTTGTGGGAATTTCACATATGTGCCCATGATTTTTTGCAATAAAAAAATGATGCGTTAATTGCACCTTTCAAAATTGTATATGTGTGTTTTTTTCACAGTTAAGAATTCACTTTCATATCCATATTAGAAGTTTGTTTCAGAATTCAAAGTTGTGAGGGAAGAGAGCTTTGACCAAGATATATGTTCCTGCCTCCCCCCTCGCCTTTCCAGAGTATCGAGCTCCACATCATTCAAAAGGAATTATTTTATTCATATTCAACTATACATATGTATAATTTTCCATTAAATCTAATGTTCATAAAGGGTGGAAACACCATTTCTTGCACTTATAGTTCCAAGCCTCTTATCTGAACACCTAAAAGGTGCAAACATCATTCTTTTCACCATTCCACTTGGAACATGACCAAAAGAGCTCGAAATGCCACTATGTGAATCCACCCTTACTTATCCACAATCATCTTTATAAATAGGCACCAAATGTGCTTGTAAGAGAAGTTGGAGAGCTCAATATATGCCAACAATCTTGTGAAAAGAGGGGATTTTCTCAAGCATTTCTATCTTGTCTTCTTAAAGTGCACCATTCAAGTGGAAGGATCAATTAAGTTTCATTGGTGTTGATTTTCGATAGAATAGAGCTGTTAAATATTGTGGTACCATGGTCTACAACTACTCCTTGATCTTATCTCCGATGATTGGGTGCATTTTTATCCCTTTGGTGTAACTTTCATGAAATGCTCAAATTCGGTAGTCATCATCACAAAAACTATATTCCACAATCTTGAGTGAAGGGAGTGTTAGATTATGTGATAGCATACCATTGTTTGCTTTATCATCAATGATTTAATCCACTTCAAACCTCGCTTTATGTCCTATGCCAAATGATCATGTGCCATGTAATGAGGTCATATTGGATATAAGGGGTCACCCTTTTGATCCATAGTCTCCCACTCTTGAGTGAAGTGGGATGATCATCCCATACTTGTTTCTAGTAATTTGGTTCCATTGCAAAAAGAACTTAGGAAAAACAGTTGAAAACCTAAACCCTAGAAGAAAAATTCCACTAATGAACCCTATACAAAACCTTCTAGCCATCCCGATTGATGGAGCAATGTCCAAATTTCAATATGACTTTCCTCAACTAAGGATAAGACCAATCTTCGACCCCCTCAAGTGGCAATCTCTATAAAAATTGTTATTATTATAATGGATTTATTGATCCATATGATCATGTAGCTGGGTTCAAATAGGTATTGAGAGCCAAGGAGATCAATGATTTTTTTTTTTTACATAGTATGATGCTTTTGAATTGAACCTAGTTAGAATTGCCTTGTGTGATTTGAGACCCCGTCAATTACATCATTTGGAAATATAGACATGCTTGTGAATGAGTTCATGGGAAACTTTTCCAATCGAGGGGTGAATCACAATTCCTCCTCTTTAATCTATAGTTTCAAGCAAGCTAGTCGCGGATATGTGAGAATCACAACTTGGACATAAAAACAAAATGTAGATAGATGCCCATTCCTTGAGAGACCTTCAAACAAAAATTTGATTAATGTATTTTTGGATGGTCTCACCAGTGGTAAACAAAAATCCATCATTTACATCTGTAGATTGTACACACTAAATGACTCCATCAAGAAACATCTACATAAATACTTGGAGAATAAAGATGGTGATGAAAATGTGTGCTTAGAAATAAAAGAATGAAGTTGCAATTGGCAAATAGACACATTGATCTACCACTAGGTTTGCTAGATGGCATCACACTTAACACTTCTGGTGTCGATTTTGAAGATACATTGTCTATATGTCAATTTTGGAAAACTAGAAAGTATAAGATGCTCATAGGAAGGACTTTCCCATGGCAACTTAAGGTAGTGTAGGACTACGATAGCAATGCACTTCAACTCTAGCACAAGGTACAACCACATGCATATATTTAAGGATTTCACCATTAGAAATGTAAAGCACTCATAAAGAAGTAGAGCAATCAACATTGCATAGTGTGAAATTCAAGTGTTCTATCATCGTTGCATGAAGATATGCATTTATGGCTATGTACAATGGTGAAGATGGAAGAACAAAGAAGACAACCAAATGAGTTAGGAATCCCGAGAACAAAGGCAATGTTGGTTGATTATCAACATTCCATGCCTAAAGTGCTAAATGAAAAAGAATTTGAGCCACATGATTGGATGCAAATCTTGACCACTCTAGGTTTATTTGTTAATGAACAAATCCTAATCGAGTGTTGTGATGCCAAGGGTTATGGATTATTTATGGACAAGCATGAGAGAATGATAGATAATAATATCTATCTATTCTCTTATCTTGACTCGTGTCCCTCTGTTGTGTCCCACAAAAAGTATCTTTTGCTTCATCTCCCATATACTCCTTGCTGCATACAAACACTTTCTATTTGGCCATGTGCCCTTTCCAAGATCTTTGGTATGGGATAATCAACCCATTGCTTTTCACTCTATCCGATTTGAGCACACACAATCGAATAATTTGTAATACTCCATGATTTCCTTACCCTAAGTGAATTTTATGAGGATCTTCATCTACAGACACTCCCTCTTTCTTTGTAATGATCTTCTATCTTGTCTTATAGTAACCTTATTATACATAATCCAAAACAAAAATCTTTAATGGGGGACCGTTACACAAGCACACCTTATGCATCGTGTGTTCACCCATCATGGACCTTTGTGCACCCGGTGGCCACATGTGCACCACTTGTGCACCCCATCGTGACATGTGTACATAATCATGCTCAACAAATGCCCAAAATGCAATGGATTCTTATTCTAGAAAAGCGTAAACAAAGACAAGATGACTAGAAAACTTCCATGGTAAGAATCCATACACATATGTCAACAAAAAAGAACTCTCTTAAGAGGCAAGGTTGTAGGTGCAATCCATTAAAGGAAGTGATTCACAGAGGTTAAACATGAGGAATCAAGTGGAATCGATGGCACGAACATGTAAAAAATGTATACAAATGGTAAATCACCTCAAAAATAGAGAAAATAGAGATTCATATTCCAAGATAGGCCATAGGGAAGGCTTGAGAGAAAAAACAATGGTGGAAAAGAGAAAAAAAGAAAGGGGCAAGGGCGCATAGTAAAATTGAAGAGAGCGGTGTGAACCATGTGAAATGTGAATGTCGAAAAGGTCCATGTGAAATATGTGAGTAACGTGATGCGAAAAATCCACATGTGAAACATGTGAAATGTGGGAGCAAAGTAAAATGTGAGGTGGAAACCCCATATGAAACATGTCTACTGAAAAAAAAACCATGAAGACTCAATAATGAGAGACGTTTGAAGGTCAAAAGTATAAGAACAAAGCAAAATTGACTCGAAAGATAGCATAGATGCATTAAAAATATCTAAAACAGTGAAAAATTACCAAAAGAATGTAAAAAATGGAGTCGGAGAGCCTAAAATAGGCCTTTAGGAAGGCCTTCTTAAAAAAAGGGTGGGAGAAAAATATAGAGTAAAAAAAGGGAAGGAGGAGAAACAAATAAAAAGAAGAAGAAAAAAAAGTGAAAGGGGGACCAAGGGCATGGGGGTAGAGGGCAGGGGGCACAAGGGGTGTCATGCCCCCTTTCCACCCCTTTTATTTCTATCCTAGCGATTTGGTGCTTAGATGGTTTTCCCTATGGCACCAAACAGTGTGCAATTATAGTGCAATGGTGATCATCAAATGACCTCTAGATGGCAGATTGGCCACGAATGCCTCCAACATGTGAGCGATCATGCACCATGGGCATGTGTGTTGAGCCTTCCTTCCTCACCTCTCAAGTAAACTTTGGTTACCACTTGGGTCATGGGTAGATGCTAGGTTATAGGAATGTCACTCCTATTACTCTCTGGTAGGCCATGTGGATTAATGATTTACAAGGTGCATGCCACCAAGGCACCCTCCTATTTTTTGCCCGATCATGTAGAGGGGCCATATTTAAATGAAGCTTAAAAACCGAGATTCATGCTATGCCTTGTTGGCAATTTGTTGGTACTTGATGATAATGCACCATGGGTTCGGCCCACCATCGACATCTGCCCCTTACATTTTTGGCTCGAGTCTGTTTCCATGTACAATTTGGTCTTTGGGCCATCTCCCACCACTTGGGGTCCTCACGATGGCTTAAGGGATAGTCCCTCCTTGAAGCTTTGTGGGATACAAGGGATCCCAAGGGCACCAAACCCATTCATTGCATAATTGTTCTTTTATTAATTTAAGCATGGGAGAACAGGCTATGGCTGAACTTCCTTTTAGAAAAAAACTTGGGAGGATGGTAGGCATGGATTCTAGAAATGTTGACTAAGGGAAGTGAGTCCCTAGTAAGGGTCTAGAGATGTATTGCACCCCATTAAGCAATGCTTTGATTTTATATGGTCTTTCCCAATTCGAAACTTGTTTCCTTCTTAATTGTGTTTTCAATTGAGGCCAACGCAATAAAACCAAATCTCTAATGTGTATTTTTTCCCATAAATTTTTATCATGCACCTTATTTCTCTTTGCTTGGGTCTCACTTAATTTCTTCTATGCTTCTTCCCTAACTTCCTCAAGTCTTTCTAATGTTGATAGGCTTGCAATTCCTTATTTGCCTCAATTGCCTTCGTCGAAGGTTTCTATTGTCTAGCCCATATACTAATTGAGATGTTTTGTAGATGTTTACATGCTATTCTATCATAAAATCCCTAAATAAGCAATACCCCTAGTTGTATGTCTAAGACTAGATTCTTTCTTGAGCAAAGATATCAGTACTCTATGGGTGAATTTTGTGTGTCCATATGCTCTCAAATACTAAGCACCTAAGGTTCTATGCAACATTCTATATCTATTAAAAACTTCATGTAACAGCTTATTAATGAAATGGTATTAGTGGAAACCTATTATGGACACCCCTATATGCAAAAAACATTAGCATAAAAGAAATCAACTAATATTTTTGGAGTAGAAATGTGCAAAGCAATGGCCTCAACATGTTACATAGCAATGCTTTCTTGTTTCTCAATAGTAACTCTTGACAAGTGTTCTTTCATAATGTGTTCTCTTGTGAGTCTATGAACTATTCCAAAAATAGAATTCCCACAATAAGAGCAACCACCTCCAAACCCTTCCTATTATTTGTGGTTTATTCACTAAGTACTTGAGGGGCTGATGATTTGTGATGACCACAAATTTGATTCTCAATAAATGATGTCTGAATCTTTTTGGCTGCAAATACAATGGCCAATGCTTTTTTCTTGATAGTAATATAATTCCTCTTAGCCTTTGTTAGGATTCTGCTAGCATATTGAATTGGTTTATCTAGTTTATACTTCTTATTGAATTGAGAAAGTACTATCCCAACCGCATACACACTAGTATCCACATGCATATGAAATTATATGGACCAGTAAGGGGTAGTTAGACTCAGTGTCTCCAAAAGCTTCATTTTGAGAAATTGGTAAGCCTTTTCTTCATCAATCTACCAATTGAAGGGAGCATTCTTGCTAGTACATCTTGTAAGAAACCGTTCAATATCAACGTACATTTGAATGAACTACATGAAATAAGTTGTGTGTCCCAAAAAACCTTCAACCTCCTTGGGTCTCCTAGGTTTGTGCATGCTTAATATGGCTATTAATTTAATAGCCATATTAATTAAATAGTTCTATGCATCCTTAATATGCCATATCATTGGGAGATACTATATGCCCAATCAGGATACCTTTTGTTACCAAGAAATGTCACTTATTTTGGTTGAGCTTTAACCTAGTTTCCCTATGTCTATTGAGAAGGCATTCCATTGGTATGCTAGTGTAGGTGATAGAGTCCAAATGAAGTCTTTACATAAGCATAGATGCCCCATGGTGTGATAAAAGCTATCTTATCTCGATTATTGGGGTGGATTGATGTTTGGTTATACCTGCTTAAGATGTCCATAAAGCTATAAAGAGCATGAGCAATGATTTTCTCAATGACTTGCCATACAAAATGCATGAGAAGTCCATCAAGAATTGTCAGTTCAATGATTTGAAATCCATGCACATATTGATCTTGTTGGAGTTGTTCTTTTGCACGTTGACCATCTTTGCAAATAAGCTCCTGACTTAAGTCCTCCTTAACTACTCCTCACCATGGAACTTCAACACTTGAGGCAGTTCTAGATAAGATCTCTACAAAAGATTGAGTAGGATCTCACTGGAGGGATACTAGATGCCTTGAATGTGAGGATCTTTCAAAGTGCCACTTAGAATGCTCCATTGGGATAATGGTGCCTACTTCTTCCATCTTCTAAACCTCCTGAAAAATTACCTATGCGTATTTTGGATTTAATATGTAACTTTTTTACCTCTTATATGTTTAACATCTTCAATAAGAAAAATCCTATGCTCTCTAAAAATGACACGAATACCTTGCAAATCCTTATAATGCAATGAAAAAACACGCACATATTTTTCATGAATGAAATTACCTCCAATAATAGTTCTAAATGGTCCCACAACCAAGTGGCCAACATAATAATAGTTCTAAATGGTCCCACAACCAAGTGGCCAACATAATAATAGTTCTAAATGGTTTCACAACCAATTGACCAACATTATGGGTCAAGAGTGATCTTTGTTGCCAAATTTGACTTCCTTGAAAAGATTCCTCTCCCTCAATGTGTCGGTTGGCTCCTCTATTCCTCCATCTTTTGGTTCCTCCATGATTTTACTCCACATCATTGTAGCATGGAGGATCATTTTGGATTTCAATATGCTCCTCTTTCTCTTGCATCCATCCTTTATGATTTTTTTGTATTGGGAGATTGGTGGGAATACAATGATGTGGGAACTAGTGTTGCATGGGGGAGTTGGAGGTCATAAATAAACTTGGTGTGGAGTCAGGATAGTAGAGTCTCTAAATCTACTTGTGTAGCCATGTTGTTGATCAAGGATGATGAAGAAGGAAGAGGCCTTGTAGCCCTATGCCTTGAAACTTTTATTTTAGTGTTCTTGAAATTATGTATTTTGCCTAATGCTTGAGACCATGTTGTCTTCATGAGCTATGAATCTCTACTCTATGAGGTAGATCCATAGAGAGAAAGGTAAAGTACCTTCTTGACAAAATATAATGTTGATTGGAGCCAGGATCTCCTTGGATGGAATCTTCTTCTGAACCTTTTGGATTTCAAGACCTTGTTGTCCTTAATGGAGAAGACATAGATCACATAGATTGTTCTTGCAAAAGGATACAATCTTAACTTGAAACAACAATGCAGTTACAATAAAGAGAAAACTAGGAAGTAGGAGATGAGTAGGAAGCAAAAGAATACAAAAGTAGAAAGTAACACAAAGTACTTCCAAGTGCAAAGAAGTACAACAAAGGAAAATGTACACCAAGTACAATATTTACAGGTAAAAAGACTTTACTAACAACTTCTTCCTTGGCAACCAAGCTTGACTCTATGCAACCTACACTCAAGCCTCTTTCTAAGTGTAGAAGCAGGAACTACAACATTGCCTTCACCATGAGCCTTGCAAGTGTCTCCTTAGAGGATGCATGTAGGGAATGCCAATGATTTTTCCTCTTTTTCAATAATCTTTACAGAATGACAAATAGTAATTTCTCTCTATTCCCTTGTCTTCAATTGTATCCATGTCTAGTTCTAGTTCTTGTTGTGTCCCACAAAAGTATCTCTTTAATTTTCTCACCTTTCCTCCTTGCTATCTAAACACACTTTCTACTTGTCCATGTGTCCTTTCCAGGATCTTTGGATGTGTCCTTTGCTTCTTGGCATCCTTGGCACTTTTCCCCATACTTTGTAATACTTCATGATTTCCTTAACCCAAGTGAGTCCCAATTAAGCCTTCATCCATGTACATTTCCCCCTCATTTGTATTTATCTTTTTCTTTTGTCCTATAATGACCTTAGTATATGCAATAAAAAACAATTTATTAGGGGGCATTTACAAAAGACTTTTGACTATCACTAAGGTTCCCAATCTTCTCTCTCTATATAAAATACAACTATAGAGATGTATAGTTTTCCATTAAATCTAATGTTCACAAAGGGTGGAAACACCATTTCTTGCACTTATAGTTCTAAGGTTCTTATCTGAACACCTAAAAGGTGGAAACATCAATTTTTTCATTGTTCCACTTGGAACATGAACAAAAGATCTCAAAATGCCACCAGGTCTATGTGAATCCATCCTTACGTATCCACAATCCTCTTTATAAATAGGCACCAAATGTGCTAGTAAGAGAAGTTAGAGAGCTCAATATATGCAAATAATCTTGTGAAAAGAGGGGATTTTCTCAAGAATCTTTATCTTGTTTTCTTGAAGTGCACCATCAAGTGGAAGGTTTAATTAAGTTTCATTGGTGTTTATTTTTTATAGAGTAGGGCTGTGAAATGTTGTGGTACTTTTGAAAAGTGGTGTTTTTTTCTTTAACCATCATATACAACTATTGGTTGATCTTATCTCATATGATTGGATGTATTTCTATCCCTTTGTGTAACTTTCATGAAATGTTCAAATTAGGTAGTCATCATCACAAAAACTAGATTCCACAATCTTGAGTGAAGCGGGTGTTAGATTATGTGATAGCATACCATGTTTGCTTTATCATGAATGATTTAATCCACTTCAGACCTCGCTTTATGTCCTATGCCAAATGATCATGTGCCATGTAATGAGGTCATATTGGATCTAAAGGATTACCCTTTTGATCCATAATTTCCCACTCTTGAGTGAAGTGGAAAGATCATCCCAGGCTTGTTTCTAGTAATTTGGTTCTAATCAACCGTTTCTAGTAAATTGCTTCTTCTACATGGTAAGCACTAAAAAGTTGGGGAAGTTCTTGATTCCTTGCATGCTAGGTTGACCACAAGATGATGGTAACCTTATTTGCAAACTAGAGCTCCAAGTTGCTTATAAGTCCCCATTCATAGATCAATGGGTTGGGGCTATTGATAGTTGTTTCCATTTTTGAAACCATGCTTCTTATTGTGAGCTTTGGGAATAATTTTCTCCCTTCAGATTAGAGTATTCAAAGATCCCTATGGATCATAAACAAGAACATATTTCAAACACCATGTTTTGATTGACCCTCTCACTATCACTCACTTAGGTTACCCTAAACCCGAATAGGTCCATTGAAGGAGTAAAGGTGTATTAGATACAGATAATGGTCATTCAACCCTCCTTGTGGCTTAGATTATAAAAGAATCCTCCTTGTTCACTTGAAGTAAATAGTTGTGTGATGGAATTTGAAATAAATAATTGTGGTCCTATAGGACATCAGGGCAGTGACATTAAACAATAAGCCACCTTTTATCAATTGAAAATAGCAAAACACACACAAATCACACACATCTAGATTCATCTACTATGGAATCAGAGTTTGAGAGGGAAAAATTGGACACATTTGAAGACTTACATGGTCTCCCATTGCATTTGACCAAGCAAGCCCTTCTAGTTGAGACTATTGAGTAATCCTATAATTTCACAATTATAATTCACTAGGCATCTGTAGCTCAGTGATGAGTAGCACCTCCTTTAATGTCAATCCGGGAAGACGTGAGGATGGTATGAAGACCTCGAGCAAGTGGAGGCACAAGTGCATGAGTGAGAAGCACACAAACATGCACACACATACACACACACGCGCACACACAGCAAGACAAAGAGTGAGAAGCAATGGAGTTCTTAGATTACTTTCAAAAAGCTCTTACAAGTTCGTTTCAATTACAATCTAACCTCAAAAATGAGCTCTCTAGCTCTTTTTATAGTTTTTGACTAGGTTTTGGCCCTGTCCAGACCTAGTGTCCGGCCTAGTTAAAAATTAGGTTCCAGGGCCAATTTGAGGGCTTAAACGGAGTCTAAAAAATACGAAAATTGATATGTAGGTACTTCTAAGGCTCCTCAAGCTCACGGACTCCTTGGCTTGCACAAAATGGAGCTACAAAAATATGAAATGGTATTTACAATGATTGTTAGTGATAAGAATCACTGTTATAAAGATGTTGATTTGGAAAAATTTGAAAGGCCTATCTGCTAGATTTGCGTCGACTGCTTTGTCTACTTACTCCTTCACCTCGCTCTGACTCTCTCCGCTGGCTTCCTTGTCTAGTCAATCCTTGGGTGCCCATACTGCTCTCAACACCCCCCCCCTCTCTCGCGTCTGTCGTCCTTGACAGACCCTTGTTGCTGGGAGTGTTGGATGTAATATTCCACAACCTGAGTGGCAAGCTGATGTTCTTGTAGGTGTAGTCCTCTGGCCAAGTCTATCATCATACGATCCCAATCAATTGGTCCTGGAATGTCTGGATGTGGCAGACGTAACTGATCGGCATGGATCGCTTGTTCTACTGCGAATAGATGTAGCAAATGTGTGAGTCTGGGAATGAAGATTTCGGAATGATATTCCCAGAATCCCGTAGAGAACATTTCCTCAAATGTCTGCTTGAAGCATGCGGGTAAGTACTTTATTCATGCATGCCAGGCAAAGATTATAGTGACCGAGGGAGTCTGGCTCATGTCGTAGACTAGATCCTTGTTACCTTGAGAGAATCCAGGGGCAGAGATGTATGGGGCTTGTACATTCCGAAAGGTTTTGAAGACAATGGTCATGAGCTCGAATATCTTCATACACATTTTTGCTGCTATGTCAGGTACATTATTTAGACGTGTAGACCAGTGTCGAATTGTTGATATCATGTAGGCTACGGTTGGGGTCCCTCGAGGTGGAGCAAAATATGGGTAGTTAACCCAAGCCGAGCATTCTTTATTGTTGCGTACCTTGATTGCAAATGCTTGCCAGGATCTGCGACGTATCACTGGGCAATAGCATGGATTATACTTGATATATAGCGGCATGGTTGCCCAGATGCTCATCATCTCTGGGTAATCGGTTAGTAGACGTGCACGCCAATTAGGTTGGAAGATCGAGCCAGCACGTGCATCTGTCGGTAAATCCCCTATCTCAAATTGAGTGGCGAATGTGGGCTCCTTCCCTGTATGTCTTTTGACTTCTGCATTATAATCGTGTAGTAAGACAAAATAAGGCATGTATTGCGACTCTAATGTTGTGATTAACCGCTGATGGGATAAGTTTTGAAAGTAGGAAGACCGAAGGACAGTTTCTTCCAGATTTGTGAGAGATTGCATTTGCACGGCCACACGATCATCATGTGTCTTACCCACTTTCTCGACCCTTTTGACCCAATCTGGAACTTGAATTTCTAAAGTGTCTTGTCCTTCTTCTGTAGTTCGACCACCAGGTGTCGGCATAGGCTCGTATGGCTCTTCATAGCTGTCCTCGATGGGGATTTCCACTACTGTTTCAGGTTCTGGTTCTTCAATGGGCGAGGGTGGCCTTTCATATGCTAAGAGGCGTGCTTGGAGTTCTGCCACCTGTT
Source organism: Ceratopteris richardii (assembly GCA_020310875.1). Taxonomy (NCBI): domain Eukaryota; kingdom Viridiplantae; phylum Streptophyta; class Polypodiopsida; order Polypodiales; family Pteridaceae; genus Ceratopteris; species Ceratopteris richardii. Next base: position 25,419,354 of record CM035444.1, on the reverse strand, counting down.
TCCGGAGGGTCTCTACTTCTTCTGTAGAGTGTTGCAAGATTGCCGGCTCTTGTTGAGCTGTGGGGACACTGGCTATCTGTTTCTTTAGATCTGCACATTCAGTCTCTAACTTTTCATATGACTCCAAGAAATTTGCATGCTCCTCAAGTAAGATGCGAATGTCTTCCGATGGGACTGCTCTATATTTGGTAGGGCTAATGGTTGCTCCTACAGTTCCTTCCATAGCCGCTTCAAATTTGTCTTGGTTTTGTTGTTGAAGTCTTTTGTTCTCTTCTAGTGCTGCTGCCATATGCTTCCTTAATAGCCCAATGTTGCGTCTGAGTGTAGCATTAGATATCATCTGCGCTTGAAGCACTGTTTCTAGTTCCGTGACTGCTTGGTCATCTACTGTTGATGTCTTTGATTCCAATTCGGAGTGAGCCTGCTGTAAGGTGGTATGCTCGGTTAGGAGCGTTTGGTAGTCAGCTTCAAGAGTGGTGATTCTAGCTTGCAGACGTTGAGGTTCTGCCTGGAGGGTAGCAGTGCGTTCTTCCAATTGATGGTATTCTTGTTGTAGTTGATGTGCACACTGAAGTAATGTGTTGAACGTGCTATTTACATTATGAGATGCAAGGGGAAAAGTTTAAAGTGCAGGGGAGGTGGGAATGGGTAGGGGGGTAGTGAATGCTGTGTGTGCCAATGATGTGAGTGGTGAGGTGGGGGGTAAGGGAGGGGGAGATGGTGGAATCGTGGGGAGGGGTGCTGTGGTTGGTGAAATATCCATTGGGTCAGACAAAGTGGTGTGTACAGGGGCTACCATGTAGGTGGGTATGGTAGGTGAAGTGAGTGTGGTGTTCGTGTAAATTGATGTCGTTGCGAATATCGGGGAAATGTGCCTCTGAAACATTGGAGAGCGGATGAACTGCTCCACAAAGGACGGGTATGGGGGTGGTGAGGTCAGGTTGAAAGAGGGGTAGGGGCCAGATGAGAAGTGAGGGTCATGGAATGGAGGTGCCCGAAGTGGGGAATAGGCTGGGAAACACAGGGTGCCTTCGGTGGGTGCTGGGTTTCCAACTACACTTGGAATTATGGGATGGCCAGTTATGGGTTCGGAGGATAGAAGGGATGAAGTGTACAAGGGATTGGTGACGAAGGAGAAGAGGGTGTCTTGTGAGGTGGGTTCTCGAAATGAGAATGATTTGAATGAGGATGGGTTATAAGTGAAGGTAGAGGTGATGACTGTCGTTTCTTCCATGGTGGGAGGTGGTGGTGGGGGTGGAGAAGGTGGTGATGGAGGATGCTGGAGTGAGATGGGTGATGTCTGAACGAAGGTTTCGGCAGAGAGGTCAGTGGTGGTTGTGGGGGTAGCTGTTGTTTCAATGGGTACTTCTTGTTCTGTGACGGGTATCCTGATAGTCTTACCTGCTCGTGGTAACGTGTCAACTCTGCGTTTGTCATACCTTACGGACTGGCGGACTGCAGTGTGGACAGCCTCCGGAACTCCTAAAGATTCTGACACTAATTTGAGGGTGTCAATGAAATGTTGGTCCACCCCTTCATCTGATAGCATTTCTTGCATCAACGCTTGACCGGATACAAGAGAGAGTTGATGCCTTTCTTGTACTGCTTTGATTGTGTCGTATAACCTTCGTAGTTGAGCTGTATATGCTGGTGCACCTACAAGTTCTGGCACTTCTTGTTGCTCCTCTTGATGCTCTTGATCATAATCCTCCTCATCTTCCTCCTATTCTTCATCTCCGTCATCCTCTTCATCCACTTCAACTGGTGTGACAGGTGCTTGGGAGGTTGTGGCCTGCGTTTGCACGTTTTCCGCTTGTTGTGCCTCTTCTGCCTCCAGCTCTACATCTTGTAATAATTGTTCGAAATCTTCATTTGTGAGTTCTTCCAAAGGTGCACCACTGGGAAATTCAAGATCGGTTGGGATAGGAGGGAATATCAAGGTGGAACCATCGGTGCTGCGTCTTGGAAGTCGGAGTGTGAATGGTCGGACTCTTCGGGGTGGAGGGGTAACATCTGGTGTTAGGGTGGCACCACGTGGTTGAGCACATGGGACTTGGACCGTGCCTCTCATCTTCTTAGAAGGGGGTCCAGTGGATGTCCTGCCTCTAAACTGCTCTACACGATTCCACATTAAGGCCCGTTGAATAGGGATGTCATATGCCAAACACCTATAAATGATTCTCGTCAGAGCACAGCAACCATATAAAACCTGTTTCCGCGGCCATTGTTTGTGAGCTAGGTGTATCTGATCTATTATCCAGTGAGGTAAGTTGATGGTGAGGCTCTGTGTCTCTGCCAGATACAAACTAAACCAAATCTTTTTGGGAGGCATGGTGAATCTATCTTGTGCAGGAAAAGCAAAGTGTTGCATGCACATGCGAAGGTGTATTGCAATATTAGGCATCATGGATACCATGTCCTTAAGTTTGGTGAGACTTCGATTCTTCATGTAATCCGGTACTAGGGTTTCCTTCTCTGTAGGAATATGCATTCCGCACATATCTAGAGCCTCTCTCACCAAGTTGTTTAATAGCCTGAACCTCTTGAGCTCATTCCCCTTTGTCAGAGATGGAATCACAAATGAGCTTGCACCTTTTGGGTTCTGGTTTGGAGTCAAGGTGTTGATGAGGTAGTAGCATCGCATGAAGTCAGGTTTTGGGAGTCGTGCACTGAAATAGGCACTCAATCCTGCCTTTTCCCATATCGGACGTAGACCTTCTGCATTTTGTAATTTCTCAAATTCTCTTGTAAAGAAATGGTATCTGCCTTGCTTCCCATTGAAGTCCAACTCTGATTCCCATAGGTACGTTCCTTCACCCAAGGGTCCTGCCACCTCGGTAAACCAGTGGGAAGTCTTTCCTACGGGCATGGTGTGGCCACGCGGAGGGTCCGCAATAGGTATGATTTTGACGGCCTGCAATTCTTCTGGTCTTTCATTTGTCTCAGGCAAAACGGGTAAACTGTCTAAGTCCACCACTTGCGGGCTTGTTTCTGTGTGAGAGCTAGTTCCTGCTGCCTCAGCCATGTTGAAAACTTTGCAGCTGGTTCTGTGAGAATATATGAATAAATGTTAACATTGCAATGGACACAAAAATGACACGGTGTCCCCTGTTACAACATTAACTTAAAGTTCGGGAGTGGTTAGGGGTTAATAAGTGCTCGGTGCTAGTGTGTGTAGTTAGGAATTGGGTGGACCTACGAGCTAAGCGGAATGATGTGAAGTGAGAGTGAAGTGGTTAGTAGGTGGTCATGGATTTACAATTGGGGTCCGGGGGTTTGTTACAAATCTTGGGCTGCCAAATGCAGTGGATGGGTTTTGCTCTTGGTTCCGTAGAGACTCTCGAGAGCTTTATAGGTGTGTCAGCTTGAAAATGAGGCCTTTTAGGGACCCATTTACAAGTGATTCTGTTCGTGCTCATGGGCCTTGGTGTGTTCCTGAGTGTTGAAAACGAGTGGATGCCGGCTGTGCGAGTGAATGGATCATGCTGTGTAGGGTGTGTTCTTGGTGTAGCTATTTGAGCCCGCAAACAAGCCTTAGGCACCCAAATTTGTCTTGATTGTGGGCTGGCCTTCATCGACTTCTTGGGCACCCAAATAGACTTCACGTTAGCAGATGAGCTTCTGAAAGACTTCTTATTAGTATCGTGTTGTTGGTTACTAATAAGAGGCTTTGCCCGTGTGGTTGGCTTGAGTGCAACCGGGTGTTCGCCTTTCCGCACCCACACTTGTTTCACTTGCTGAGACATTTTGCTGCGCAGGTACTTTTGATCTCCAACATAGGTAATACTCTGCTTCTTCTGCCTTGGATCCACCTTTGGTTGCTGCCTCCTTCTGGCCTTTGGAAAAGAAGAGAGTTCCATTGTGGTTCTAACTCCTTCTTTGCGATCTTCATTCTTCTGCATCACATAGCCTTGGACAAGATCAGCATGGTCAACTTCATGTGCACCCCTGGAGGGACCAGGAGTCCGTGTCTTTTCTAGTTCCTTGAGTGCTCCATTATTTAACTCAATTGTAATTCTAGTCTGATTCACCCATACCTGAAGAATTCCACTTCTTAGGTTTAAGTTGACTGCTTGGTTATAGATCCAGTCTTGACCCAAGACAAGAGGTTCAGTGAGGTCCTCATCTTGACACACTAGTACCTTAACTGTCATTGCCTCCTCATGAATATAGAGGGGAAGTTCCACCTCGCCCATGCAAGGGGTTTCCACGCCTCCCAATCCTATGAGATATGCTTCCACAGGATTGACAGTTAATTGCAACTCTTGACAGTAAGACAATTTAACAGCACTAGTGGCTGCACCTCAGTCAATCAAGGCTCTTACAGTCCTGGCACTCTTCCCTTGTCCTATATCTAAGGTTATGAAAGGACGTCGATCAGTTATCCTATGAGAGCTAACACCTGAAACTTCACACATAGCTACGTCATATCCTTGATCTGCATATGCATCTTGCCTAGGGTGCTCTCTACCTTGTCTTCTTAATTTCAATCTCCGTATGCGCTCTAGGGCTTCTGCTTGAGCTTCTTCTCAAATTCGCTTTTCTTCCTCTTTGCATTTCTTAGCAGTGTTGAGTCGACTTAGCATTTCCTCTGTGAGAGGTTCCTGATACAACTTGACTCTGCATCCGCTAATATAGTTTGGGAGAACATCACCCTCTAAAGTGGCTAGTTGTACTGCTCCACTCGTGGAGATCCTATTGATGATCATAGGTCCGTAGCCTCTCTTTTCTAGCTTCCTTGCATGCTGTTTCAATGTGTAGACTAAAACTAGATCTCCTGCTTTCAAGCCCTTATCCTTCACATGGGCATCAAAGTATGCCTTCTGTCGTTTTTTAGCTGCATATATCCCTGCAGCTGCTCTCAGTCTTGTTTCTCCTAATCGTTCAAGGTCAAAAAGTCTAGAGGAGAGTTCATGACCCGTCCATTCGTGCTCTTGAGCTACTTTTAATGTAGGTATCAAGAAGTCCAAGGGTAGCACCGCATTTTGGCCAAATACCATCTGAAAGGGGGTGGCTTGGAGTACCGTTTTGCAGGCGACTCGGTATGCCCAAACAGCATGGTGTAGCTGTTTGTCCCAATCAGAGCGTTTAGTGTTCACTAATTTTGTCAGTACATTGCATAAGATCTTGTTGGTGCTTTCAGCTTGTCCATTAGCTTGAGGGTGATAGGGGGCAGACTTCTTATGTATTACCAAGAATTCTTGGAGCAGATTTTCAATCACTTCATTCAAGAAGTGAGTGCCTCTATCACTAACTAGCTCTATAGGTAGCCCGTATCTAGTGAACACATTCTCAAATAAAAACTTAGCTGTTGTTTGAGCATCGTTCTTCGTTGTGGCTTTTACCTCTACCCATTTAGTTAGATAGTCTGTTGCAACAACGATGTATTCTGCATGAGAACCCTTAGCTGGGGGATTAATAGGACCTACAAAGTCTATTCCCCACTTAGAGAATTCACGTCCACCCATCATAGGTTTCAGTGGCATCTCATCTTTGCGTATAGGATATTGAGTTCGCTGACAGACATCACACCGTTTCACATAGGTATGTGCATCCATGTGAAGGGTCGGCCACCAGAAGCCCGCAAATAGTATTGCCTTGATCACCCGATCTGGTCCAAAGTGTCCTCCTGCTACACCTTGGTGAGCAGTTTCCAGGATCTTGAGATATTCACTTTCATGGACACATAGCCTCAGGTAACCATCTTTACCACGCTTGTATAGATTATCACCAATGAGTGAGTAATCCTGGGCTTCTTGTTCTAAACTCCTTTTCCTAGCCAGAGTCATGTCTGGAGGGAATGTTTTCGTCCTCACGAAGGATACTAGTGGTTCACTCCAATCTGGCACTATGGACACTTGATAAAGAGTGGCATGTTCCACAGGTGGTTTAGTGCAACAGATTGGGCATTCCTTGCACAACCTTTGGACATCAGCTTCCATAGTTGGCCAATGTACTCCGAGTCTCCTTAGCGTCTGTAAGGTTCGTTGCTTTGAATAGTGTTGCTCTAATGCACCTACATGTGCTAATTGCAACCATTTATTGTACTCGTCCTCTTCCACACAACAAGCCAAGATTCCTTGATCTGTGTGCTTGTACATGCATCCTGCCATGATGTGGTACTTTTGGGCTTTCACAACCTCTCTATTCTGTGTGTTTACTACTGGATGGTTAGGCCCGTATGTCAATACTGGTACCAATGGCTTAGCCCACTGCAGTACAAATTCCAAATTAAACAAGTAAGCATCAGGAAGGTCATCTGACACTCCTTGTGGGGCTTCTCCAGATGTGAGCCTAGAGAGATGATCTGCTCTCAAATGAGTCCTACCTTTCCTTACCACAACCTCAAAATCATATTCCATTAGCAAGAGAAACCATCTTCCTAATCTTCCTGTATTGCATGGCTTGTTTACGAGATATAACAATGCTTGATGGTCAGTAAAAAATTTAAACTTGTTTGCAAGCAAATAGTGTCTAAATTTCTTAACTGCATATACCATGCCTAAGCCTTCTCTCTCCGTAGTGGTGTAATTTCGTTCAGCTGCATTCAATTGTCTACTGGCATAGGCAATTGGAAGATCTATATTACCTTCACCAGTAGGTTGTGCAAGCACACATCCAATGGCATAATTGGATGCATCCACATGAACATGGAATGGTTTATTCCAATCTGGTGTGGTCAAGATTGGTGCTGAACATAATCTTCGTTTAAGCTCCTGGAAGGAATTCTCACATTCATCCGTCCACTCAAAGTTAGTCAGAAGTCCGTACATGGGCTTTGCAATGACAGCATACATTTGAATGAACCGGCAGTAGTAATCACAATGTCCCATGAAAGCTTGTACTTCCTTGACATTCCTTGGCCTAGGTAGCTCTGCTATGGCTCTCACTTTCTCTTCGTCAGTAGATATGCCATTCTTTGACACTATGTGTCCTAGAATCTTGCCTTGCCTGACCATAAAAACGCACTTTTCTGGGTTCAGGCAGACTTGATATTCTCTACATTTGTCAAAGATTTGCCTGAGTTCAGGAATATGGGTTTGTCTAATGTTGGAATGAGCACAAAGATCATCAACATAGACTTCTAAATTCTTCCTCAGGAACTCTTTAAATACATGGCACATTAGTCTTTGGAAGGTCGCTGGTGCATTGGTAATCCCAAATGGCATTACACGAAAGGCAAATATACCCCACTCTGTGGCAAAAGCTGTCTTATGCTGATCTTCTGGAGCAATGGCGACTTGATTGTAGCCCGAAAATCCATCGAGGAAGCTATACACTTCCTTGCCTGCCACTCTTTCTAAGAGATGTTCTGTGATGGGAAGCGGATAGTTATCTCGAATTGTGGCTGCATTAACCTTCTTCAAGTTAATGCATACACGCAGCTTGCCATTCTTCTTGGGCACCACCACGATGGGGGATACCCACTCATTGTGCTCAATTTCATAGATAAATCCAGCTTCGACCAGTCTATCTATCTCCTCTTTGATCTTAGCAGCGTAATTATCGTTATATGTATAGGGCTTTTGCTTAGAGGGTTTGGCATCTGAAGTCATGGGGATGGTGTGTGAGCATATGTCTGGGTCTACACCCTTCAAATCCTTGTAACTCCAAGCGAATACATCTCTGTATTCTCTTAGCAAGGCAATTAACGCATGCTCTTCTTCCTCTGTTAGGTCATGGCCTATGTACGTGCATCTCTCCTCTCCTTCTTCTAGGGCCACTACTATTTTCTTGGTGGTTTCTTTGTTATCATAGGCCTCTCCTACTTGTGCCTCTCGTTTAGGCATTCTTATCATGACTCTCCTGTCGTCTATCTCATACTTCTTAAAATTTCCTGGGACCTCAAACAAAGATTCTTCCTCTTCTGGTGAGACTTCTCTCTTCTTTCGTTTCTTCCCTTCTTCCTTCGGGGTCACATGTGTTGCTAATCTTACATCATTTGTAAGCTCTCCATGCCTCTGGGGTTGAAATTCTACTTCATGGAAGTATTCTTCATCTGATGCAAATGGTGGGTCCATAATGATTGACTCTAGATCGGAGTCACTTGCATCCTCAAATGCATCAGGGCTAGGTTCGCATTCTTCTAGAACTGCCTCTCCCATGATTGGCTCCATGGAGAAGACTGAAATATCATAGCCATCCTCATCGCAGTGGGGTGTCCATTGTTCCTCATTGATGGCTACATCCATGGTTGCTAAAATTTCTGCCCAGCCGTGAGGTTCAAATTCTTCATCTGGAAAAACTACAGGTGCATAGGCTGGGTCTTGGATTGATCTATGGGTTTCTTTTGCACCTACCTCTCTGGCTTTTTCTCTCTTCTCTTCGTCTACTCCTACTTTGCACATCCATAAGTGGGTGTCTTCATGCATCCATGAGGATCCTGATCCTATGGAATGCACCGATTCCATATCATCTTTGGCTCTATGGATGGGATTCCATTGGATGGGAGGGACATCTCTATGAGAGTAATCTTTGAGATTTACTTTGGTTGTAACACCTAAGTGTTGCAAATACAAGGAGTTGGTTCCCCAGTCCTGTACCACTTGCAACTGTCGCATAAATGGTCTTCCCAAAATCATCTCATAGGCATGATTTTTGCTGAAGTCACATATGGCAAATGTGTGCTCAAACTCAACACCACAGGTGGTGAGAGTTATCCCTTCTAGCAATCCTAAGGGTCTCTCAATATGACCATCGGCCATCTGCAATTTCATTCTCGTTGGCCTGAGTGCTGGCTTGCCCCAACGCTTCCATAGGGAAGTGGTGGCAATTGCAACTCCGGCACCTGAGTCCAAAATTGCCTTGGTGGTGTACTCCTGGTAGGTAATGGGAAGATAGGTGTTCCCTTCTTCACCTTCGCACATATCTCCTATCTTATCCAAGGGTATTTCTGGCACTCTCTGGGATCCTACCTAGGAACGAGGTTTGGTTATTTTTGGTACTTGTTTGGCTACATGTTTCCATAATTCAGGTCTAATCTTGAGTAGCTCTTCTAACTTGAGATTGCACTGCACTTTAGTGTTTTTTACTACCTCTGTGTTCCTAGGTAGGACTGAGTCCTCATTCCGTACCATGACCGTGGGTGCTCTCATACAAGTAGACTTAGCTTCCCATGGGCCTGTGAAGTGGGGTAATTCTTGTAGAGAGTTAGACTCAAAGTCTAGTCTGTCTTGAGAGTGGGTGCTCTCCTGCTCCTCATAAATGGATGGGATGTCTTGTGGGAACTGATCGTGTGCATCATCCACAAGTTCAATAGGAGGAGGGACTTCACTCTCTTTAGCCCATTTGTCTTCTTGAATCTCGCGTAGGAATTCTGGTGTGAATCGATTCATAGAAGATGATGTGTCTGGCTCCGTAGAGTTAGGCACATAGGCTTCAGGCACATACGCTTCCTGAGCAGGAATGCTTATTCTTTCACTTGCCTTGTCCTTGTGTTGAGAGGCGGGTTCCTTTTCTGATTGTGCAATCAGCTTCTCTATTCTTTCTAACAGTCCATCAAAGTGCAACTGTGTCTTCGCTGAACTAGAGATGTTAAATAGGCGACTGGCCTCAAACATGGGCTGAGCCAATTCCACCATCTTAGCACAAATTTTGGTTCGTTCTAACTCTAGTTCTGCTCTTGGGTAACACTTTTCATGATCAGTTACATTTGGCCCTTCTTGGATTCTGGCCTGATATGCTTTAAGCATCATATTAAGGTCTTCGGGAGTGGGATTAGCTAATACTGATCCTGCTTGGGGTGGTGGGTGGGTTACGTGGGGTGCATTAGAGGGTGGAGGGATGGAGGGTGATGGGGATGGTAGCGGTGGGAATGTGTGAGAGTGCGGTTGGGATGTGACCTCTATGATTTTGGCCTTGGTTTCTCGTAGACTTTCCTCAAGTTCACTCATCTTCTTTGCCCATTGCCGTTTCATTCTTTCACGGCTATCTCTCCAAGCTCTAGTCCTCTTTTTTGTCATGCTCTTTGTTTCACTAACATCTGGGCTCTTCTCCTGGTTTACACCTTGGTTTTGCTGCAATGCTTGAGCTCTAGTGATCACTTGCACGGGTGTAGTGGAAGTGACACTTCCTGTGGAATCTACCAATAACCCAATAACATTAATAGGAGTGATTTTTGGCATATTATTAGGATTCCTAGGGCAGTCTCGTAAAAGATGTTCCTTCCCACAGTCTTGGCAAAAACCCTGGATCGTTACTGACTAGGGTTGTGTAGGTGGAGGCAAGGGACAATCGCGAATGAGGTGATCCCCCTGACATCTGTAGCATGGTCCTCTAGGGAATGGGGGTCTTACCTGCCTAGGTTGAGGTCTAGGATTGGGGTTTGTATACATGAGGTTTGTGTGATCTGACTCCCAACTAGGTTCACTCGGTTCTTCACTATAGTAGGACTCACCATGTTCAGGAGATTGCATGTAGTAAGCATGGGGACTATCGACATGTGTAGAATCAAAGCTATGGTCGCTGGGATCACTTTCTGAAAGCACTGGTGTTACAGGGACTATAGCTCTATTCAGGTTTTCTTCTGCAACAGCATACTTTACCGGAATCACATTAGCTAGAGCTGGGGGTTGTTGTGCTAGCACAGGCTGAGGCCTTTGTTGGTTTTGATAGGGTTGGTAGGTTTGTTGAGGCCTAGCATATTGCTGAGGTGGGTACTGGTTCTGGTATCTTCCTTGTTGAGGGTATGGCTGTGGGTACATCTGCCTCACGGTTTGCTTATTGTAGGGGCAATCTTGCGCGGTGTGATTGGTGTACCTTCGTTCTATAGTGCAGTACTGGCTACTAGGATTAACTTGGGGTTGGGCCATAATGGGACATACATTCGCCATGTGGTCGCCACCACAAGTATAGCACCTTTTCACAAGGGCAAACCTTGGGATTTGTTTGCTAGTTACACCTAATTTCTGAGCTACTTTCTCTGCAAGTTCCTCGATTGATGTGGATTGCGTGGAAGAGAGGTTAGAGGCACTATCCGAATCTTTGTATATCTTGGAAAGCTCTAACTCCTCCCCTAGGTTATCCTCGATGTCAATGCACATGCGCACACACTCTTCTATGGTCCTAGGGTCCTTCAAGTACACATAAGATCTCAATTTAGTACTTAGCAATCCATCCAAGAATAAAGCCACTTGCTTGGCTGGTGTGGGTAGCTCCGAAACAGGGCATCTTTCTAAGTATTGCCTAAATCTTTTTCCTGCAAGTCTCACGGTTCCTTGAGGGGTTTGCTCGAAGCTGTGAATCAGCGAGGAGGTATTATGCCTTATGCCACTCTTAGAGAATTCAATAATGAAAGCCTCTAAGAGTTGGAGTATGCTCCTGAACTGCCTCTCATTTAGTGGCTAAAACCATGTCAGGGCAGTGTTCCTAAGGGTCAGACCAAAGGCATTGTACTGCGTGAATAGATCCTCCACTTGTTCAGCTCTCAAGACTTGCCTAAACTCAGCCACATGATCGTATGGATCTCCAGTGCCATCGAAGTAGTTCTTCATGGACTTAACTAGTTGAGTTGGTCTCAAGGTCCTTGTGTGCTCTCTAGGTCGTGGTAAAGGGAACTCATCCGCATTTCTTTGATTCCTGTGAGCTCTAAGTATCTCAGGTTCTACTCTATTTGTTTCTGTCCTCGTTCTTTCTCTGCCCACTGGGTTGGCAAAGCTTACTTCTGGTCTATCTCTACTTCTGTCTCTTTGCATTCCATGAGCTTGGGATGTTCCAGCTCCAGGGTGACAATAGGATACATTCAATCTTGGTTGGGGGAAAACGAATTCACCCTTCCAAGTGTAAGCATGCCTATCATTTTCTGTCACCACAAAGATCCTCTCCGAAGCGTGATCTAAGTAGGTCACTCTACCTGGGCTATCAGGATCCTTAAACTCATAGATCATGATTGTTCCTATATCAATTGGCCGATCAGGTTTGTACCTCCAAAAGGCTTCGTCAGTCTCTCGATTGAGGAGAAAATCTATGCTCTTATTATCCTGGGGAATCCACTCTGGTGTGATAATCCTAGTGAGAACCGATTTACCTCGAGGGGTTCTAGGTTCTGCATCCATGTTTCCTTGCTCCAGGTCACCTAAGTCTGCTTCGGGGATCACATTTCCAAATTCGTCCGTCCTATCTGGGTGACTGGTGACTACGTATATGGTTCCTTCTTTGTCCAAGTATGCTCCATTTTCAAACTTGACAGCTGGGTGCTCTAATCCAATGGATTGATCAGGATTCTTAATCTGTACCACAGATCTTCCTAGGCCGTCCTCATAGATGCTGGCACCTAATCGGTTGGTCCTAAGGTATTCCAACTGCGTTTTGTATGGGCCTTCTACCCTATGCAAGTAAGGCACTCCTGAACTTCCCGTAGGTCTGTCCATGCCTTGAGACATCTCTGATTCACTGGTCTCAGAGCTTGGGTAGTATGAGTGGTGGCTCAACTGCTGGGCCCACGACCTAGCAGTGTGGTTGACACTAGCCTCTGAAGACCTAAGGCTTTGTCTATCCCTTACTAGATGTCGTCCTGATCTAAGGTTCATATGCCTATTTAAGTCGCCCAATTTTTTGCCCAGAGTACAACCTCGTTGCCGATCAATTGGTATCAGTCACTTGATTCTTTTTTAGTGTGTTATCATGTTTATGATCTTGTCTGATAGTGCGTCGTCAGGAATACTTGAGTAGTTTTCGTACTTGGAATTGATCGTTCCAAGGTTCTTTTCCTTTATGTTATCGACAGTACAGAGATTAGGTTTTTAGCTTGAACTTGAGTTTTTAGGTAGTCTTCAACTTGATACCTGCCTATCGTCGCCCTGGCATACTTCTAGCACTATTCGTACTTAACCTGAGCTAGAAAATGACAGAGGGAGTTGAGAGCATTCCAACCTTGAGTTCCTTTCCTTGTGTTGATGCCCTAGTATGCTCAGGACGTGTGTTCCCAAGCTTGCACTTACACTTGCTTAGAACGCCTTTCGATGCTCTCAATAGATCTGTAAAAGGCCCACTGTTAGCTCAAGACTTAGATTCAAAAGACAGAACCAATCACTTTCATTCATGTAACACTTCACCAATTTGCACTATGACTTTTGGACACAACTCTAGAGTCCCTGAATTTTGTTCCCCCTGGGTATGGTCAACTTAAAAATACTCTATCTAATATTCCCCGTGAGCTTTCCAACAAAACAAAAATCATGGCAAACGGATTTCGTATGAGAAAGTTATGACCGTTCAGGGTTCTAGGGTTAAGACAGGGTTCAAACAGGATCACTGTGCAATAGGTTTTTCCCCAAGTTGTTTTCCTAAGGCCTCCTTATGTGCTCTGGAGTAAAATGTTTATGCCCAAAATTAGCCCAACTCTTCAATTAACAAACCCTAAAAAATTTGGCTAAAATTGGCTGTCAATCGCGATGGACAGGGCTGTCAATCGCGATGGACAGGGCTGTCAATCGCGATGGACAGGGCTGTCAATCGCGATGGACAGGGCTGTCAATCGCGATGGACAGAGTATCAATCGCAATGGACAGGCAGTCAGTCACGATGGACAGAGGGTTCAATCAATCGCGATGGACAGGGGGTTCAGTCAATCGCGATGGACAGGCAGTCAATCGCGATGGACAGGGGTTCAGTCAATCGCGATGGACAGGCAATCAATCGCGATGGACAGGGGTTCAGTCAATCGCGATGGACAGGCAGTCAATCGCGATGGACAGGAGTTCAGTCAATCGCGATGGACAGGCAATCAATCGCGATGGACAGGGGTTCAGTCAATCGCGATGGACAGGCAGTCAATCGCGATGGACAGGGGTTCAGTCAATCGCGATGGACAGGGGTTCAGTCAATCGCGATGGACAGGCAATCAATCGCGATGGACAGGGGTTCAGTCAATCGCGATGGACAGGGGTTCAGTCAATCGCGATGGACAGGCAATCAATCGCGATGGACAGGGGTTCAGTCAATCGCGATGGACAGGCAGTCAGTCGTGATGGACAGAGCTGTCAATCGCGATGGAAAGAGCTGTCAATCGTGATGGACTGAAATTTTGCAAAATTTTCAAAAATTTTTGTGGAAATGTGATGTGCAGGGTCTCTAGTCCACTGTGGTGCACTCAGATTTACCAAAAGGTGAAAATTTCTGTCAATCGCGATCGACAGGAGTCGGCGACTGCGAGACAGTTCTGCACATTTCCGTACCTGCGCGACGTGCTGGAGGGGATGATGCTGCTGAAACCTACAAGAAACTCCAAAAGCATGCAGAAAATAGCACACAACAGTTCGCTCTCTCGCTCTCTCTCACAAGTGAAATGAGGGAAATGAGGTGGAGAAGGTGATATAATCAAAAAACTGAAATTTTCGCGATGATGGAAGTGGAGGTGGAAGATGGTGATGATGATGATGGTGATGATGATGATGGTGATGATGGTGGTAAGGTAAGAAAGAGAAAAATAGGAAAAGTAGAGAAATTACCTACAACGCCAACGTCTCCAATCTACATCTTACCATCACACGCTCGTCCTCAAAGCTCGATCCCCGGCAACGGCGCCAAAATTTGGTGTAGCTCAGTGATGAGTAGCACCTCCTTTAATGTCAATCCGGGAAGACGTGAGGATGGTATGAAGACCTCGAGCAAGTGGAGGCACAAGTGCGTGAGTGAGAAGCACACAAACATGCACACACATACACACACACGTGCACACACAGCAAGACAAAGAGTGAGAAGCAATGGATTTCTTAGATTACTTTCAAAAAGCTCTTACAAGTTCGTTTCAATTACAATCTAACCTCAAAAATGAGCTCTCTAGCTCTTTTTATAGTTTTTGACTAGGTTTTGGCCCTATCCAGACCTAGTGTCCGGCCTAGTTAAAAATTAGGTTCCAGGGCCAATTTGAGGGCTTAAACGGAGTCTAAAAAATACGAAAATTGATATGTAGGTACTTCTAAGGCTCCTCAAGCTCACGGACTCGTTGGCTTGCACAAAATGGAGCTACAAAAATATGAAATGGTATTTACAATGATTGTTAGTGATAAGAATCACTGTTATAAAGATGTTGATTTGGAAAAATTTGAAAGGCCTATCTGCTAGATTTGCGTCGACTGCTTTGTCTACTTACTCCTTCACCTCGCTCTGACTCTCTCCGCTGGCTTCCTTGTCTAGTCAATCCTTGGGTGCCCATACTGCTCTCAACAGCATCACTGTCTATTTGGAGGTCCTAAATTGATAGGTAATTAGGCCTTGCAACCCTAACTGCTTAACCATCACTAGCTCACCAATAGTCATTTATTTTGATGAACACGGCAAAGAAAAAGCTATAGAGTTTACTTGCTTTCACTTGATCTATATGCATAAATGACAAAGGAAAAATATCCAAAGCTCTTGAATCTTGTGAAAAAGATGAATTCTAGAGATTCCACCCATGCCTAGGGGTAACACAATGCTTAAAAAGATAATCTGGCTTATATCACCCCCATCTAACATTTCTTGCACGATGATGTGTGTAGAAAAGCACACGAATTGAAAGTATTAGATAAACAATGTAAAGTCCCCACCCACAAAACGAGTGATTCTATACAAATACCACAAACTTGTTTTCAAACATACCCCTTAATACATGGTGGAGAAGACTAAGGACACCTATTGCAAAATATAAACAAACATAATAGAGTGATTTTGGAGCCAAATCCCCAAACTTTAGTTGGTTGTGCTGAAGGAAGATCAACTTTTCCATTGCAAAAAGAACCTAGGGAAATTAGTGGAAAACTTAAACCCTAGAAAGAAAATTCCACTAGTGAACCCTATACAAAACCTTTTAGTCCACCTAATTGATGGAGCAATGTCCAAATTTCAATATGCTTTTCCTAAACTAAGGATAAGACCAATTTCTTTAACAATCAAGCAAGTAGTACTTACGATTAACATAGTTCAATGCCATCATGAGCGTGGAAGACATATACGACCCTCTCAAGTGGAAAAATCTATAAAAAATTGTTATAATGGATCTATTGATCCATATGATCATGTAGCTGAGTTCAAATAGGTATTGAGTGTTGGAATATCAATCTTACACTATGCTTGAGGTGGATTTGATCTACATCAAAAATCTATCGTTTGGACTATGTCAAAAATATCAATTGAAGAGTTCTTTTATTTATGCCCATTTATTGTATTTTTTCTAAAGTCTTTTATGGGTAATTCACCAATGTAAAAGACTAGATCTTTACACATGTAAAATGAGAAAAGGGGAGCTTAAATTCTATGAATTTAAGGTGGTTGATCTTGACAATCAATCACCTAAAAGTAGATCAAATATGATCTTCACTTTTCCTAGATTGTAGGAAAGAGAATTTATTCTCTTCAACAACCTATCCCGCCTTCATTTGAATTGAAAATCCACTTGTGGAAGTTGTGAAGAACTTCAAGAGTTGATATAAATACTTCAAATCAATATTACATTACATGGAAGCAATATACATACACTTTTCACCATCATTGCCTTGCTCCTTTATTTCTATGCACCATCTTCATGAACTTGCAGAGGTTGCTGCTCTCTTTACAAAACTTTAAATTGGATGAGCGAGCATTCATTCGAAATATATTAGTGTCTAGTTTATTTTTAAAAATTTTCAAAGCATTTAATTTAGTACATTTGGAGAAATATCAAATTTACTTTCTCGGGGTCTATCTCTACGCAACCCTAAAAAATAGGGGGTACCTGTGATGAGTATCAAGTTCATTCCAAAAGCATATCTTGCTTATTACTTGTAACCTTGTGCATTTTAGACACTCAACCTTATGTGTATCATTCGTCCAAAAGGAAACATTTCAATTGTAATCATGGTGGATGCTATGAGCATTTGAACTTAATTGTTTCATCCAAAGATAACAAGTTTTTTGAGCTAGTCAATGTGCAAACCTATCTGTTTTGTATCGACTCTTTCTCCTTGATTCTCCAAAGTACATAGTGTATTCTATTGCACTAATCACATGCCTATAAGGTTTATTTGATTCTCAATAAGCTCAATGGCTAGTCATGTGCTGGCTGGCTGGCCGAAACTTCATCACTTCACAACTCACTTTTCTACCTCGTACAAGCCTCCCCAAGTTCTCTCAGTGGCATCAGAGCTAGATCAAGATGGGTGAAGGCTTTTCCTTAATGATTGAGAAGCTTAATAGAAACAACTATGTAGCTTGGAAAATCAGAATGGAGCCCTATTTGCAAGGTAGAAATCTCTATGGAATTATAACAGGTGATGATGCTATGCATACTCCAAGATCCAAAGGAGGACCTACATAAGAGGAGATAGATAAGCTCACACTTTGGTGTGCATAGGATGCTCAAGCAAGGTCATACATGTTTCTATATTTATGTAGTGATGTGTGTGAACACTCTAGGACCGTCGAGGCACTTTTTTCCCTCTTTAGGAGGGTTTTTCCCCCAGCTTGTATATACGCCTATTGCCCTAACGGGCTACTTATCTTTGTACATTCTCTAGTAATACATTCAGTATTGTGTGTTGTGCTCCAAGCTTCTTCTTCTTCCTTGTGTTGTTCACGTGCTTCTGCAAACATCTAACTCCAACAATTGGTATCAGAGCAGGCTGCTGCTTCATCTAGGGCATCGTCGACACCTCTTTGATTGTAGTCTCAGAATCGCACAAATTTTGGTGAGCATACTCGACGTGTTTTTGAGATCAAAACAGCTTCGCCTTATCGTGCCAAAATCGCGATCTGAGCTCGTTTCGGCCTCCGAGTGCACTATCAGAGTGCTTGTGCAGGCTATTTCATCTTTTTGTGCCAAAGGTATATAGTGGTTTTGGTTCGCCAATATAAGTGTCTCGAAGTCTGCTACATGTCTAGTAGAATTCATCTGGGAAGTTCTTTTCAACTTCTTGAGATACAGTCAATTTTCTACATCAAGGTATTTTAGTCACCGGTCATGGATGAAGCAGTGATGTATTCCGTATGTTGGATGTTGAGGATAAGTTGGATGGTACCAACTACCCGGGCTTATATGATGCGACATGTATTGGTTGCAAAAGGACTATGGAACATTGTGCAGGGTGTTGAAAAACGTCCTATCACACATGCAACTGTTACAACTGCAGGTACTGAAGCTGATGCAGAAGATGTCAAAGATGATGATATTTTGCATATTCTTGTTCGTGTTGCAGTTTTTGTTGCACCTACTATAGAGAAAATTTGTTGGGATGGCAAAGATGCCCAGGCACATGCATTGATAGCTTTGTCTATCAAATGTGCCATTATTCCTTACATTCTCTCTTGCAGAATAGCTCAGGATGCTTGGGATACACTTACCACATTGTACCAAGCTAGGAATGAGGCTCGTGTTGCTTACCTCCGAAAAGAGTTGGAGAGTGAGCACATGAATGAAGCTGATTCTGGGAAGACAAAGATGAAAAGAAATCAGAAAAGTAGAAATTGTTTTGCAAGTACTATAAAGGAAATGATCATATCATAAAGAATTGTCCAAAACTGGCTGCTAAAGAGGCAAAGAAGAAAGAGGTTGGAATGGTTGTTGTAGAGGCCTCTACACCAAAAACAAAGTCTGCTAATCTTGTGCAAGAAGAAGAATGGGTGTTTACTATTGTTTCTAGTTTTGACCCATCTTCTCATGAGTAGTGCATGTTTGTAGTAGACTCAGATGTTTGGTACTTTGACAGTGGGGCGACCAAACATATTACCTCGTAGTGCAATTTCTTCTCTTCGCTTGAGTCTGCCCCTACAGGGAATACTATTACATGCGCCAACAAATCCTCTTATCCTGTTATGAGAGTTAGTAAGATCATTTTGACTACTACTAATGGTAGTTCTTTCACTTTGTCGGATGCTTTGTTTGTGCCAAGGATCAAGAAAAATCTGCTATCAGTTTTTGCATTAGCTAAGATTGGCATGGTTGTGAAATTTGTTCATGACAGGTGTACAGTTCATGATCTATCATATGGCGACATGATTATTACTTCTGGCACTTTATATCGTGGGCTGTATAAGCTCATAGACTATGAAAGATCTGTAAATGATTTGGCATGTGTAGTACATGATTCTCAGGCTATGTCAGATGCAAAGCTTTGGCATGCACGCTTTGGTCATCTGAATTTTGCTAATTTGCTACGCCTACAGAAATCTTAAATGGTGTCCTCTTTGCCCAAACTTGAGGCACATGGAAAACATGTTTGTGAAGGCTATATTTTGGGCAAAATGCAATGTTCATCCTAGCCAAAAGACGGTTCATTTCGGGCTACTCAGAAATTGCAGCTTGTACATAGTGATGTTTGTGGTCCTATGCAGACACCTTCTTTTGGGAATTATCTTTACTTCGTGACTTTCATTGATGATTTTTCCAGGCATGCATGGCTATATCCATTGAAGGCAAAGTCCGAAGTGTTCATGTGCTTCAAATAGTTTTTGGTTTTGGCTGAAAATCTATCAGCATGTAACATGGGCACCCTCCATTCTGATTGAGGGGGGAATATATGTCTTCTGAATTTAATGCATTTCTGGTTGAACGTGGGATAAAACACCAATGTATAGTGTTATATACACCTCAACAGAATGGAGTTTCTAAACGAAGAAATAGGTCACTCATGGAGGTGGAGAGGTGTATGGTCAAGACTCACGCTTTACCACATAGTTTTTGGCTTGAGGTTGTCATGTGTGCAGCATTTGTACTTAATAGGTGTCCCACTAAAGCACTACAGTCCATCACTCCATATGAGGCTTGGCATGACTGCAAGCCATCTGTTTTTCATCTGCGTGTTTTTGGTTGTTTGGCATATGCATTAGTGCCCGAACAACATCGCAAAAACTTGGATGATAAAGCAGTAAAATGTATTTTTGTTGGGTACAATTCTAAAAGTAAAGGCTATCATTTGTATCATCAACAGACTAAATGCATTCAGGTTAGCCGTGATGTTGTTTTTTTGGAAGATGCTATTCAGCCATTGCTCTCATGTACTAAGGAGACATCTGTTAGCTCCAAAGACATGTATGATACTTTGCTGCCTCTTTTTACAGGTGGATAGTCTAGTGCTAGTCCTAATGATGCAAGTTTCATGTGATGATGCAGATCATTCCATTTTCTATGCAAATTTACATGATGCATTTGTTGATGAGAGAGCTGATATTGAGCAGGCAAGAACTATGCCAAAATGGCTGGTGAAAACCTTGCGTGACAACAAATTAGATGCACCTCTGTCATATCATACTCAATCAGGCTCTCATAGTGCCTCTTTTGCGTCAGATTGCTATGCTATGGCTGCATCTAGTCTCTATGATGAGACTGAGCCTGTTTCATTTGATGAAGCACAAAATTTAGAAAATTGGATGGCTGCTATGCAATCTGAATATGATGCAACAATGAAGAATGGTACTTGGTCTTTATGTGACTTGCCTCTTGGCAAGAAGAACATTGACACTAAGTGGGTATACAAGCTGAAGTGTAAGCTTGATGGTACAATTGATAGGTTTAAGGCTAGGCTTGTTGCAAAGGGTTATGCATAGGAAAGAGGCATTGATTTTGATGAAACCTTTGCTCCTACTTGTTGAATGACCACTGTTCGTAGCATTTGTGCACTTGCAGCTCATCATGGTTGGAATGTACATCAGTTGGACATTAAAACAACATTTCTGAATGGTGACTTGCATGAAGAAGTGTATGTATTTCAGCCCCATGGCTTTGTGCAGAAAGGGCATGAAAACCAGGTGTGCAAGTTAAAGAAGGCATTATATGGTTTAAAGCAAGCACCATGTGCTTGGTATGAAAAGATACATGCCTATCTGATTGCACATGGTTTTGAGAACAGTCCAACTGAAAGCACCTTATATGTTAAGCGTGCTAATGATGTACTTGTGATCATTGTGGTTTATGTTGATGACACTGGTCCTCATGAGAGGCATATTGCTAATTTTAAGGCTGATTTGCATGCCTCATTTGAGATTTCTAATTTGGGGCATTTACATCATTATTTGGGCATTGAATTTATGCATGTTGATGGTGGAATGGTTTTGTGTCAAACGAAATATATTGACACATTATCGCAACGAGTTCGCCTTGAAGACTGTAAACCTATTGCCACTCCTATGGAGACAGGTTTACGATTGAGTCTTCATGATGCTAGAGATGCACTTGATGTTGTTCTCTATCAATAGGCTGCAAGGTGCCTGATTTACTTATGCATTACTTGATCAGATATTCAGTTTGCTCTCTCACAGATGAGTAGGTTTATGCATTGCCCAGGAGTCAAGCATTGGCATGGCGGTTAAGCGCATCTTTCGCTACTTGAGTGGTACTCAGCTACTTGAGTTGTTTCATCCCAAAGGGGCATCACTACCGCCAGATTTGCATGCTTTTTCTGACTCTGATTGGGTTGGTTGCTATGACACTCGTGTTTCCACTGGTGGCTTTTGCTTCATGCTTGGTAGCTCATGTATATCTTGGTTGAGCAAGAAGCAGCCTACTGTGGACACTTCTTGTTATGAGGTTAAGTATAGGGAAGCTTTCACAGCGACTGTTGAGTGTGTGTGGCTCAGACACCTTATGGCTAATTTGGGTGTTGGTCAGTCTTCTACCACCACCATCTTCACTAACAGTCAGAGCGCATTGGCAATTGTGAGGAACCTTGTGTTCCATGCTCGCACTAAGCACATTGAGGTGCATTATCATTATGTCAGGGAGAGGTTCTCTATTGGGGATATCAGCTTGGCATATGTGCCCATGCAAAAGAACATTGCAGACCTTTTCATGAAGGCTCTGCCTAAGGAGAAGTTTGAAGCTTTTCACAAAGATTTGGGCTTACTTCCTTTTGTGGAGTGATT
Organism: Ceratopteris richardii; assembly: GCA_020310875.1. NCBI lineage: Eukaryota > Viridiplantae > Streptophyta > Polypodiopsida > Polypodiales > Pteridaceae > Ceratopteris > Ceratopteris richardii. The sequence goes on along the minus strand of CM035444.1, from coordinate 25,397,544 downwards.
TCCACATAGCTTGGCACTTCCTTATACATGAGTGCCAGCTCCTTGTCCACCGCATCATGTCCAGGGGGGATTTGTTGATATATTTAGGTAGTGATGTGTGTGAACACTCTAGGACCGTCGGGGCACTTTTTTCCCTCTTTAGAGGTTTTCTTACCCTGGCTTGTATATATGCCTATTGCCCTAACGGGCTACTTATCTTTGTACATTCTCTAGTAATACATTCAGTATTGTGTGTTGTGCTCCAAGCTTCTTCTTCTTCCTTGTGTTGTTCGTGTGCTTTCGAAGACGTCTAACTCCAACAATACATACTAAAGTCTATCTCTGATTTTTTATTGTAACATATTAGAGGATGCAAGACATCTCAAGAGACTTAGGATGTCCTAGAGACTTTTTTTCTGCTAGTACCAAAGGAAGAAAGAATCATCTTTGTTATGAGTTCAACCAAATGAAGAAGACACCTAAACAAACTATCATAGAATTTGCTACCAAGGTCAAGGAGGTTGTAGATCACTAAACATCCATTGGAGATTTGATTGAGGAAGAGGCCACCATGAGGCAGATTCTAAATGGAATTAGAAGTGATAAACAATGGCAATCCTTCACCATGGCTTACAATCTCATCTTGGACATGCAAACTCTAGACTTCAACATCTTTCTTGGAAAAATCTGCAATCAATAGGCCAACAATAGCATAAAGGAAGGTAACTCCTACCATGGTAATTCACTTAGTGCTCTATATGCAGATAAAAAGGATAAGAAACCAAAAGGCAAGAAGAAGGAAGAGGATGAAGAGGAGACTTCCCAAGTCAAATTTGCAAGCAAGAGAAAGTGGTAAGGGGAGAAGAAAGGGCCAAAGCATGAAAAAACCAAAGGCCAGAATGTTCAACCTTGTGCTAGATGTGACAAGACCAACCACTCCACTCAAAATTGTTGGTGCAATGGAAAGACCCGGAGATGAAGTGGAAGAGGTGGATATGGGCACACTAGAGGTAGAGGTGGACACAACTTGAACAACAACAATAGAAGTCACAATATAAGGGATTTCAACAACTACTCAGAAGATCAACCACATGAAGACTCATTGCTTCTAATGAATCTAAGCCAGAAAGAAGGTAAAGAAGATGATCTTTTGTTCTACATAGATTTAGGATGTTCAAACCATGTTGTAGGCAACATTACGCTTCTATCTGACTTGGAAACTCCAAAGCATAAGCATGAAGTACAAACAGGGGATGATACTAAGCACAATGTGGAGAAGATTGGTAATGTCAAAGCTTCAAATGGAAGGACAAACATTCTAACTAAGGTTCTCTATGTACCCACTATCACTGAAAACCTAATAAGTATAGGCCAAATAGTTGAAAAAGGTTTGCAAGTTAGGTTCACCAGACATGGAGCTTCTGTGGAAGATCCATGTCAAGGGTTCAAGAAGATAGTCAAAGGCTACATCTAGAAGACCCTTTTGGACTTAGTACACACTTATGTGTGGGGACCAAGTCAAGAACCTTCATTGGTAGGATCAAGGTATTATGTCCCATTTTTTTTATGGCCATAGTAGATGGACTATTTTTTACTTTATCAAAAGTAAGAATGTACTTAGCACATGTGGAAAACCATATAGGTAGATCATTCAAGAAGCTCAGATCTGATGGAGGGGGAGAATACTTCTCCAAGGAATTTGATGAGTGCAAGATAAAGGTATCAGGTATGTAGGTCATATACACAAATGAAGGAATGTATTTGACCTAGAGGAGACCCATTCAGGATCTACTTAAGTTCAAAATCGAGAACACTAAACCTGCAGGTAAACCTTTGAAGATGACTTATAAACTTAGTGTTTTTGAAGGTGAGAAAATTGAATACATTAAAGAAAATTGAAACTCTCTCCATTCAATGACAACCAAAATGAGCATTGATGTTCCCTTAAATGAGACTTGAATAGTGTAGAAGTGAGATCTAGGACCACCTTTCAAACAAAGTTCCCAGTACTCCTACCCAAGGGGGTTCTTCCATAGGGAAGTATACCCTATAACATGCCGATATGCGGTGAGTCAATTCTGATCTACTATTGATCAAAATATCATCTAGAAAGTCTACTACAAAATGCCCTAGATATGGTCATAGTACACAGTTCATGAGTTTCATGAAAGTGGCAAGAGCATTCGTGAGACCAAAAGGCATCACCAAGAACTCGTAGTGACCATATTTCATCATGAAGGCAGTTTTAGGGACATCTTTTGCCCTAATCCTAATTTGATGATATCCTAACCTAAGATCAAACTTGGCAAAATACTTAGCTTGATGTAGTTGATCAAATAGGTCTTCAAACATAGGAATTGGAAACCTATTTTTGATAGTTTCCTTATTCAATGCTCTATAATCTATGCATAGTCTCATAGGGCCATCTTTTTTTTTTTTAGTTAGGAGCATTGGTGATGCCCAAGGTGAATTACTAGTTCTAATGAATCCTTTGTCTAGAGAATTATGGAGTTGCACTCTACCTCCTCATGTTGAGAAACACTAAGCCTATAATGTGGCTTACATATAGGGTTAGTGTTAGTAACTACCTTAATAGCATGGTCAATGTCCCCTCTCTCAGGTGGTATCCTTCTAGGTAAGTTAGTGGGAAAAGCAACTCTAAATTCAAACATAAGATTCTTAAAACCTTTAACAACACACCCTTGCAAGAAAGAATAGTAAAAATTATTGTCCATATTTACATTCTTAGCATGAAAATATACATGAGATGAAGTATTTATACAATACTCAAGATCGTGACTATATAACAAAAAGATCTCCTATACATGCTCAAAATGACAAAGACTATACAACTCTAAAGATAAGATAAGAGGTGCATTAGGTACACATCTCTCTCCTTGAATACAAAATTTACTTTCATTCTTTATACATTCAAGAGTGTTGTTTTGGTAACTGCATTTACGTGTGTCTCCCAACCCATAGCCACTCTCTTCCTAAAACAAGGTTTGTCCTTTCCATATTCATGATTTGGAAGTCTACATGGTCAGTGTAATTATGTTTGTTAACTTCCAAATTGGATACCATAGTATGCCATATCCTCCTGTCTTACCCTTGCATCATAGATGCTATGTATCAATGTGCATTGGGATGTTGGGGAATCTTTAGCTTCTTGATTAGAGCATCATTTATGAAGTTGTGGGTGGTCGAGTCATATATCATTACTTGCACCATGGTCCCATACACACTACCATGAAGTTAAACTAGCTCATGTGGTCCAAGATACAGTGAACACAATGACTGTGTCAAACAACATGTGTGCCCTATGTCCCCATGCATCACTTCTGCTCCCTTGCAACTAGAGTTGCCATGAATGGGATGCACTATGTAAACTGCCTTTTTTCCATTATCAAGGGCCGTACTACTCCATGATCCTCCCTTCTTTTCTTCCCCTTTCCTAAGTTGACAGTTCCATTGTGCATGGCTAGGAGACAAACACCTAAAACACATGTTTTCCCTCTTGGACCTCATACTAGTCCATCGGTAATTTGGGCATTTGTGATATTGGTTTCTTAGTAAATATTTTGTTTTTCCCCATGGTCACTTTCTTCTTGAACTTGGTTGTACTAAGAGTTTTGAGGGGTTGATTCTTCTCCATAGGAGTGTATTGAGGATGGTTATGGTCCCCTTAGATCTAAGCATACTTGATCGCGTCCTCAAAAGCCTTGGGCGTATTTCTTCTTACCTCTCTCTTAACGGCTTTGTCTAAGCCCCTAACAAACCCTCTTGTCTTCTAAAAGTCATCTAATCCCTTAAGCTTTAGTATGATCTCCCTATAGTGGGATATGTAGACCCACAAAGGCCTACCTCTCTATGTAATCATATCCTGCTCATCTCAATTCCTCTCTTCCTCATTCTCAAGAAGAAACTCTTTCAAGAAAAGAGTTTCAAACTGACTCCAGTTCTTCGGGATAAAATTTGCCTCCTTGAGACTCATTCACCACTTATAATCATGTGGGCCAAGCAAAAGACTTGCTTCTATCACATGATACTTAGGTGGGGTTCCCTTTAATTGATGTAGATCCTTCCACTTTTGCAAGAAAGTGCAGACTGCATCCTTATTCCTCTCACGTCATCCCCCATAAAGGTTGGTGGTTTGAGGTCTTTTAGGAGGGGAGGCTCCCTAGAGCTCTCTCCTTTATGTTTGTTAGGGAAAGGAACATCCTTCCTAGCTATCTCTACTATAGGAAATGTAGGCATATCTCTTTCCTTCCTAGCTAGGAAAGAGGTAACGAGAGTCTCTAGTGAGATCATCTGAGTCCTAAGTTGTTTTATTAGAGAGGTCATGCTACCAGTTTCTCTCTCTAACCTGAGGGTTTGATCCTTGAGTTTTGTGAATGGCTTTGTGAAACAAATACATCGTGAAGCTCTAAATAGAAATATTCCTCTTCTTGCTCAACCTTTTGCTCTACTTCTTGCTCAACCTTCTTGCTCAACATTTTGCTCTACTTCTTGCCCTTGCTCTACCTCTTCCATTCTATGGTCTAAATCCTCTAGTTGTTGCTCCCTAGGTGGAGAAGCATGTTCTAAAGGTTTCTTACCCTTAAGATCCATATTTACTCTTGTGTTTACTAACTAGAGTGTTCAGAACAAATGGAAGTAAATTTTATAAGCAAGAAAGAGAGAAAAACAGCACTAGAAAACTTCTGATACAATTGAAGCCTTCCAAAGCTATATTGAAGCAATCTTCCAAGTTTTGAGGCTCTGATTTACAATCCTTACGAGGCTCAAATGAAAATTCTAAATGCTTGCTTGGTCCAAGAGGGATCTTAGCACGAAAAACCAATGAAAATGATGCCAAAAGAAAGTGGCAATAGGTCAAACATGAGAACTGAGCAAAATTTATGCACTTTTGCTCCTTGCCCGTCCTTTCCACTCAAATATGAATGGTCTACCACCTGCAAATCAAAGCTATGATTCCAACCCAAGCGACAAAAGTTAATTATGATGCCAAACAATAAAAAAACTAGTCCTAGAAGTGATGACCTAGGATCTACTGAAATGTTGTAGAGGGATTTTGATCAAGCAAAACTTCTCCAAATCAAGAACCATTTGACCCTAAGTGAATCTTAAATGTATCTTCAAAATATGATGAAAATCACTTTGATTGGATCTTAGAGTGCCAAGCTATGGGTCAAAGAAGATCGACATGTCAATGTGGGAAGTTGATATGCAAATCTTCATGATGGGGAAACTTTGGGGGCTTCAAAGAGGATAGTCCATATGGTTTTCACCTCTTCACATATAGAACCACATGTATACATATTGATTTCCCCAAAAGACATCTCTAAACTCCCCCCCACCCCAAAGCAAGAAAACTCAAAATCTGACCAACTTTTACCTCCTCCCTAATGGATGATATTTGAAAATCCAACTCCCAAGTGGCTCTAGATGAGCTCCTCCTCAGGGTATAAGAGGACAAGCCTCACTTCATGTGCTCCATCCAAGAGAAGGAGGGGAGGGAGGAGGAGCTTGGCTCCTCACATGCATTGCCTGAGTTCACACATTGGTCGCGTTCTTCTATTGTCCTTTGTGGGCTAATCTAGTCAATAACAGATGTTTGTGCACATGATGATATTTTTCCCATGCTTTGATACCATTGTTGGAACCTCTTGATGATCCTCCTTGTTTTTGGAGGTCACGCAACACAAATTACGAGGCAAAAGAGAGACTGCATGCCGACTACAATCTCAGAATAGTCACACGGAGACCTTCAATGATTATTTCTGCCCTATCATGTACTTACCTCCATTAATTCATTCTCTCATTAGTTGCAACCTATGGAATCACCACATGGCTTCACACATGGATGCCACATGGCACTCATGTGTGAGCCCAACTATATAGGACTAAGAGGTGATTCACACCTCTCTCCCAAGGATACTCCATCTAACAAGTGATCACATTGTTGCCTCATGATGGTAATGCCAAAAACAGGTAGAGGAGATGCCTTAATTTGGAAGTGCCAAAAATGGGTAGTGGAGATGCCTTATTTTGGAAGTGTAAGCACTTTTGGGCCTCTTGAAGCCTTAATTCTTGAGTTTTTATTCCATGAGTCTGACATGCGATCATCATCATACAATTTAGCCTTGCTGTGAGTGTATCAACCTTCAAGAGAGTGAAGTCACCTTGGCTTAGGAATTTTCCACTTGAGAGCCTTATGAATTGACAAGTAGTCACCCTTGGTAGAGGAGTTGCAATACTTACTTACATGCATGATTGTAGAGAAGTGGTAGAGTGGTCACTCTTGTTGAGTGGGTCATGGTTGAGAGGTCACCCAACTAGTTGAGATTTAAGGTTGAGGTGCCTAGTCACCTTAACTACCAAACGGATTTCTCAAACCAAGATGAAGGGTAAATTCTAAAGGTTATTATGTGTGACTTGGGGAGTGTAAGTCATAACTTAGGCAAGCGCATGCCTTGCTTGTACTCATTGCAAGGTATAGGGCAATGAGTCATCCCCCATTACTCCTAAGGTGAGCATCCCCCCCATCGGCTTCTGAAGGCGAGGATGAGAAGAGGGCACCTTAACGCCTTAATTTTAGGCCCATGGAAATTGGGTTTCAATATTGAGATGACGTCTTGTTGCTACAAGTCCTCCTTGAGCCAACATTTCTCAATTACACCACTGCTCGTGCTAGAGACCCTCACATCGAGTCTTTGCACCACTCTGATGCAAGCTTCTTCTTTAGTTGTTGCAAATGAAAGTTCCTTATTCTCACATAAATGAACTACAACACAGAAATGAAATGACCTAATGGTATATGTAGTTAATTCATGCCCTCTTTATTGTTTCGATTGAAGTAGGTCTTCACCCTAGAAATGTTAACAAGGTGCATCTTCTCACCCTTCAAGTTTTCCATTTGAATTGCTCCTTGGGGTAATATCCTCGGCAATTTATAAGTTCCTACCCATTCGGGTGCCTGTTTAGCTAACACTGGAGACAAAAGGCTTACTTTGATGCACGTATCAAAGACTAAGGCTTAAAAGGTGGTGACTTAATATTGGTTTACACATTGAAATTACATGCCCATAAGTTGGAAAAATGTGATTACAGACCCATGATTATCAATAGAATTTCCAAAAGCCATGTTGTTCAATAATCCACACTAGAGGGTGACATATTGCAAACCATATTAGTGGATGTTGAGTAAAGCTCTATCAGGAACCCCTTACAGAGGACACACTCACATAATTGAACAAAGCTAAGAAGTTTAAAGAAGAAGAGAGGAAGCATAGGCAGATGCCAAAGAGAAAATTAGGAGAATAAAACTAAGATGATAAGACTTGCTAGCCAATCTCAATGCCCCTCCCATCACATGGCAATGTGCCAGTCAGATACAAAGTGCAATCCTAGCATAATAGATAGAAGACATTTCATCTTGATTAATCTAGGATAGGTCACTACAATCAAGATGATTAGAGCCCTTATTGATTTGAGCTGCAACAAGTGACATTAGGTACTCTCGTTGTCAAGACATGAGCATGCATGTAACTCTAGTAGAGGCATATCTCATCGGACTGGGAGGTGTAGGGACCTCATGTGTCAGAGAGGCTGAAGTGCATGTTCTCTTGCATGATGTTCCTCTGATAGTCAAGCTTTTGGTGTGCCATGATGATGACCTAACAATACCTCTACTATTGGTCAAAGATTGGATATATGGTCACACAATAGAATTAAGCTGTAGGAAACAACTCCTTCAAGTTTGGGTGAATAAGCAATGCCTTATGATTGAATTAGAAGGACCAAACCTTCTTGTTCCAAGTCCATACACTCCATATGTGCTTGGAAATTTGATGAGCTTAATTATTAAATCCCTTCTTGATAAGCTATGCATGTATTGGTGCCCCCTTCTTTTCCAAAGGATAGTGATCCCACTATGAAGAAACAACCTTAGGAACCATGTCACCCACCACACTAATGAGTAAAGCAAGTGCAAAATCATAATTGAACGCCACCTTATCATAGGAGGAAAGCTACCCCAAAAACAAAAAAGATATGGGTGAAGAAAGGCAAGCAACCAATTACTTCTCTAAAGAAGTCAATGCCGTGAAAAAACAGCCTGTTTAGGAGATCGAATGACCATCGTCAAGAAATTCAACTAGGAACGATATGTCAAGTCTAGATACCTGAGCAATTTCTAAAGCCATGCCCTAATTCTTCTAACATATTGGTTCCCAAAGCTTGCTATAAGGTCTCAACATCCCCCCACCACACCTTTCCTACTAGAGAAACCTAGGTGGTCATCTCATAATCAAGAATAATGTAAACCGCAATCGTATTGCATGAAGAAGACATGTACTCCTCATTCATTAACTATATGGAATGCCTAAACTACCCCAGGAACAACCTCAAATAGTCTCTCATTTACATCTTTTTAATGTACAAACACACCCCCCAAGGCAATACTTTGTCTCATGTTATGGCCATTGTAATCCTAACACCTTCACACATCATCATAATTTCATAAGAAGACAAAGACCTATTCACAATCCTTGTAATATTTAATCCAACAAAACATGTAATGAAGTAATGAACCTAGATGAGCTTCCCATAGACTGCTTGCACCATGCTTAAACACTTTCATAGATCAATTGCACAGTGCACAAAAGAAACAAAGTAAAGGAATCTATGTTAGTATTGGAAAGGGACCACCATTTCACCATACTAGGATCTTATGTCTCTGACCATATTAACATGTATTTTCCTTGTCTTAGCAAATCTTGAATTGGATTCACATAAGAAGCACCAAGACAACAATAGGTCCTAGTTCCATGCACATTGATTATAGATACATGCGTGTGGAGGAATACCCTTTATTATAACCCCCATAATTCAACAGCATTCAAGGAGAAATACCTATCAGCCACCCCCAAGTCAACCATGTTGAAATAGTTCATGCAAAATCTCACTGGTTCTCACTGGTTCCAAGGATTAGTAGGTCCCCTCACATATGAAAATTTCATATGGGAGGCAAAGTTGTATTTCAACCACCACTGAGGTTGCTTTCAACTTTTTGCTCATGATTTTGAAGATTTGTAGGACTCAAAAGATTTTTACAACCCATACGGGAAAATATAGGATTCTATGACTACTTGAACCACATATATATACATCAGCCTATGCATGTGTACGGAACACTTTGCATTTCCAAGACAAGATAGATTCACTCAACCACACAAGAAGATCTCTTTTAGCCTTTACTTTGCTCATAATAATTTTTCGAAGATTGATCTACTTCATTGGATCATCAACCAACTATATGTAGCAAAAACTAGATGGCCAAGAAAGTAGGTACTCAATGGATGTTACACCATTACACGCATAGTTTACATGTGTTTGGCATATGACATACCCATCAAAAAGTTCTAGCAAGGGCACAACTATAGACATTTAAAGAAGGAAGAGCCTCCACTTTGCATCAAACAAAGCATACGCATGAAATAATTCCATTCCTAAAATGCTTTGAAACTTCACCCACTCCATTGCCATCCCCTTTGGGAGCATCACCTATTGTTCCCCCATTTACCATTTGCATTCTGTAACTAGAGATATTACAAACTGAGCAGTCGTCTATACCACCACATACAAAATTGCAACCACACTAGTATTTCTTTGTATTTGACAATTAACCCTGTTTTTCATGCTAGGACCAAACATATTGAGATTCAATATCATTTTCTAAGGGAGAACGTTGTTGATAAAGAAATAAAAGTAATGCATACCCCTACAAAGGATCAACTTGCAGATATGTTGACAAACAGTGTGGATAAAGATATGGCAGGGATAAAGAAGATGTGGGTAATCACAATTAAAGATTGAGGGGGAGCTATCGGAGCAGGACAATCATTAATTGATGATTACAATGAAGAATGAAGAGTGAAGGATAAAGAAAAGAACAAAGGATGAAGCATGAAGTAAACAGAAGAATCAGAGAAAAGTGATTTGTATATATATGTACATTAAGTTTGTAATTAGTTCATCAATACTTTTGTAATATTGATGTGTATGTATAGATATGCCTATGTATACTTGTATATGGATGGTATATATATGAGAGAAGAATTATAGATGATATAGAGAGGAGTAGATCATAATTTGAATGAGAGTTTTCCATCAGATGTAAGATGAGTTGAATAGAAGAACTTTTTCTAAGAATTGCGTGTCGATCTTTTCTCCATTTCTCTTTCTGTGCTTGATCATTTTAGAAATACTTTTGTATGTGTCTAAGACCGTAGTTAATGCATCTATGGTCAAGTTTTGAGAGATCAATTACAAACAGGCTAAGAGAATTGTGAGTAAGAACATTTGTATGTGTAAATGATTAGTAACATTAGCGGAGTGTTGTGACAAAGTTTCATAGAAAACTTTAACCATTTCATCAGTCAATGAAAGAGTTTTTTGAAGCACACTTTTTTGAGTGAAGTTACAAATTCACAGAAGTGATAGAGATTCATAGTTTGGTAGAAATTATCCAAAATTGAAGAAGGTTTTGAGTTATGCTTGATATAGAGGTGTTCTAAACTCAACTATAACTTGCCGTTTGGAGATTAATCATCTCCATCAGTCGTATTAGAGCAAATTTGATCAAAGTTGAAGGAAAGGAAGACCTTGACTGCTACAAACATATAAAATTCAACATTTGAAGATTCAAAAGGACAAAGTGTGAAGGAAAATCTAAAAGGAAACACATGAGAGCAATCAAAAGGATCAACGGGATTAAATTTTGAAGCCAAGATACATTCATTACTCATAAGGTTGAAGATTTGATGATACAAGTAAAGAAAGATTGGGAGATAGTCTCCAAATTGAGAAGTTGGACAAAGAGAACTATCCAGCTTGGTCGATGAGGATGGAAGCTCATCTTATGAGCAAAGATCTGATAGGATATATTACACGAGAAGAAGAAAAGCCAGAATACAAAGATCCTAGTGTTCCTACTAGGGGGGAGCTTGCAGACTTAAAGGTCTAGATGAAGAAGGATGCTCAAACAAGGAGCATAATCTATATGGCAATAAATGATCTTGCTTCCTCACATTAGAGGACTTGAAAATGCAAGTGATATATGAAATGCTTTGTAGGAGCATTTTCAGAATACAACAAAGTCGAGGAAAGCATCATTATGGGCAGAGGTTACCACATTCAAGAAGAAGGCCTCACAATCAATATCTGATTATGTGACAAAGATGAAAGACATTGCTGATTCTTTAGGTGCAGTTGATGAAGACATTGAAAAAGATAAATTTGTAAGACAAATTCTCATAGGTCTAAGAGGAGATGAGAAGTGGAAGCCTTTCGTCTTGTCAACTAAACTTTCATTAGATCATTTCACTCCTGATTTGAATCAATTGTTAGGACATATGCTAACTTTTGAGAATGGTATCAAAGGAGATGTTGATAAGAGTGTAGGTCATACAATGTATTCTAAGGATAAGAAGAAAGCTATCAAAGGAAAGAAACAATCACTTGAAGATGAAGGTACTTGAAACCAAGCAAACTTCCTAAGAGGAAGAGGAAGTGGCAGAAGTAGAGGAAGAGGCAGAAACAACAAGGATAATATCAAAGCTTGTTGGATATGTGGTAAGACCAATCATCTAGCTCGTGAATGTTGGCATAACAATCAAAGTGTTAGTAACTTTAATCAGAGTTATAATCAAAGAGGCAGAGGTGTAAGAAATCAGAGAGGAAGTTTTAGAGGTAGAGGTAGTAGAGGCTTCTTTGGAAGAAATGGTGGAAGAAACTTTCAAGGTCAGCCCTACAAAAATACCTACTACAATTATGCATCATATCAGAAGGAGGATACAACTCTAATCATGAATGCAATATGTGAAGTTCCAAGTGAAGATCAAAGAGTGGTAACATTGCTTTAATGAATAATTTGGAGAATAAAGTGATTAATCATACAGTTCAAACAAGTGACAATACAAAGCACAAGGTCAAGTCTGTTGGATCAATTAAAGCGAAAGATGGGAGTACTCTCTTGACTAAGTTTTTGTATGTTCCTACAACCCAAAGAATTGGATTAGTGTAGGACAAATTGTGGAAAAAGGATATGAGGTGAGGTTCACTAATGATGGAGTTTATGTTGAAGACCCTCACCAAGGGTATAAGCAAATTGTTATAGGAAACAAAGAAGCGAGGCTTTTCACATTCAAGGTACAAGGTAATGTTGGACATGCCTTGTTCACATATGGAGAGCAAAAGATTTTTGAGTTGGATCTTTGGCACAAAAGGCATGGACACTTTAATGAAAGAGGTATCAAAGAGATGATTAATAATGGTTCAGTATTTGGATTACCTAATGTTGTAGGTCAACACATGACATACATATGTGAAACATGCCAATTAGGTAAGGCTCATAAGCAATCATACAACAAGCATGGTTTCATGTATTTAGAAAGACTTGAATTGGCACATACAGATGTGTGGGGTACGTCAAAGGAATTTAGCATAAATGGTTCAAGTTATTATGTCATTTATGTTTATGATGCTACCAGGTGGATCACTATTTATGTGATCAAAGATAAGTCAGAAGTGTTTAGTACATTTAAACACTATCATGTATATGCAGAGAGGGTTATAAGAAAAAAATTGAAGAGATTGAGATCAGATGGAGGGGGATAGTATTTTTCAAATGAATTCAGTGATTATTTGTGGAATGCAGGTATAAAGAGAGAATTTACTTGCAGGTACTCTCCTCAACAAAATGGTGTAGCAGAAAGGAGAAATAGAACTCTTGTTGAGTTTGCAAGACCAATGATGAAAGATAAGAATTGCCCTAATTATTTGTGGGTTGAGGCTATAAATACAGCCACATACTTGGTTAATAGGCTACCATGTAAAGCTTTACAGGGATGACACCATATGAAGTTTGGTGGGGTAAGAGACCTACATTAGATCATTGCAAAGTATTTGGTTGCTTAACCTATGCTTATGTTCCTTCTCAATTAAGGCATAAATTGGAACCAAAGGCTTAAAAATATATGTTCATTGGTTATGATGATAAGCAAGTGGGATACAGGTTGTGGAGTCCATCTACAAAGCAATTCCTTGTATCAAAGGATGTCACATTTGATGAGCAAGGTACTTGGTACTCAGGTGCAAATAGTGCTTATACAGGTCTTGAGGGAACATTGAATCAGAAGAAAGGTAAATCAAAGGTTCAAATCTTTGAGGAAGAAGAGAATAATGAAGTACTAGTTGAAGATGAAGAAATGCAAAGGTTTGATCGAGAATGTGAAAAACCAGAAACTTCAAGAAGTGCAGAACTCAGGAGATCATCAATGCACAAATGGCAACCCATAAGTTATAGCTATGTTACTTCATTCTTGACTACTAAAGATTATGCTTACATGATAAAAGAAGGTGAAGACCCATCCACATATGATGAAGCCAAAGGAAAGGAGAATTGGGAAAAAGTTATGAAGGAAGAGTATGATGCACTCATTGAGAATGAGACTTGGTAATTGGTATGTAAACCAATTAATCAGAAGGTAATTTGATATAAGTGGGTTTACAAAACAAAAAGATTTGCAGATGGAAGTGTGTCTAGGTACAAAGCCAGACTTGTTGTAAAAGGATATGCACAAACATATGGTGTGGAGTATGATGAAACTTGTAGTCGTGTTGCAAAGATGACAACAATAAAGACTCTCATAGCTATTGCTGCTTGCAAAGGTTGGAAACTATTTCAATTAGATGTGAAGAATGAATTTTTGAATGGTTACATTTCAGATGAAGTTTTCATGGAACAATCACACAACTTTAAAAGATAAAATTTATCCAGATCATGTGTGTAAGCTCAAGAGAGCTTTGTATGGCTTGAATCAGGCCCCAAAGGCATGGAATTACAGGCTTGTAAAGTTCTTGAATAGTCAAAGCAACTGAGGATGGATTTATATATGTTTGTATTTATAATGATGACATAATACTTAGAGGTATAGATGAGAAAGGCATACAAATGCTTAAGAAGCAGATGGAGAAAGAATTCAAGATCAGTGACTTGGGAAATTTGTCATATTTCTTGGGAATGGAGATTTTGTATACGAACATGGAATATATGTGACTCAAGAAAGGTATTTGAAGAGTCTGCTAATCCAGTTTAAAATGGAAGATTACAGGATAGCATGAACTCCAATGGAAGTGAAACACAAATTTAGTAGAAATGGAGGGGCAGAATTCAAAGACATGAAGCTTTATCAAAGTTTGGTGGGTAACTTGATTTATGCTACATTAACAAGGCCTGATTTGTCATATGCAGTTGGAGTTTTATCTCAATTCATGCATTGTCCTAGAAAGGAACATATGATTGCAGGTCAAAGGGTGCTTAGGTATATTAAGGGCACACTTTAAGAAGGTTTGCATTATGGATTTACTTCAGATACAAGGATCAATATATATAGTGACGCAGATTGGGAAAGTAACTCTGGCGATAGAAGTTCAACACATGGGTATTTGTGTTATGTGGGAGATAAGTTAATTTCATGGTGTTCTAAGAAGCAACATACAGTTGCTTTGTCATCTACAGAAGCAGAGTATAAAGGTATGGTAGAAGCTGCAAAGGAAGTCATATGGCTAAAAACTCTCCTGAGTTTTCATATCATTTAGAGAGCTCCTATTATTTGTGGAGATAATATGCATTCTTTGTATTTGGCAGCTAACCTTGTGTTTCATGGCAGGACCAAACATATTGAGATTCAATATCATTTTCTAACAGAGAAGGTTGTTGATAAAGAAATAGAAGTCATGCATACCCCTACAAAGGATCAACTTGCAAATATGTTGACAAAGAGTGTGTATGGACCCAAGTTGCAGAGGTTCAAAGATATGGCAGGGATAAAGAAGATGCAGGTAATCAGAATTAAAGATTGAGGGGGAGCTATTGGAGCAGGACAATCGTTAATTGATGATTACCATGAAGAATGAAGAGTGAAGGATAAAGAAAAGAACAAATTATGAAGCATGAGTAAAGAGAAGAATTTGAGAAAAGTGATTTGTATATATATCTACATTAAGTTTGTAATTAGTTCATAAATAGTTTTGTGATAGTGATGAGTATGTATAGATATGCCTATATATACTTGTACATGGATGGGATACATATGAGAGAAGAAGTATAGATAATATAGAGAGGAGTAGATCATAAGTTGAATGAGAGTTATCCATGAGATGTAAGATGAGTTGAATAGAAGAAGTTTTTCTAAGAATTGCGCATCAATCTTTCCTCCATTTCTCTTTCCGTGCTTGATCATTTTAGAAATCCTTTTGTATGTGTCTAAGTCCATAGTTAATGCATCTATGGTCAAGTTTGAGAGATCAATTGCAAACAGGCTAAGAGAATTGTGAGTAGGAACATTTGCATGTGTAAATGTATTAAGTAACTTCTGAAACAGGCACAAATTCGATGGTCAATGATTTGATTAGATTTCAGTGTACAGTGTAAAGTTTTACACAAACGAGTACTCAAATCTAAGTTGGAAGGTAAGCCATCTATGTTTAGAAGCATTTGATTAAACATGTTGTAGATTCAGGGAACCAGGTAGTTAAAGTTGCACCGCCTTCAAAGAAAACCTATTTCAGACATAGGTTTACTTATTGAAGTAAATCCTAACTTTTCTAAGCTATTTTGAAGAATTTTCACTTGTAGTAGCTGCGCAAACATTAGAGGAGTGTTGTGACAAAGTTTCATAGAAATCTTTAACCATTTCATCAGTCAATGAAAGAGTCTTTTGAAGCAGACGTTTTTAGTGAAGTTACAATTCACAGAAGTGATAGAGATTCATAGTTTGGTAAAAATTATCCAAAATTGAATATGATTTTGAGTTATGCTTGATATAGAGGTGTTCTAAACTCAAGTATAACTTGTCTTTTGGAGATTAATCATCTCCATTAGTGGTATCAGAGCAGATTTGATCAAAGTTGAAGGAAAGGAAGACCGTGACTACTACAGACATATAAAATTCAACATTTGAAGATTCAAAAGGACAAAGTGTGAAGGAAAAGCTAAAAGGAGACACACGAGAGCAATCAAAAGGATTAGAAGGATTAGATTTCTAAGCTAAGATACATTCATTATTCATAAGGTTGAAGATTTGATAGTACATGTGAACAAAGAATGGGAGATAGTCTCCAAATTGAGAAGGTGGACAAAGAGAACTATCCAGCTTGGTCTATGAGGATGGAAGCTCATCTTATGAGCAAAGACGTGATAGGATATATTACACGAGAAGAAGAAAAACCAGAATACAAAGATCCTAGTGTTCCTACTAGGGAGGAGCTTGCAGACTTTAAGGTTTGGATGAAGAAGGATGCTCAAACAAGGAGCATAATCTATATGGCAATAAATGATCTTGATTCCTCACATTAGAGGACTTGAAAGGGCAAGTCATATATGGAATGCTTTGGAGGAGCATTTTCAGAATACAACAAAGTCGAGGAAAGCATCACTATGGGCAGAGTTTACCAGATTCAAGAAGGAGGTCTCACAATCAATATCTGATTATGTGACAAAGATGAAAGACATTGTTGATTCTTTAGGTGCAATTGATAAAGTCATTGAAGAAGATAAATTGGTAAGACAGATTCTCACAGGTCTAAGAGGAGATGAGAAGTGGAAGCCTTTCATCTTGTCAACTGAACTTTCATTAGATCATTTCCCTGCTAATTTGAATCAATTGTTGGGACATATGCTAACTTTTGAGAATGATATTAAAGGAGATGTTGATAAGAGTGTAGGTCATGCAATGTATTCTAAGGATAAGAAGAAATCTATCAAAGGAAAGCAACAATCAGTTGAAGATGAAGGTACTCCAAGCCAAGCAAACTTCCTAAGAGGAAGAGGACGTGGTAGAAACAACAAGGATAATGTCAAAGCTTGTTGGATATGTGGTAAGACTAATCATCTAGCTCATGAATGTTGGCATAACAATCAAAGTGTTGGTAACTTTATTGAGAGTTATAATCAAAGAGGCAAAGGTGGAAGAAATCAGAGAGGAAGTTTTAGAGGTAGAGGTAGTAGAGGCTTCTTTGGAAGAAATGGTGGAAGAAAATTTCAAGGTCAATCCTACAACAATACCTACTACAAGTATGCATCAGATCAGAAGGAGGATTCAACTCTAATCATGAATGCAATATGTGAAGTTCGAAGTGAAGATCAAAGAGTGTTTTACATTGATTCAGGATGCAGCAATCATGTGAGTGGTAACATAGCTTTAATGACTAATTTGGAGAATAAAATGATTAATCATATAGTTCTAGCAAGTGACAATACAAAGCACAAGGTGAAGTCTATTGGATCAGTTAAAGCCAAAGATGGAAGTACTCTCTTGAGTAAGGTTTTGTATGTTCCTACAATTCTAAAGAATTTGATTAGTGTAGGGCAAACTGTGGAAAAAGGATATGACGAAAGGTTCATTAATGATGGAGTTTATGTTGATGACCCAGCCAAGGGTATAAGCAAATTGTTACAGGAAAGAAAGAAGGGAGGCTTTTCACATTCAAGGTACAAGGTAATGTTGGACATACCTTGTTCACATATGGAGAGCAAAAGATTTCTTAGTTGATTCTTTGCCACAAAAGGCTTGGACACTTTAATGAAAGAGGTATCAAAGAGATGATTAATAATGGTTTAGTATTTGGATTACCTAATGTTGCAGGTCAACACATGACATACAGATGTGAAGCATGTCAATTAGGTAAGGCTCATAAGCAATCATACAACAAGCATGGTTTCATGTATTCAGAAAGACTTGAATTGGTACATACAGATGTGTGGGGTCCTTCAAAGGAATTTAGCATAAATGGTTCAAGATATTATGTCATTTATGTTGATGATGCTACCAGGTGGATCACTATTTATGTGATCAAAGATAAGTTAGAAGTGTTTAGTACATTTAAACACTATCATGTATATGGTGAGAGGGTTACAAGACAAAAATTGAAGAGATTGAGATCAGATGGAGGGGGAGAGTATTTTTCAAATGAATTCAGTGATTATTTGTGGAATGCAGGTATAAAGAGAGAATTTACTTGCAAGTACTCTCCTCAACAAAATGGTGTAGCAGAAAGGAGAAATAGAACTCTTGTTGAGTTTGCAAGATCAATGATGAAAGAGAAGAATTTCCCTAATTATTTGTGGGCCGAGGTTGTAAATACAGCCACATACTTGGTTAATATGCTACCATGTAAAGCTTTGCAGGGTATGACACCATAGGAAGCTTGGTGGGGTAAGAGACCTACATTAGATCATTGCAAAGTATTTGGTATGTTCCTTCTCAATTAAGGCATAAATTGGAACCAAAGGCTGAAAAATATGTGTTCATTGATTACGATGATAAGCAAACGGGATACAGGTTGGGGAGTCCATCTACAAAGCAATTCCTTGTATCAAAGGATGTCACATTTGATGAGCAAGGTACTTGGTACTCAGGTACAAATAATGCTTATACAGGTCTTGAAGAAACATTGAATCACAAGAAAGGTAAATGAACGGTTCAAATCTTTGAGAAAGAAGATAATAATGAAGTACTAGTTGAAGATGAAGAAATGCCAAGGTTTGATCCAGAATGTGATGGACGAGAAACTTCAAGAAGTGGAGAACTCAGAAGATCATCAAGGCACAAATTGCAACCCCTAAGGTATAGCTATGATACTTCATTCTTGACTACTAAAGATTATGCTTACATGATAAAAGATGATGAAGACCCATCCACATATGATGAAGCCAAAGGAAAGGAGAATTGGGAAAAAGCTATGAAGGAAGAGTATGATGCACTCATTGAGAATGAGACTTGGGAATTGATACATAAACCAATTAATCAGAAGGTAATTGGATGTAAGTGGGTTTACAAAACAAAAAGATTTGCAGATGGAAGTGTGTCTAGGTACAAAGCGAGACTTGTTGTAAAAGGATATGCAAAGACATATGGTGTGGAATATGATGAAACTTGTAGTCCTGTTGCAAAGATGACAACAATAAGGACTCTCATAGCTATTGCTGCTTGCAAAGGTTGGAAACTATCTCAATTAGATGTGAAGAATGCAATTTTGAATGGTTACATTTGAGATGAAGTTTCCATGGAACAACGAGATGGTTTTAAAGATCAAATTTATCCAGATCATGTGTGTAAGCTCAAGAGAGCTTTGTATGGCTTGAAGCAGGCCCCAAGGGCATGGAATTAGAGGATTGTAAAGTTCTTGAAGGAACTTGGTTTTCAAGCATCAAAGGCAGATAGTAGCTTGCTAGTTAAAGCAAGTAAGGATGGATTTATATATGTTTGTATTTATGTTGATGACATAATACTTACAGGTACAGATGAGAATGGCATACAAATGCTTAGTGACTTGGGAAATTTGTCATATTTCTTGGGAATGGAGATTTCATATACTCAACATGGAATATATGTGACTCAAGAAAGGTATTTGAAGAATCTGCTAATCAAGTTTAAAATGTAAGATTGCAGGATAGCACCAACTCCAATGGAAGTGAATCACAAATTGAGTAGATATGGAGGAGAAGAATTCAAAGACATGAAGCTTTATTAGAGTTTGGTGGGTAGCTTGATTTATGCTACATTAACAAGGCTTGATTTGTCATATGTAGTTGGAGTTTTATCTCAATTCATGCATTTTCCTAGAAAGGAACATTGGATTCCAGGTCAAAGGGTGCTTAGGTATATTAAGGGCACACTTAAAGAAGGTTTGCATTATGGATTTACTTTAGATACAAGGATCAAGATATATAGTGATGCAGATTGAGCAGGTAACTCTGATGATAGAAGATCAACACATGGGTATGTGTGTTATGTGGGAGATAAGTTAATTTCATGGTGTTCTAAGAAGCATCATACAGTTGCTTTGTCATCTACAGAAGCAGAGTATAAAGGTATGGTAGAAGCTGCAAAGGAAGTCATATGGTTAAAAACTCTCATGAAGAGTTTTGATATCATTCAAAGTACTCCTATCATTTGTGGAGATAACATGAGTTCTTTGTTTTTGGAAGCTAACCCTATGTTTCATGCCAGGACCAAACATATTGAGATTCAATATCATTTTCTAAGAGAGAAGGTTGTTGATAAAGAAACAGAAGTAATGCATACCCGTACAAAGGATCAACTTGCAGATATGTTGACAAAGAGTGTGGATGGACCCAAGTTGCAGAGGTTCAAATATATGGCAGGGATAAAGAAGATGCAGGTAATCAGAATTAAAGATTGAGGGGGAGCTATTGGAGCAAGACAGTCATTAATTGATGATTACAATGAAGAATGAAGAGTGAAGGATAAAGAAAAGAACAAAGGATGAAGCATGAAGTAAAGAGATGAATCACAAAAATGTGATCTGTATATATATGTACATTAAGTTTGTAATTAGTTCATAAATACTTTTGTAATACTGACGAGTATGTATATATATGCCTATATATACTTGTACATGGATGGTATACATATGAGAGAAGAAGTATATATGATATAGAGAGGAGTAGATCATAAGTTGAACGAGAGTTATCCATCAGATGTAAGATGAGTTGAATAGAAGAAGCTTTTTTGAGAATTGTGCGTCGAACTTATCTCCATTTCTCTTTTTGTGCTTGATCATTTTAGAAATCCTTTTGTATGTGTATAAGTCCATAGTTAATGCATCTATGGTCAAGTTTTGAGAGATCAATTGCAAATAGGCTAAGAGAAGTGTGAGTAGGAACATTTGTATGTATAAATGTATTAAGTAACTTCTGAAACAGGTGCAAATTCAATGGTCGATGATTTGATCAGATCTCAGTGTATAGTGTAAAGTTTTACACAAATGAGAACTCAAAATCTTAGTTGGAAGGTAAGCCTTCTATGTCTAAAAGCATTTGATTAAACGGGTTGTAGATTGAGAGAACTAAGTAGTTAAAGTTGCATATGTAAAAGTCACCTTGAGAGAAAGCCTGTTTTAGACATAGGTTTACTTATTGAAATAAATCTGAAGTACTATAAGTTCTTTTGAAGAACTTTCACTTATAGTAGCTGCACAAACATTAGAGGAGTGTTGTGACAAAGTTTCATAGAAAACTTTAACCATTTCATTAGTCAATGGAAGAGTTTATTGAAGTAGACTTTTCTGAGTGAAGTTACAATTCACAGAAGTGATAGAGATTCATAGTTTGGTAAAATTATCCAAAATTGAAGAAGGTTTTGAGTTATGCTTGATATAGAGGTGTTCTAAACTCAAGCATAACTTATCTTTTGGAGATTAATCATCTCCATCACTCTCCCCACTATTGCACCTCCCCTATCCCATATTCCACCACCACAACTCACAAGCATAGTCACTTTCCCATCCCGCATCCCCTTCCCCCCTACATTTAATATTCCACACCTTGCATCTACTCATACAAATCCCCTTTTTCAACATCAGGAATAGAGAATGCTTTGGCACAAATTCTATCGTGTATGAGTCAAGTCCTGAGGAGTACGCCACACTAGGAAAATTGAACAATACTATTTAGGAACAGGAAAACTCTCTCCAAACACAAGTGAATTCACTCATGGTAGAGAATGCCTCATTAGATGCTCGATACACCACTCTGAAGGAAGTGCATGTGACATTAAAGACACAATTTGAAGAGTACAATCAAGAGATAATCAAAGTTCTCAAAGACAACCTAAGGATTCTGCTGGAATGTAATGCAAATCTTAGCTAAAATATGGCCTTGCTGTGCAGCCATAATGCAAATCTTAGCTAAAATATGGCCTTGTTGTGTAGCCATCTTGCCACTATTAGAGAAGAGAATACGAGGTTGTAGAGACAAAATGAAGAAAATTTGGAGGCAGCTATGGAACTTGATGTGGCCATGCCCATTAGCCCATCACAATTCCACGCGGTGCCCCAAGACTCTATCAAAATCATCTTGGAAGATTAGATAACCTTGTTAGACGCACATGACATGCTTAAGGAGGCATTTGCAACCCTCAAGGCAACACAAAGAATAGAAGAATCATTGGTTCTTCCCTTTACAAGTATCGTACCTGACACATCACCTAAAGCCATGATTGAACTAGAGAACCTTTGAAAAGAGGTACAAGACATGATTGCACAAATAAGAGAAAAAAAACTCACGATGCAAAATTTCACTAGAATGATGAGAATCCTTGCTAGAACAACCAAAACCTCATGAAGCTATCACCATACCCCTCAACCCAGTAAGAAGAATATGAGCCACAACTTGCATTGGTGGCTGGGTCAGAGAGGAGGGACATGATGTATTTGATCTATAATGTCCAACATGATTGAAACACATTGAAGAAATTGGAAAAGCTCATTTGTCTCACGTGGAAGTATAACAAGCAAATTTAGTGCTCTTTGAAGAATCTACTTTGAAATTAACTTATTTCTAATAGTTGGCTCTCAAGTCGACCAATTATTATGGAATTATGGATAAGCTTTGAGGCAGCCTACAAAGATTCTTTTGACATAATCGTCCTTTGTGTTTCATTCTAATGACATATCATCACATGATAACCTCTTTTAAACCATAGAGATTTTCTCGTCACTTGTTTCATCCCACTGGTGCTCGCGAGCTTGCGGCTGGCGATGGATCGCCTCATCTCGTGGAGTGCGTCGCAGTTTCGCCCCTATTCGTTTATCTCGTCCTCATGGCGGTTTACTTCTCTTCCGCCACTTGTCCACCCCATTGCTGCACCAGTGGCGTTTCGGCGGGCGGAGAAGGAGGTCCATTTCCGTACTTCGCGGCCACTTCTCTCGAGCCTTTCAAAGGTCTGCTGTCAGAGGCAAGGGAAACCCTCCGAAGGTGGAGCGGAAGTGCCTGAGCCAGTTGAAATTCGCGTTATCTTGCAAGCCTGCTTATGGTTGCTTGTAGGCATCTACGTCGTTTGGCTCTTCATTCTACCATATGCACCGGTGCTTCTTCCTATCCCTCCCGCTGCGTTTCTTTTTAAGTGCTTCATACATTTGCGCACATGCACTGGATCATAACTACTTCAGGTGTTTGAGTGTGTAACAAAATGGAGTAGCTTACCGTGGAATTCTTGTATTTCTTAAGAGAAGAAGCGTGGAGAAAGTAAGTAGGATGTGAGTTGGAATAAATGTGAGTTTTTGCTAGGTTAGATGTGATCAATCCACATGTTCACGTTTGCAGTTTTCTTATGTGTTGCTAGAGCGTCGCAACAATACAGCGGTATTCCTTTATTAGCATCTTGTATCGAAGCGGCCTTCATTTCATTGAATAACTGATTCGGAGTGTGCATGTGTGTGTATTTGCGTAGACTTTGCATGATATGTGACATTTAGATGTTTGTACAGGTACCAAAATCTGTGTATACAATTCTTGTGTGTTTATGAATTATTTCTCTGACACCCTTAGCGTCAACTTAGGAGGGGCATTGTTCTAATGATGGACAAAAGGTCAACCTTCCATCATGTGAAACCCTATTTATGATAGGATTTCTGTCAACTTGATGGCCAAAGCATGTCAAAGTGTGAGTGATCAAAACTGGTAAAAAATGGTCAAATTTGCATGTGAAGAGTTTTGTACACGTCAAAGCTGGTAAAAAATGGTCAAAATTTGCATGTGAAGAGTTTTCTACATGTTCCCGTAGTGCCCAAAGGAAGCTTTCCAACTGTATTTAACACTTTGCTATTTCAAACCATTTTGCCCTCCAAAAGTTAAACCCTAATTTTTGGTCAACACATCTAAAAAAGTCAAAACTGGTTTGTACACATGTAAGGCTGTGATTAAAAGTTATAAAACACAAGATCCTATGGCTAGAAAAGTAGGTGCCGAAATTTAGGATGCCACATCATTAGTTTTTGCCATGTCGTCATAAAAGAATCACTTGCACAATTTTTGCTTTTCAAATTATTTCTCACTAGTCTTTTTCACCATGGAGTTTGGCCTATACAAAGAAGTGTTTGAACTTTGGGCTCGTACATATCATCACATGCTTATCTTGGAGAGCTTGATTCCCTTTGAGCTGGTCCTCTTCATCATCTTGGTGTTGGTGGTGGCCTATTCTTCATCAACCTCAAGGTGTGCTACACATAGTTCTCTTGTGAGTGTTCTTTTGCATACTTACTTGGAGGAGGATTGCAAGCTTGAAGTAGATTATTGATCTCAACCATGTTAGTAATGTGTGTTATTTGGGCAACCTTCCACTAGGG
The DNA here is from genome assembly GCA_020310875.1 of Ceratopteris richardii. Classification (NCBI taxonomy): domain Eukaryota; kingdom Viridiplantae; phylum Streptophyta; class Polypodiopsida; order Polypodiales; family Pteridaceae; genus Ceratopteris; species Ceratopteris richardii. The sequence goes on along the minus strand of CM035444.1, from coordinate 25,373,349 downwards.
ACCCCACTTGAAGGGTCAAAGATCTCAGAAATTGAAGGCCAAATCATGGTCCAAGCTGGTCAAAAATTGGTAAAAAATGTTCAACAGGTGGCATAAATTTTTATGCCATATTTTAGAAGTGCTCTCAAAGAGATATCCTATGATATATGACACTTGACATTTTGACATCATATGGGGGGTTAAAAAAGTGAAACCCTAATTTGTAGATTTTAGTGAAAAACAATGGGTAATTGAAAAGAAAAATTGCCATGTGGCAAGATCTTAGAAGTTTGATGCAGTGATTAATGTTGTGCCATGTGGCTATCTTAAAAGGAAGTGAGCAGCCTTGAAAAAACACTTATTAAAAAAATGGAAACCCCAAATACTACTTTCGTTGAAAAAAAGACGGTAGGTTTTTGTGTTTCTGCGTAAATTACATTGCCTAGCTTTTGGAGGTCTTGTGAAGGTTATAAAAGGGAAAGAGTATTATCATTATTGCACATCTTAAGGGGGAGAACCTCAAGAGCTTGGTGTAGGATAACTCTCATCCACTTGGAATCACTGTAAGTCCAGCCTGTGATGCATCAATGGCACGAAGGAACATAGTGCCTTTGCAACAATGCACTAGTATGTTATATACATTCCTTTTCCTGATGTCTGTCCATCCATCGCACATAATTGTGCATCCATACTTCTCCCATGTGCCCATCATGGGCTTTAACTGCTTCTCCACTATATCCTTTGTTTTGCGTAGCTCACTAGTCCTCAGCTCCCCATGTGTAGCTCACTAGTCCTCAGCTCCCCATATGAAGGACTCCTCCATCGATATCCCAATGTGCTTACTAACTCCATGGATTCCTTCCATGTGGGTGTGTGTGCAACATTAAAAGAGAGGCCACATTGTATGAAAAGTGTCATGGACACAAAGGAAACCATCCTAAATCTCAAATTCCATGTGACTTTACATATCTCATGATTGGCTTAGATTTTGGAGAAACTAATGCTACCATTGCATCCGGAACGTGCCAAAACCCCAAGATCGACTATCTATTTGCTGAATTCTGACACCGAGATGTCCTGTTACAAGTCGATGGCATCATGATGACATCATCAGGTCGTAACCACCATAGAGCACCGCCTTTCAAAACCTAGTTGGGATTGACCACATTCATTCTCAATCTTGTGGATACTAGTCTTTGGGGCTCAAGGATTCGTGACTGCCAAGTAAGTACTTTTCAAGTTCTAGTTCTAGTTCTTATCTTGTTCTTTCTTCTAGTTTTGTCTAGTCTAGTTCTTGGACATCCTTTCTTGTCCTCTTGTAATCTCGTAGTACGAGATCCTGTCGAGTTCTTTCTTGTATCTAGTTCATCTCCGAGAAGGGAGTTCTTGTAATCCAGATATCTTGTTTCCTACCTACGATCTCGGGTTGTGGGATCTCCTCTATCATCTCTAGTCGAGTTTTCCATACCTATCGGTCCTCGGTTGTGGGACGTCTTGTATCAATCACATATTCTTGTATTGTTCTCCCTACGTGGGTGTTCTTGTAATCGATAATATAATTCCGAAATCTTGTTCAGTGTAGTCAGAGAGCACAATCTAGTGCTCCCCTGACATTTTGGCAAGACTGATTATGAATGTGGTGAAGCTCTCTTTTCATAGGTTTTCAAAGACGATTACGAGTTCATGATGTCATCAACTGGAAAGAAGACCTCCGGGTGTCAGAATTCAGCGAACAGAGAGTCGATTTTGGGGTTTCGGCATGTTCCAGACACAATGGTAGCATTAGTTTCTCCAAAATCATAAACAAACATGAGATGTAGGAAATTCACATAGAGTCTAAGGTTTGAGATGGTTTTCTTTGTGTCCATGACATCACCTCCCCCTCAAGCGACGAGTTTCACGAGGAACGGCCATGTTCTCTAACTTGGGTTTCATTGGATTCTTCCTATGGATCTCATAACGATACAAGGCTAGGTAGCCGATACAAGAATTCCCACAACCCGGGACCGATAGGTATGAAAAACTGGACTAGAGACGATACAGGGGATCCCACAACCTGGGACCGTAGGTATGGAACAAGATATTTGGATTACAAATGTTTTCTAGCTTGGGTTTCATTTACCCATGAGGCTTCGTTGAGAGGGAAACCATCCTAAATCTCAAATTCCATGTGACTTTACATATCTCATGATTGGCTTAGATTTTGGAGAAACTAATGCTACCATTGCATCCTGATTGTGCCAAAACCCCAAGATCGACTATCTATTTGCTGAATTCTGACACCTGGAGGTCTTGTTTCTAGTTGATGAGGCTTCGTTGAGAGGGACACAAAGGAAACCATCCTAAATCTCAAATTCCATGTGACTTTACATATCTCATGATTGGCTTAGATTTTGGAGAAACTAATGCTACCATTGCATCCGGAACTTGCCAAAACCCCAAGATCGACTATCTATTTGCTGAATTCTGACACCGAGAGGTCTTGTTACAAGTCGATGACATCATGATGACATCATCGGTCGTAACCGCCATAGAGCACCGCCTTTGAAAACCTATATAAGGAGGGGTTGGCCACATTCATTCTCAGTCTTGTGGATACCAGTCTTGGGAGCTCAAGGAGTCGAGACCGCCAAGTAAGTACTCTTCAAGTTCGAGTTCTAGTTCTTATCTTGTTCTTTGTTCTAGTTTTGTCTAGTCTAGTTCTTGGACATCCTATCTCATCCTCTTGTAATCTCGTAGTACGAGATCCTGTCGAGTTCTTTCTTGTATCTAGTTCATCTCCGAGAAGGGAGTTCTTGTAATCGAGATATCTTGTTTCCTACCTACGATCTCGGGTTGTGGGATCTCCTCTATCATCTCTAGTTGAGTTTTCCATACCTATTGGTCCTGGGTTATGGGACGTCTTGTATCAATCACATATTCTTGTATTGTTCTCCCTACGTGGATGTTCTTGTAATCGACAGTATAATTCCGAAATCTTGTCTAGTGAAGTTCGAGAGCACAATCTAGTGCTCCCCTGACAAAAAGCTTCATTATACCTCGTTTGGCCTCAAGCTCCCGCTACCTCTGAAAACCTGCACGTACGGATGTCGAAGAAAGTGATCCACTAGCTGCCTTCACCGGTGGTTGAGTGTCACCCTCAAGATCGATGGTATCATGTCCATGCTTATCATTCCCTCCACTAGAGGATCCCCTATGAGTCTGATGTGCCGGAGCATCATGTGGAGGACGATCAAAGGTGGGCCGAGAGCTCTGTGGATACTTTTTGGCTTCCCTTTGAGCTACCCACTCAAGGAGCTCATCCTTGATGTCAACTGGCATAGGCTGCTTGCATGTCGCAATGCCCAAGCCACTAAATTTGGCAAGGTGGGCTTTGATACGATCTGCCCCACCACCCCCCTTTGTAACCACATAGTTTACATGTCCATCTCTCACTCCTACTCGATTCAAACTTCCCTTGGCTAGACACGTACTTCCAACAATTTTGCTTTAGTTTAGGCATGGTGAGTCTCTCTCTCTCTCTCTCATCTCGGTTGAGGACTCTCGGATCTGTGCTCGCTGCAGGCTAGAAGGTATGTGAAATGCCCTCTCCCGCGAGCCTGTTTCGGGCTCAAAGGAGAGGGCAAAAAATTTTGTTTGCAACGGAACGCGTTGTGTACGTTGCAATGCAACGCCGTGGCATTGCGAACGTTGCAGACGCTATGCAATGCGTTGCATTGCAACTATGGTTCCAATCTCTGTGGAAAAATACTTAAGATAAATGGAAATCTTTTCCAAATAGTGCTTAATCTCTAAGCTCGAGTAAATCATCTTGATTTACTCACTATAATGAAATGAAACTCAAGAAAGTCTCATCATGATCCAAACTGCGAATCCAGACTATGGACCAAGATATCAATCTGTCAATGATCCAGACTATGGACCAAGATATCAATTTGTCAAGGATCCAAACTATGGATTAAGATCACAATCAGTCAGATCCAAACTATGGATCGAAATCTCGATGTATCATATATATATATATATATATATATATATATATATATATATATATATATATATATATATATATATATATATATATATATATATATATATATATATCCAAACTATGGATCAAAATCTCTCCCATACAAAGTAAGTCCCAATCCTATTCTGTGGAACTAAGTCCATCATGCCAAATGAAGACGTACTAAGAAAGTGTAGCAACTAGTGGAACTACCACCGCCTTCTCAATAATAACATGCAAGATGTTCCAAGTGGATGAAACTTGCTTTATCCATGAGCACCATCTGATCAACACTATGATCAAATCATTCCTAACTAGGAATAAGGTGTCTCAAGTAAACTACTGTAATAATCTGGCACTCCCAGATATAATGAGGACCATAATATGAGTTCACCAAATACATTGAAAAATGGTAAGTAGATGTGTGCACACTCATAGCCCACTAGGCTAAGCATCTAGCTCATCTCATAAACACTATGTATGAACCATGGCCTATTTTTAGGCATATCAAATAAAGTAGTACGTACTCTATGAATTTCTTCTTAATGCAATTGCCTATTCACAGTTCTTATTTGCAAACCTTGTCTTTTCGCTTCTAGGCCACTTGCTTGCGGACTTGCCTTATTTGCGATCATATACAGAGTGACTGTTGCAACTGCCCCTTTGTTGTCTAATAATAAGAAGATCATATTAACAAACTCCAAATCATATAAAAAATACAATCTCAAAGACTTCTCTCCCATACCATCTGTCCTACACCTAGGTAGAGTGCAAAGTTTGATCTCCCATACCACCAAACTTTATACCCCATATAGATGCATGTACGAGATTAAAGTCGAACTTTATTTATGGTTGTGAGTACTCGGTGAGTACTCACAACCATAAATAATGTAATGAAGTCATGAAGTGTTCCTGAAGTGTTTCCTTCCCTCAATGGAAAGAACAGAGTATTCCTATGACTTTATCACTCATAACTATCTTTAACATCAACTCATCTTGAGTTGAGAAATGAACTGTATAATAAATCAACTCAACTAGAGTTGTGAAGGATGCCGCTTGCATCAGATATCAACTCATGTGACTTGAATCAAATATTGACTCACAATAAATTGGAATTTATACAACTTGTATGAATCCAATTATATGAAATGAGAACAACTAGCAAAGTTCTCATATTCCGTGCTCTCATGGTAGTATATATATTCTTGAAAATTTCGACAGAGTCTCCTCTCTTCTACTGAGAATGATCACCAAAAACCAATGATCAATCAACAAGTATCTAGGTCCTAGTTAGCTCATGGTGATAGCACCATCTCAAAAAAAATATCATAAAAATCTGTGGAAAATCCTTTCCTTTCAACAACATCTCCTGCATAAACAATTTTCAACAGTAGTATATTAAAGCTTAATTTTAACTAACTTTTACTTATGCAAAATCTATGAAATTTTCGACCACTTTGTATCTTTTCCCAAGCTTTCATTAGGCACAAAAATCACTTGATTTGGATATTTGCTCAGAGTTTTATAACCATTTTACTGGACGGGTCGAACACTTGACGACCAACTCTGAAAATGTACAAGGTCATCTTCTTGAAGCCCTTAGACTGATCAAACAAACTCCAAATTTCCTTTTCTTTGTGCCCAAATCTAGATCAACTTATCTAATCTGATCTCATAAAATTTCAATTCAAAATTCAATCAAAATCTCATTCAAATGTATCATTCTATCTCTGCTACACGTGCTCTTAGGTGAGCCTAGAAACATTGCTGCTTCACTTTTATAATATCTTCTAACTATGAAGATGAACTCCAAAATCCTTGAATTTTTGGTATATCATAGGGTGTACACTGGAGTAGCTTCTCCAGCAAAAATGTTTGAAATTGGAGTTTCTAATATGAAAATATCATGTGCTCATCAGACACATGTACCACTCTTTGAAAAATCCTCGCCAGAGATTGGTATGAGAAGAATAAGTCATTTGACCTACCACTTGATATCCATTTTCTTCCAAATTTTAATAGCACATAGCTACTACTATCTACTTTTAGTGATATAAATTTCATAGTATTTGGACATTTCGATCTTTCACAATGATCAAAATATTAAGTCTCTATACCTGCAATAGTTTAAAAATTTGCAGAGGCTAAGTTTTACTCTTTTCTTTATAGCTCCTAAATGGAGAAACATTTCATCTTGAAATTTCGTACATACCATATGGAGGTGTTTATCTAATGTTAGAAACAAAAATCATTCAATTTGAGTAAATAAGCTAAGAGAACTAATCACCTCTAGATGACATGGTCTCTGATCATTTCATAAATTCCAGAGGCTTCACTTTGATGTGCAGAGATTATTTGATCCATTAAATGATCTCTAAAAATAATGAAAATTGGTAATGCACAAATTGCATCTATCAATCTTTCATGTCCAACAAAAATAATTCAATTTGGATCTACCAAGTAAAAGAAATGCCCTTTGTAACAAGCCTATGTCACTTGTTTCAGGCCTCGAGCTCTGATACCAAATGTGAGAAGTGGAGAATGACATGCCTGGGACTCACCTCCCAACCTATTTATAGCCCTTGCCTAGTCACCATCTAGAGTTCTCTTAAGGTCCCTCTACTCATCTTCCCATCATGAGTAGGTACCTCGTATGAACTCTCTGGCTTTTGGCCTTGGCTATCCTCCGAGCGGCGAGCAAGGAACTTCTCGTTCCTCCAAGCATGTAAATCTCTGGAATATAACACTCGACATCTTTTTTCTTAAAGATTGTGAAGGGGTGTTTGAAGAAGTCAAGCCTGAAGATATGACAAATGAAGCGTGGACGAACCTAAACAAGAACAAGAAGGCAATCACTTATATGAAGATGGCTATATCAAATGAAATTTTAGTGGATATAAAGGGTCTGACAAGTGCTTTTGAGGTACGAGAGAAGATGAAGGATGACTCTTGGGCTAGGTACATAGTGAATTACTCCTTTACTTGATGATAAAGTGGAAGCTTCTTTCTTTTCCTCTATTGCATATGGATGATCCATAAACACCACATCAGGGCTCCTTTTGATTTTCTTTGCTTTGTGGTCATATAATATGAAAGCCCTTTGCTCTTCACAATGACCTAAGAAGATGCATCTCATGCTTTTTGATTCCAACTTCTTGTTCCTTTAACTAATGTAAGCTTCATGATGACTCTTTCTTATTTGATTAGAAAAGCCAAGCCTCCCCTCATACATGTTGCTATCTCAACAATGGTGTGACTCTTGCATTTCATAATGCGATCTTGATGTGATGAGTGAGGTATCATTGTTTGACACTTTTTCTCTTTGCCCTTGCAAAAGCCTTTCAACTGTCCTTAGTGGAGCTCACCACCACCTTCTATTCCAAGCTTCTTCACAGCTTCTTCACACTTTTCCCTGGTTCATTTACAAAAAGTTTTGGTGGTTCTTTAATCTCAATAAAAGCTTGAGCCTTATCACAAACAAAATGCATCCACATCTTCTTGCTATAATCATCAATAATGATAAGGTAGGAAGATCCTCCCAAGGCTTGTATAGACATTTTACCAACACTAGAGGAGCCTTTGATCTGCTCTTGCTTTCTTGTGGGAATGTCTCTCTCTATTTCTTGCCCACCATACAAGCTTTACAAGGTTCCTACATTCCATTCACTATAGGTAAGCGATGAAGAACAATACCTTGGTTTTGCATCTCCATCAATACTCTCCCTGTCACTATGATGGGTTCTAGCTGAGGCTCCATAGAATTAGATTTGACCTCTCTCATTGGTCATGTGACAAAATGCACCTCTATCTAGTACCCATGAATCCAATAATTGATTCTTCTTGTGTTAAGGAGCATATAAACTTTGCTTTAGCTACATCTATTGTCTCATCCTTACACTCTTCATCTATCCTCTTGACATGACATTCTGCAATTACTTGTCCCTTCTCTTTGCAATGGAAGCATTAATCTTGAAACTTCTTCTTACTACTCTTCTTTTCAATTTTACCTTTGCCTGAGCAACCACCTTTGCCTGAGCAACCACCTTTGCCTGAGCAACCACCTTTGCCTGATGCATTAGTGGAGAATGCAGCATCTGCATTGCTAATTCCTTTCGAATTCCTGCTTGGGTTTTAAATTGCAAATCCTCTTCCACCGGTGGAGAATAAAACTCCTCAAAGATCAAGTCGAAAAGTAAAGCAGACCATATATCTGCATTTACATGTACTCTCTTCCAATTGGAGGGCTGCCGACTACTTGCATTTGATGATGAGCTTAAGGCTATCGTCGTGTTGATGATCTTACCTGATCCATGGGAAACATTGATTGTTTCACTTTCGAATAACCCCAATCTTACTTTTGATGTTGTAAGGGGTTCTATTGAATGAATAATTAAGGAGGAAGGCTAGTGGAGAGGGCACTGGTTCAGCCAATGTGACTAGAGGAAGAACAAAAAAGAAAAGTGGAAACGCACGGAGGAACAAGAGCAAAAGCAAAGGCAAGGCTGAATTGTCTTGTTACCAATGTGGTAGGAAAGATTGCAAGAAGCTTGATTGCAGATTCTACAAATTTGAACTAGAAAGAAAGAAGCACACAGACGAGAAGAAAAAAGGACACCAAGAATGAATCACATGACAACTCAAAGGACAAGGACAAAGAGAAGGTCAATGTGGATTCTAATGTCATCATTGAGGAGCTATCACATGCAAAAGATATTCTTTGTGCTTCTATGGATGTTGATCATGCCAAAGTTAATGATGCTTCTAGTAATATTCATGCACAGGATATGCAGATCACCAAGAGGGATCTGATTGAAGCCTTGCTTACTGAGAATGATGCTTTGTCACCAATCTGGAATATGGATTCAGGTGCATTGTTCCATGTTACTCGAGTGTTTTACTATCTTTCATGCAAGTAGCCATGGATGTGTATATCTTGGAAATAACCATGCTTGTTCTATTGAAGGTATTGGCACAATGCATCTCACTGTAGATGGCACTAATGAGCTGGTTTTGCATGATGTAAGGTATGTACCAAGCATGAAGAAAAGCCTATTGTCTATTGAGTAAATGGATATGCATGGATATAGTACCCTCTTTGAGAAGGGGTCATGAAAGCTTATCAAAAGCTGTAGGGTGATTGTTAAAGGTACAAAGAAAGGGAATCTTTATTGCTTGCATGGTAAAGCCTTGCTTGGCAAGTTTATTGCTTTGGCTGAAATTCATTCGTATATGGAATTATGGCATAAAAGGCTTGGCCACAAGAGCCAAAAAGGCCTTGATAAGCGATGCTATCTAGAGCTGATCTCCCTCATGATTTTGGGGAGAGGCTTTGAAAAGTGTAGTTAATGTTTGCAATCGATCCCCTCATATGTCCTCAAAAGGTGGCATTCCGAAAGAGGTTTGGTCTAGCAAACCAACTTCGTATGACCACCTACGCATCTTTGGTTATGAGGCTTTTGTGCATATTGGGCCTAAGTTGAGAAGCAAGTTAGATGCAAAGTCTATGAAATGAATCTTCATGGTTATGGAGATAAGGTGAAAATGGGCTACAAGATTTGGCTACCTCAACTCAAGAAGGTACTACACAGCCGGGATGATGTATTTAATGATGCAGGGCTGCTAAAAAATGATTGTGACTCTAATAGTGACCATAAAAAGGTCAAATTTCAGCATGTACACCCTTGTGTTAAATCTGATATGAACCGTTAGGATGCACCACATATGGCTCGAAATGACAATGAGCCAGTGGTTATTGAGCCCGATGATGTTGGAGAACAAAATGAGGCTCCTTCAACCATTTATTTATGCTGAAAATAGGGTTGGAAATGATGTATAGCAGCCCATTAAAAATGAGGAAGTTGATGTACCTCTTTATGTTGATCCATTGCCAGAGAATGTGGATCATTGGGTAAGAAGATCTACACGTTCTAGGAGGTCTGTGAACAGATATGACCCCTCTGTACATTACATTATGTTATCAGATGAGGGTGAACCTCTCACTTATAAAGAGGCAAAGCTATGTGAGCACAAGAAGAATTGGGAGTTATCCATGCAAGAAGAGATAAAGGCCTTGCATGCAAATGATACTTGGGACTTGGTTGAGTTGCCCAAAGGTAGGAAGTCCACTCCCAACAAGTGGGTATACAAAATCAAAACTGCTGATGGCAAATCCAAGTCTAAGGCAAGGCTGGTTGCTAAGGGATATGCCCAAAAAGAGGGCATTGATTTCCAAGAAGTGTGTGCCATTTGCTCTCACAGCTGCATTGGATTTGGAGTTATTCCAAATGGATGTTAAAACAGCCTTTTTGCATGGTGATACAGATGAAGAGCTGCACATGAAACAGCGAGAAGGTTATGCCATTCATAGAAAAGAGCATCTGGTATGCAAGCTGAAAAGGAGCTTATATGGGCTGAAACAAGCCCCAGGCAATGCTATAAAATTTTGATGCATTTATGCTCAAACATGGATTCAAAAGAAGCCACGGAGACAACTGTTTGTACACTAAAAAGGATGAAGATGGCAATCCGATTATTCTAGTGCTAAAACAACAGCTGAAGTCTGCATTCCCAATGAAAGACCTTGGGGAAGCTGAGCATATATTTGGTATGCAAATAAAAAGAGATAGGCAGTAGCATACTTTGCATTTATCCCAAGAAAAGTACATTGAAAAGGTGCAGGACAGATTTAATGTGGCTGATGCTAAGCCTTTTGGAGTGCCATTGCAGCCACATGTTAAGCTCTTCAAGGATGACTGTCCCAAAGATGATGATGCAGCCAACTACATGAAGAGTGTTCCATATGCATCGGCTTGTGGTTCACTTATGTATGCTATGGTTGCCACTCAGGCAAACATTGCTCATGCAGTGAGAGGAGTTAACAGGTTTATGGCTAATCCTTGCAAAGCTCATTGGAGGCAGTCAAATCTATCTCGAGATATTTGAAATGGACCAAAGGTAAATGCCTATGTTGTGGAAAGGGTTCATTGGAGTTGAAAGGATTCTCTCATTCAGACATGGCAGGTGATGTTGATGCTCGCAAGTCCACTAGTGGCTATATTTACACCCTTGCAGGCCGTGCTATTTCATGGTGCTCTAGACTTCAGAGGATTGTTGCACTATCTACTACACATGCTGAATATATTTCAGCCACTTAGGCTTCCAAAGAAGCCATTTGGTTAGCCCGCTTGTGCAATGAGTTTGGGATGCCTAAAAAGGCACTTATTCTCGGAGTGCCATATGTTGGCAAAGAATGCCATGTTCCATGCTCGCACAATGCATATCGATGTGAGATAACACTTCATTAGAGAGGTGTTAGAGGAGGGCCTGATCACTTTGATCAAGGCCAATACTCCCAGAATCTTGCAGATGCTCTCACGAAGGGTCTATCCAAGGCACAACGTCAGCTATGTATGCAGATGGTGGGAATGGGAGTTACTTAGCTTAAAGGAGCCTCCTTGGTCCTTCAAGTGGGAGGTTGTTGGGGATAAAGGCCCCAAGGACTCTCCTTTTGTATATTTTGACCCTCCAATTGGTAGCTCTCTCCAAGAGCTTTCTAGACATATTTTTGTTATATTTTTTTGGACCTCAAATTGGGGAGTTATAGACATTTACATAATTTTTATGACTTTGGGTCATTGATCATGCCTAAAGATGCCCAAATAACCTAGTCGCTTATCAATAAAACATGGTCCCGAAACTCTCATAACTTGATTGGGACTTCTTCAGCTTCAGCTTCTCCATCTTCTTCTCCAAATTTTTGTGCAGGTTTCTCTCTCTACTTTCTCTCTCCTCATGCAACAGCCCACTCCCTTGGTGTTTGGAGCAACCGAGCAAACCACCACGTACCTCTCTGTGGCCTCTTTCAACTTTGAGGCTTTGAGTGCAACTCACAAGTTAGACCATTGTAGTTAGAACTTATGATTTATACAAGATACAAGTACATAATAAAACTATATATATAAACATTAAGATCAAATTTTAGCATACAAAATGCACTCACAAGTCGCTATTGAAACTTAAATTTTAGCATATGTATTGTGCAGTATAATAATGTTTGATGCATCTATTATTAATTATCTATGCATTATATAGTATAATAATATAGGATAATTCTATGCATTGTGTATATTCCATATACTATTAAGCACTAACCATATACTTATTTATTTTTAAATGTACATAACCTCATCATATGCAAAAAAATTTTCTCGTCCATCTAAAATCATACATCATCGTAAGTGCACTGAATGTACATCATCGTATGAGACCATTATGTCAGTGGCAATGATAGTCATGCATCTGCTCTAGCAAATTTAAACCAGCCAACATAATAACTCCCAGCTATACGACCCGGCAGCACACAGACATAATCACCCAATCAAATGAAAAGCCATCTATTGACAGCTTGTGATCAATCTCTGCTCTGGCAATCGCTTGTGTGGCAGCAGATCTCAAATATCTGTAGATGAAATTAACAATGACTACCTGCTCATGCTCTTCCACCTGCTGATGTATGACTGATGAAGGTGCTAGATGATCCAGACTCTGCTCTGACAGTTCCTAGAACCTCTGTTGATGAATCAGAATTGCTGATGAATTGCTGTCAGCACCTTAACGACCAGCTGATGACACACCTTAAACACTGTTCAGATACCATTGTTGGTAATTGAAGATGCTAATTTACAGAGACAAACATGTGTGTATAGAAGGAAAATTGTATACGTCATTAATCAAAAGATAATTACAACTTATAGCTGGTAGGTGTACAAGATGATGATGTAGGTGGCAATTGTAGATTGGATGATGGAAATCGGGATAATTAGCACACATATGACTACCATGGGGTGGTCAATTATATAGGCATAAGACGCCCTCTAGCTTTATTAATGATAAAATATATATATATATATTTTTTTTTTCCTTCTAATAAATGTTTTTATAGATTCACATGTACTGCGGTAGTATTAAAAAACGGATATATATGTTTTTTATAACTAAATTTTTTAAAAAACTATGAAGTGGATACTAGAACTAGGTTTAAAAACTATGATTTTAAGTAATAGAATTGTAAGAAAAAGTTCTAAGCTAATCTAAAAATAGTATTTATCCTACTTAAAAACTTAGACCCATCCTTAGATTTACTTCAAGTGATAGTAGGCATCACAAAAGATGGGGACTCATTGGGATAGCATCGAATTTAAGGATGCTTTCAAATGGATGCGAATCCCACCTTAAGGAAGTCATCTTTGCGGGCATGTGTTTTTTAAATGCATTGATGAAAGAGAGAAAGAGGGTTGCGTAGATCGATATAGCATCTAATCTTAATGAGTGTAATTTATCTTTCACTGTGTTACACATACATAGAAATGGAGGAGGATGGCTGTGTCTATTGCTACATGGAAATCCTTGTTGACAGAAGTACTTGGTCAGATGTAGATTACTAATCATGCCAACATTTATGCTAGATGAGAAGCACCAACTTATAGATGTGGCACTTCCCTTACTCTCTCATAAATGGGCAACACATGGAATCACTTTCGTTATTAACATGTGATCAATATTCTTTTCTCTTGTTGCCTTGGCACCATATCCTTGCATGCTATTGATGTATGTGTGGCCCGTGGGGTGATTAGAGTTAGAGCTCATTCATTAGCATTGTTGGTTCTTAGGCCCACAATTGATATAGAGACAAAGAGAAAGTAGAGACAATGTGGAGAATAGACAAGACATGAGAGAGACAGGAGCATAGCTCCAGATATATTCAATACATTCAATGATGAAGTACATGAAGTTGCAAGATAGTATAGAACATACGCAAAAGATACAAGCTGTCCATAACTTCACAATCTCCATAGCCGAAGATGATCTCTTTCAAATAGATAAGCTCCAAGCTTCTGCATACCTTGAAGATGATGAAGAGCACAACTGCACCTCCTACTTAACTGGCCTGATGTTGTATGGCTGTTTATGTGATTGGCATGTTTATCTCAAAAGATGGATACCTGGTCTGATTCACCTAGCTGTTGCTGTGACAATATTTATTATTGAGAGAGTGGCGAGACAGTTTTATATAATGGTACAGTTGTATCATAGAGTTTACAGCTTGTTCTGAGGATCTTAAAAAATCTATTACTGTGCATTATGGCTGATGTAATAGTCAAATGACAAAGCAAATCTCAAGAAAAAGTGGATCTTTATTTTCCAACTCTGGCATTAAACTGTGTGATTTTGCAGGGTGATCCTGTCTGGGCAATAAAACCCCAGACTATCTCAATGCTGATCGACCTGTCACTCAATTTTCTGTTCATCTTGCCGCTGACGAACTTGTGTACGTGTTGAGCTCCATGTATGCCATATTCTTGACAAAAATCTTCTGGACATTGATGGTAATTGATTGGCTTTGTGTACTGCCTTTCTTTTGTTACATCAGTGGGATTTCACTTTCTAGAGTCTCCAGCAGTTCATCCTGTGAGTTGCAACCTTCACTGGGATGCAAATCTGATTTTTATTATGTAAGCCACTTGTGAAGCTCTTATATGTTAGGATGTTTTTGCATGTTTCAGACTGCAGAGGCTCTTTTCAATCTTGTGATGGGATGGACCATAATGTTTGCTCCGCTGTTGTTTACGGATAGACATAAAGAGAAATTCAGAGGATCATTGACAGCTCTCTGGGGCATTCAAATGTTTCTAACCAACAGTAAGATGACATGATTTGTTTCTGTTTAATGTTTTGCTGAGCAATGCTATATGAAATGTAATCAATCAAGTCTTTTTGTAGCTGTATTGATTCCGTATATGGCGATCCGTCTGAGTCAGGAAAACTGCACAGATGAGCCATCTCCACGATTCAACTCACTGAAGCTTGATTTAAGTGGAGTCCAAAAAACAATGGTTGCTGGTGCCAAAGTGCTCAGCATTTTGTGTGGACTAGTTGGGATTACTTCCATATTATGGTTTTTCTTTGGGAGGGCTACTGAAGGATTTGGGGATCTTTCTGATCGATGGACTTTTTTCCTGGAGTACCTCTCAATTGATCGTCCTGGATATGCATTTATTTGGGATATATGCTTGTACACCTTGTTTCAACCATGGTTGATTGGAGATAACCTTAACAAAGTGGACACAACAAAAGCTGAGTTAGTCAAATACCTCAGATTTATCCCATATGTTGGATTAGTTGCATACTTGTGGAGCCTCTCTGATCAGGAAGAACTGCAGTTATGAAGCATCTGTATCAAATTTAATTCTTATCTCACTACACCACATGAACACTAATGTAGTCATGTTCAAAAGAGTACAAGCAAATGTCTAATACTCTTTGTTCGTTCCACGTCTGGATCCATCGTAACAGTTCAAATCATTTCACATCATGAAGCGTTAGCCTTTTTGTCTAAATATATTTATGTTTGTTCCTCAAAGGGAGGTGTGCACGACTTCAATTGTGAAAGAATAAGAATTCAACAGACTCAGAACTTCTCTCTCCAGCTTCTGACATGCCTGAAGTGTTGAGCACATTGCCTAGCCATAAAGCTAGTGTTTGTGGGGATTAACCTGTGTAATTGAACTATGTCTGAACAGAACGGAATTGACCAATGATTGTGATGTTTCTAGCTAATTAAACTTATCAAGATGTTACAACAAATTGACTCCTAAATGTTTGACCATTAGTTGACTTATAAGAGTGCGGAAATGAAAATTGTATAATGAAAATGTGTGTGTGTGTCTGTGTGTGAGAGAGAGCACTCTATATCAGGCAAGAAATGAGGTTCATGTTGCTTACTTTTGAAAATAGTTGGAGAGTGAGCATATGAATGAAGGAGATCCAATGGATTTTTTTCGATAAAGATGAAGGATTTGAAAGAGCAGTTCATTTATGTCGACGAAATCTTGCTAGATAGTTCATTTGTGCAAGCTGTTCTTAATGGTCTTCCAGAATCTTATCAAAGGTTTGATTCTACTCTTTGTTTGATGATGAAAGGCAATCCAAATGCCTTAACTTTTGACGAGTAAGTCATTATTACATTTCAAGAAGATCAATGTGAACAAAATAAATCAGCTATGCATGTTGCATATCAAGCTTTCTTAACTAGTTAGAAGTGTAAAGGTAAATGGAGCTTGTTTACAAGTAAGAAAAAATTTGCTAATGTTGCACAATCAAAAGGAGATAAAGATGACAAGAAAATAGAAAAGCAAAAATAGTTTTGCAAGTATTATAAGACAAACGATCATGTCATTAAGGGATGTCCTAAACTAATTGCAAAAGAGGTAAAGAAGAAAGAGCTAGAAATGGTTGCTACAGAGGCCTCTACACTTAAAACTGAGTTTGCTAATCTTATTCGGAATGAAGAATGGATGTTTACATTTACTACTTGTTGCAACTATGAACTAGCTTCTCATAAGTAGTGTATGTTTGTAGTAGCCTCTCATGTTTGATATTTTGATAGTGGTGTAACCAAATATATTACCTTAAAGCATAGTTTCTTCACTTCACTCGAGTCTGCCCCTACAAAAAATATTATCACATGTGCAAAAAACTTGTTATATCCTATCATGAAAGTTGGAAAGATCATTCTTACTATTTCTCATGGTATTCTCACACTATCAGATGTCGTATATTTTCCATGTATCAAGAAGAATTTGTTATTAGTTTTAGCACTAGTTAAAATTGTCTTGGTTGTTAGATTTGTTGATGACATGTGTATAGTTCATGATCTCTGATTGATGATAATATCATTGCTTTTGACATTTTATGTTGTATGCTATATAAGCTCATACATTATGCAAATATGAGAATGATTAAACAAGTACAATTCATCATTTTCATTTTAGATGCAAAAATTTCACATGCTTGCTTCAATTATTTGAAGTGTGTAGTTTGCTTCGCTTGCAAAATATAAAATGGTATCCTCTTTGTCTAGAATTGAGACATCTTCTAAGCATGTTTTTGAGGGCTGTATCTTAGGTAAAATGTAATGTTCTTCCTTTCCTGAATATAAGTTAAGTTGTGCTACACATAAATTGAAGCTTAATCATAATGATGTTTATGGTCCCATGTAGACGCCTTCATTTTGGAATTATCTAGACTTTGTGACTTTCATTGATGAATTTTCTAGGCATGCATGGGTTTATCCATTGAAAGCAAAGTTGAATGTGCTTTAAATAGTTCCTGGTTATGTTTGAAAATCTATAGCATGTGAAATAGGCATCCTTTGATTTGATTAGGAGATATGGGGGTAGTATATATCGTTTGAGTTAAATGCATTTCTAGTTGAGCAGGGGATAAAACATCAGCATACAATGCACACTTCAAAAAAATGAAGTTGTTGAGAGGAACAACATATCTCTCATGAAAAATAGCAAGGTGTATGGTCAAAAGTCAGACTTTACCACATAGTTTATAGCATAGATACTTAACATGTATCTCACCAAACCATTGTAGTCTATTACTCCATATGAGGGTTGGTATGGTCACGAACCGTTTGTTGATCATCTTGTGTTTTTTGGTTGCCTCTCATGAGAAATAGCAAGGTGTATGGTCAAAAGTTAGACTTTATCACATAGCTTATAGTTTTAGACTATTATGAGCATAGCATAGATACTCAAGATGCATCCCACCAAAGCATTGTCTACTACTCCATATGAGGCTTGGCATGGTCGCAAACCATTTGTTCCTTATCTTGTGTTTTTGGTTTTCTAACATATGCATTAGTGCTTGAACAACAATAAAAAATATAAATGCCAAAGTTGTGAAATGTATTTTCATCGGGTATAATTTTGAAAGCATAGGCTATTGCCTATATTGTCCATAAACTAAATGCATTCTGGTTAGTCATGATGTTTTTTTAATGGAAGATGCAATTCAACCCTTGCTTTCATGTACCAAGGAGACATGAGTAATCTCAAAGGATATATATGGAACTTTGCCACCTCTTTTGTAGGCGGATATTCAAATGTTGCTTCTAGTGGGGTAATTTCTCAACCTTTGTATGGTTTCAAATGATGATGTAGGTCCTTATATTTTTTATGTAGATTTACATGATGCACTTATTGACGAGAGAGATGACATTGAAGAGACAAAAAATATGCCTAAATGGTTGGTGCAGAATTTGAGAGATAGCGAGTTAGATGAAACTTTGTATACCATACTCATTCAGGCTCTTGTAATGCTTCTTTTCATCTGATTGTTATGCAATAGTTGTGTCTATTCTTTGTGATGAGAATGAGCATGCTGCTTTTAATGAACCATAAAAATAAAAAAATTGGATGGCTGCTTTGCAAAAAGAAATTGACACCATTATGAAGAATAGTACTTGGTCTTTATGTGACTTGTCCTCTTGAAAAAAGGCCATTGGCATTAAATGGTTATACAAGTTGAAATGTAAGCTTGATGGAACAATTGATAGGTACAAGGCTAGAATTGTTTCCAAAGGTTATGTTCAAGAGAAGGGCATTGATTTGATAGGATCTTTGCTCCCACATGTTGAATGAAAACCGTTCTTAGCATTTGTGCACTTGCAACTCATCATGGTTGGAATGTACATTAGTTAGACATTAAAATTGCATTTCTAAATGGTGATCTACATGAAGAAATGTATGTATTTTAGTCCTGTGTTTTTGTTCAAAAAGGGCATGAAAACAAAGCATGTAGGTTGAAAAAGGCATTGTATGGATTGAAGCAAGCTCCATGTGCATGTATGAAAAGATACATTCCTACTTTCTAGCACATGGATTTGAGAACAATCCAACAAAGAGCACCTTATATATGTTAAGGATGTAGATGATGTACTCTCATTATTGTTGTATATGTTCATGATATGCTTCTCATTGGTCCTAACAAGAAGCATATTCTTGAATTTAAGGCTGATTTGCATGCCTCTCTTGAGATGTTAGATTTAGGGCTCTTACATCATTATTTGGGTATTTAATTTATACAAGTTGATGGGGAATAACATTGTTTCAAACAAAGCACATTGACATGTTATTGTAGAGTTTTGGCCTTGAAGATTGCAAACCTATTTCCATTCCCATGGAGGCATGTTTATAGTTGATGCTTCATGATGTTCGAGATGCATTTGGGGTTAGTACCTATCAATGAAGTATTGGATGATTGATTTACTTATACATAACCCAACTTGATATTCAATTTTTTGTCTCTCAGATGAGTAGGTTTATGCATAGATCAAGTGTCAAGCATTAGATAGAAGTTAAGGGCATCTTTTGCTATTTTAGTGGTACTTGACTACTTGGGTTGTTTTATCCCAAAGGAGGATCCTTACTATCAAATTACATGCTTGTTTTGAATCAAAGGCTAACAGCTATGAAACATGTATCAAGAAGTGGCTTTTACTTCATGCTTGGGAGCTTATGCATATCTTGATTAAGCAAGAAACATCCTACTGTCACCACTTCTCGTTTTGAGGTGTTACGTTAGTGTTTATGTGAAAGGCTAAATGACCATTGGAAACTTTTGCATATATTCTTTAATAAAAGATATAGGGGTATGATATCTACAAGCTGTAAGTTCCACCACATTTGTAAAAGCTAGGAAATATGTGTTTGGGATCTATGTGTACTGTGCAATTTCTTTGTATTCTGTAGCTCTGTGTAGAATACCATGCTTATCATCTAGAGCTCGTTTTCTATTGTGAGAGCATCATCGTGAAGCTCTCTTAAAGGTAAATCCATCATGGTGCATTGCCATTGCACCACTTCACTGGTATTGGACTAGTTTACATTATTATTTTTTCACTATTGCTTAGAACTTGGCATCCAAGTCACGTAAGCCACTATTGGCACCGTTTGCTACACATGAAGAAGGACTTCAATGACCAAGGAAGACAAAGTACTAGTACTTCCCGAGAGGTCAACCATTTCAGTAGTGTTCACCACAAGGTGCACTTAATTGGCACGTACCCCTACCACTTAGCCTAGTTTTAACATTTTGGAGACTTCAAAGTGTCTTCTTGGGCTTTTTGCATCAATTTTTTGGGACTTTCTTTGGGTGTAAAATTGGCAAGAATTAGAAGATCATTTTACAGTTTTGGAATAGTTTTGGCTACACATGTGGAAAGATTGTTCTAAAGATCAATCTTGGTGCTAGAGGCACTTGAGATTGAGTTTCTTTGGCAATTTACATTTAGATTTATTGTGAATTTTCAGCTCTTGAGTCTTCTTATAAGTTTCTTGGAAGGTGTTCTATTGTGGTGGGAGCAGCCATAACAAGTTTATGCAAGTTTTTTGGGTCTAAAGAGCGGAGATGACAGACAATTGTATGTTTTGGCTAGTGTTTATGTTGTAGATTCAACCTTTCACTTCCATTTTATTGCATATATTGAGGATATACACAATATGTATGATTCTATGTACTGTACACACATGTGGTCATTGATATAGTGATTAAGTTTTTGCATGAATAAAGTATATGTGGTTACCATTTCATCTACTATTGCCAAAGGGCTGAAAGTAGCATAAGAGTTATGGATAGGGAAGCCATCATATTATCATTATCTTTGAGCTTTTGGGTGTTAAATGTATGTTCATATACCCAAGAATCTTAGACAAAGGCTAGACTATAAGTCAAAGAAATGCATTTTTTTTGGATATGGTTGAAATCGTCAATTTGGATATCACTTATGGGATCCTAAAGCATAATCAATAATTAGTAGTCGTGCTATCATTTCTAATGAGTCTAAGATGCATGAACAACCCATTAAGAAGGTTTAAGTGAGAAGAGTGATGTTTGAGCATATTAGTCCTCCAATTAGCATGCATAATAATTCTACACATAGAGATGTTCAGGAGAATGTCCAATCATATTAGTCTACAAATGTTTCTATTCAATGATCATTGAGATGTTTTTCATGTGCCTTACATCCACCTAATAGATATGTTCCAAGTTTGGATTTTGTTATGCTGACATATGTTGATGAGCCTTCTTACTACAAAGAGGCTATGTGGACAAAGGAGCATGTCAAGTAGGAGCATGCCATGAGTGAATTGAATTCTATTCACAAGAATGATACTTGGGATTCGGTACCTTTTCTAAAGGAAAGTTTTACCATGTAAATGGGTGTATAAGCCAAAGTTAATATATGATAGTGCTTCTCCAAAGTATTAAACATGACTTGTTGCAAAGGTTTTTAAGCAACAATATGGTGTTGATTTTGAGGAAATCTTCTCTCCAATAGTCAAGCTGACTACATTGCACATGTTGCTTGGATTTTTTGCAAATGAGAAAGAGCCAATCCAAATGGATATGAAAAATTCTTTCTTGCATGGAGATATTACAAAAGAGATCTATATGAAACAACTAGTTGGTTATATAATTCCTAGAAAAGAGGGTCTAGTTTGTAAGTTGAAGAAGAGCTTATATGGACTTAAATAGTCCCCTAGACAATGGTAACAAGATTTTTATTTTTTCATAGTCTCAAGGGTATCCTCCAAGCAATGGGATCATTGTCTCTACACTAAGAGATGCAAAGATGGCAGCTTGATATGCTTAATACTTTATGCTAATGATAGGTTAATTGTTAGAAATTCCTCTGATGACTTGTCATTGCTTAAGAAGAAGTCGAATGAGACATTTGATATGAAGGATTTGGGGGATGCCAAAAATATTATTGGCATGCACATTACTTGTGATAGGAGTAATAGATGCATATATTTGTCTGAAACTGATCACATATCCAAAGTACTTCATAGGTTTAATATGCAAGGTGGAAAGACATTGAGTACATCTTTACCTACATATGTAAAGTTGAGCAAGGATGATTGCCCCAAATCAGATGAGAAAAAGGAATTCATGACTAAAATTCCTTATCACTTTGTTGTTGCTAGTCTCATGTATGCTGTGGTAGCTATTATAAGACTAGACATTGCATTTGTAATGGGATTTGTGAGTAGATACATGTCTAATCCTGACAAGAAGCATTGGGAAACAATCAAGATGATTTTGATGTATATGACTGGCAGTATGGAAAAATTTCTATGTGTGGATAGAGGAGAGGCATCCATTATTGGTTAAATTCTAATGATGCTAATTGCATAGACAATCAAAAGTCTACATCAGGGTACACTTTTCATTTTTCTAGAGGTGTTATCTCTTGGAGATCTCGTCGTCAAGTTAGTGAGGCATATAAGGAAGCATTGTGATTTTCTAGCGTTGCTTGTGGTATGTGTTTACCTCACCATGTACCTCATTTGCTCATTAATGGTCAGAGTGCTATTACTTTGGCTAAGAATCTGGTCTCATGCAAAGAACAAGCACATTGAGGTGAAGTATCCGTTCATCAGAGATTGTTGAGCCACTGAGTGCATTGTTCTTGAGAAGGTTCACACTCGAGATAATTCTATAGATGCTTTGACTAAAGATCTACCACAAGATAGCTTTTGACACTATTGTCTCCTGATGGGGGTTACTTGATTCATGATCTTTCATAGTTACTTATACACTGTAACATGCCCATCAAGTGGGAGGTATATTTTATATACTTACACTCAGGTATCCTTTATTGTTCTTTATTTTTGTCCTATACTTCACTTTGTTCGTATTGGCAAATAGCCTTTAATGGGAGATTTTTACTGTTATTGTCCATGTGAAAGGACAAATAGCTATTAAAAACTTTTGTATATGTTCTTTAATAAAACATATAGCCACCTGGTCTGCCATAGACTATAAGTTCTACCACATTTGTAAAACCTAAGAAATATCTGTTCGAGGTTGTTGCATGTGGTTTGTACATATTCTTTAGGTTTGTGTAGGGTACTGTGTAGGTCACCCAACCTTTTGATTGATTTGGGTATTGGTCACTCCTCCTCCACCACCATCTTTACTAAAAATTAGAGCACATTGACAGTTGTAAGGAACCCTATGTTCCATGCTTACACAATCACATTGAGGTGCACTATCATTATGTCAAGGAAAGACTCTCTATTAGAGAGATAATTTTGGCTTATGCGCCCACAAAAAATAAATTTGCAAAACCTTTCATAAAGGCTTCATTGAGGGAGAAGTCAAAGATTTTTGCAAAGCTTTGGGCTTACTTCCTTTTGTGTCAAATAGGTATTCCTAACCTTGAATGTACTCACAAGTAAGAATTTAACCTAACTATATCATATCCATACACTCTAATAAACAAGATCTATGGACATAAAATCTCCTAATCATACTCTCTTGGAAGAACAAACCTTGTCTATGGTATATCAATATCCTAAGGAGATATCTTCTTCTTGCTTGATTAAAAATGCTCTTCATGAATGATGAATCCTTTTCTTCTTGTCCATAGATAAAAATCTCTCAAAGGGAGGTAGTTTGTGCTATCCTATAATAGTGGATCATTTTTCCAATCCATGCATTGCATCCTCACTAAATCAAGTATTTCATATTCATGATGGAAATCTAATTAAATCCCACAAAAATGGATTCATATGAATCTTGATGCTTCAAACCAATTAACATTATCAGTTGAAACTTTTAAGTACCAAGGTATGGAGGGCATCTAATCCTCATCAACTTAGAAAATGTGTAGAGGGGTCACTTAAGGTAGGGGGTGCTTTTGTTGATATATTTAGGTAGTGATGTGTGTGAACACTCTAGGACCGCCAGGGCACTTTTTTCCCTCTTTAGGAGGTTTTTTTCCCCCGGTTTGTATATACGCCTATTGCCCTAACAGGCTACTTATCTTTGTACATTCTAGTGGTAATACATTCAGTATTGTGTGTTGTGCTCCAAGCTTCTTCTTCTTCCTTGTGCTGTTTGCGTGCTTTCACAGATGTCTAACTCCAACAATTGGTATCAGAGCAGGTTGTCGCTTCATCTAGGGCATCATTGACACCTCTCTGGTTGCAGTCTTAGAATCGCACAAATTTTGGTGAGCATACTCAGGGTGTTTTCAAGATAAAAAAAATCTTTGTTGTGTGGTGCCGAAATCATGATCTGAGCTCATTTCCACCTCTGAATGCACTATCACATGCCCTTTCTACACAAAGCCACAGGGCTGAAAAACATACACTTCTTCATTCAAGTCACCATTGAGAAATGAAGCTTTAATGTCCAACTGATGTACATTTCAACCATGATGGGGTGCAAGTGCACAGATGCTCCGAACACTAGTCATACGACATGTAAGTGCAAAGGTCTCATCAAAATCAATGCCTCTTTCCTATGCATAACCCTTTGCAACAAGCCTAGCCTTATACCTGTCAACTATTCCATCAAGCTTATGCTTCAGCTTGTAAACCCACTTAGTGCCAATGGCCTTCTTGCCAAGAGGCAAGTCACATAAAGACCAAGTACCATTCTTCATTATAGCATCATATTCAGATTGCATAACAACCATCCAATTTTCTGAATTTTGTGCTTCATCAAACAAAACAAGCTCATTCTCATCACAAAGACTAGATGCAGCCATAGCATAGCAATCCGATGCAAAAGAGGCACTATGAGAGCCTGATCGATTATGATATGATAGGGTTCCATCTAATTTGCTGTCATCTAATTTGCCATCAGCACTAGTCAAAATGATGTTACCAACTCCCATAATAGGATAAGAGGAGTTGTTGTCGCATGTAATAGTATTCTCTGTAGGGGCAGGCTTGAGTGAAGAGAAGAAACTGTGCTGCTAGGTAATATGTTTGATCGCCCCACTATCAAAGTACCAAACATCTGAGTCTACTGCAGACATGTACTACTCATGAGAAGATGGGTCAAAACTGCAAAGAGTAGTAAACACCCATTCTTCATCCTGCACAAGATTAGCAGACTCTGTTTTCGGTGTAGAGGCCTCTACAACAATCATTCTAGCCTCTTTTTTCTTTGCCTCTTTTGCAGCCAGTTTAGGATAGTTCTTTTATGGTATGATCATTTCCTTTACAGTACTTGCAAAAAAGATTTTGCTTTTCTTATTTCTTCTCATCTTTGTCTTCCTTCTTCGAATGTGCAACATTTGCATATTTCTAGTTACTAGTTGAAGAGCTCCATTTTCCTTTGCCCTTCTGACTAAGCAAGAAAGCTTGATTTGCAACATACATAATGGACCTGTTTTGCCTGGACTTATCTTCTTGCAACAGAACAGAGACTAACTCCTCAAATGACAAGGCATTTGGATTGCCTTTTATCATCAAATGAAAAGTAGAAGCAAAACTCTGATATGAATAAGGAAGACCATTCAAAACAGTCTGCACAAGTAAGCTATCTGGTATAACTTCATCAGCAGAAATCAATTGTTCTTTCAAATCCTTGATCTTTGTCAGAAAACTATCCATAGAATCACCTTCATTCATGTGCTCACTCTCCAACTGTTTTCGGAGGTAAGCAACACGAGCCTCATTCCTAGCTTGGTACAATGTGGTAAGTGTATCCCAATCATCCTTAGTTGTTTTACAAGAGCGAATGTGAGGAATAATGGCACGTTTGATAGACAAAGCTATCAATGCATGTGCCTGAGCATCTCTGCCATCCCAATGAATTTTCTCTGCAATAGGTGCAAAAGAAATCATAGCACGAGTAGGAATATGCAGAATATCATCATCTTTGACACCTTCTGCATCCTCTTCAATACCTGTAGTTGTAACAATTGCAGGTGTGGTAGGATGTTTTTCAACACCGTGCACAATGTTCCATAGTCCTTTTGCAACCAATACATGTCACACCATATAAGCCCATAACGGGTAGTTGGTACCATTCAACTTATCCTCAACATCCAACATACGGAATACATCACTACTTTCAGCCATGGCCAGTGACTAAAATACTTGGTGCAAAAAATTGACTGTATCTCAAAAAGTTGAATAGAACTATCCAGATGAATTTTGTCGAATAACAGACTTTGAGATGCTTATACTGGTGAACCGAAACTAGTATATACCTCTGGCACAAAAAGACAAGAAAAAGTTCTTCTATTCAACTCATCTTACATCTGATGGATAACTCTCATTCAACTTATGATCTAGTCCTTTTGATATCATCTATAATTCTTCTCTCATATGTATCATGTCCATATACAAGTATATATAGGCATATCTATACATACTCGTCAGCATTACAAAAGTATTTATGAACTAATTACAAACTTAATGTACATATATATACAAATCACTTTTCTCTGATTCTTCTCTTTACTTCATGCTTCATCCTTTGTTCTTTTCTTTATCCGTGACTCTTCATTCTTCATTGTAATCATCAATTAATGATTGTCCTGCTCCAACAGAGAGGGGGTGGGGGGATGGTGGTAGGGAGTGAGACATCCATAGGGTTTGATGTTAGGTTGCTTGGGTTGAGATGGTTGTTGTGAATGAAGAGGTTGTGGTCAGTTGAGAACCAAACCTAATGAAGAGGTAGGTACAGGAAATGGCACCATGGTTCAAGTTGGGGTCCTAAAGATGGATTCAAATTATTATGATAAAGATTTTGATGCAATAGGAGAATGTAGCACGTGCTGAGGGAAGAAGTGTTGATGGGTGCAATAAGCAGTGGAACATTTCCTCAGAGCATGGATCGATGAAAAAGGTTTGGAGGCATGAATAATTGAATGGTGGAGCTTGCATGGTTTTTTGTGTGCGTCCAACTAGGGTCATATCTGGCAAATGGTCTTTTTATTTAGAACCATAATACATCGAATACCCCCTCTACGTCAATGAGCATGTGCATGTGTCGATGAAGGTTTCATCAAAGCCACTTTGTGTGAGTCCTTGTTGCATGCATGAATCTCTTTCATTTGTGCATATAACTTCTAGAGTGCCTCTATGTAGGCTAGATGATCTTGCTCCTCCTCCTCCTCTTCCTCCTCTTCTTCTTCTTCTCCTTCTTCTTCTTCTTGTTCTCCTCCTTCTCCTCCTCCTCCTCCTCCTCCTGCTTCTTCTTCTTCTTCTTCTTCTTCTTCTTCTTCTTCTTCTTCTTCTTCTTCTTCTTGGTGTGGTTCTTCTTCTCGATCAATATGATGTTCGATAGTTGGGTCCTTCATATTCTTATGAGACAAATTGAGTATCCAAGAATTCAATTTTTGGAAAATTTTATGTCAAAGATACTATAGAATTGAAAGAAGGATGTTGCTCTTGGGTAGCCATTTCTCCTATAGAGAATGAGAAATCTTCACTTGTTGTGTAAGATTATAATATTGTTATGGTGGGTTCTAATGCTATTGGTAGAACTCATGTTATCTCCACAAATGATATGAGTGCTCTGAATGATATCAAAACTCTTCATGAGAGTTTTTAGCCATATGACTTCCTTTGCAACTTCTAATATACCTTTTTACTCTGGTTCTATAGATGACAAAGCAACTGTATGTTGCTTCTTAGAACACCATGAAATTAACTTATCTCCCACATAACACAAATACCCATGTGTTGATCTTCTATCATCAGAGTTACCTGCCCAATCTACATCACTTTATATCTTGATCCTTGTATCTGAAGTAAATCCACAATGCAAACCTTCTTTAAGTGTGCCCTTAATATACCTAAGCACCCTTTGACCTGCAATCCAATGACCCTTTCTAGGACAATGCATGAATTGAGATAAAGCTCCAACTGCATATGACAAATCAAGCCTTGTTAACGTAGCATAAATCAAGCTACCAACCAAACTCTCATAAAGCTTCATGTCTTTGAATTCTTCTCCTCCATATCTACTTAATTTGTGATTCACTTACATTGGAGTTGGTGCTATCCTGCAATCTTCCATTTAAAACTTGATTAGCAGATTCTTTAAATACCTTTCTTGAGTCACATATAATCCATGTTGAGTATATGAAATCTCCGTTCCCAAGAAATATGACAAATTTCCCAAGTCACTGATCCTGAATTCTTTCTCCATCTGCTTCTTAAGCATTTGTATGTCTTTCTCATGTGTACATGTAAGTATTATGTCATCAACATAAATGTAGACATATATAATTCCATCCTCACTTGCTTTGACAAGCAAACTACTATCTGCCTTTGATGCTTGGATGATGATCTTTTGAGTTCTCCACTTCTTGAAGTTTCTGCTTCATCACATTCTGGATCAAACCTTGGCATTTCTTCATATTCAACTAGTACTTCATTATTCTCTTCTTCCTCAAAGATTTGAACCTTTGATTTACCTTTCTTCTAATTCAATGTTTCTTCAAGACCTGTATAAGCACTATTTGTAAGTGAGTACCAAGTACATTGCTCATCAAATGTGACATCCTTTGATACAAGGAATTGCTTTGTAGATGGACTCCACAACCTCTATCCCATTTGCTTATCATCATAACCAATGAACACATATTTTTTAGCCTTTGGTTCCAATTTATGCCTTAATTGAGAAGGAACATAAGCATAGGCTAAGCAACCAAATACTTTGCAATGATCTAATGTAGGTCTCTTACTCCACCAAGCTTCATATGGTGACATACCCTACAAAGCTTTACATGGTAGCCTATTAACCAAGTATGTGGCTGTATTTACAGCCTCAACCCACAAATAATTAGGGCAATTCTTCTCTTTCATCATTGATCTTGCAAACTCAACAAGAGTTCTATTTCTCCTTTCGGCTACACCATTTTGTTGAGGAGAGTACCTTCAAGTAAATTCTCCTTGCAGTGAATGCTGGTGGACAAATGCAAATTGTTGTAACAATAACATTAGTAAATGCATCAATACTAGAAAATGCAGCCAAAGATCCAAACCTTTTGTGCCAAAGATCCAACTCACAAATCTTTTGCTCTCCATATGTGAACAAGGCATGTCCAACATTAGCTTGTACCTTGAATGTGAAAAGCCTCCCTTCTTTGTTTCCTGTAACAATTTGCTTATACCCTTGGCTAGGGTCTTCAACATAAACTCCATCATTAGTGAACCTCACCTCATATCCTTTTTCCACAATTTGTCCTACACTAATCAAATTCTTTGGAATTGTAGGAACATACAAAACTTTACTCAAGAGAGTACTTCCATCTTTGGATTTAACTAATCCAATAGATTTCACCTTGTACTTTTTATTGTCACCTGTTTGAAGCAATGTTACCACTCAGATGATTGCTGCATCTCGAATCAATGTAAAACCATCTTTGATCATCACTTGGAACTTCACATATTGCATTCATGATAAGAGTTGGATCCTCCTTCTGATCTGATGAATAATTTTAGTAGGTATTATTGTAGGGCTGACCTTGAAAGTTTCTTCCACCATTTCATCCAAAGAAGCCTCTACTACCTCTACCTCTAAAACTTCCTCTCTGATTTCTTCCACCTCTGCATCTTTGATTGTAACTCTGATTAAAGTTACCAACACTTTGATTGTTATGCCAACATTCATGAGCTAGATGATTAGTCTTACCACATATCCAACAAGCTTTGACATTATCCTTGTTGTTTCTGCCTCTTCATCTACTTCTACCACTTCCTCTTGCTCTTAGGAAGTTTTCTTGGCTTGGAGTACCTTCATCTTCAACTGATTGTTGCTTTCCTTTGATAGCTTTCTTCTTATCCTTAAAATACATTGCATGACCTACACTCTTATCAACATCTCCTTTGATACCATTCTCAAAAGTTAGCATATCTCCTAACAATTGATTCAAATCAGGAGTGAAATGATCTAATGAAAGTTCAGTTGACAACATGAAAGGCTTCAACTTCTCATCTCCTCTTAGACTTGTGAGAATTTGTCTTACCATTTTATCTTCTTCAATGGCTTCATCAACTGCACCTAAAGAATGAGCAATGTCTTTCATCTTTGCCACATAATCAGATATTGATTGTGAGGCCTCCTTCTTGAATGTGGTAAACTCTACCCATAGTGATGCTTTCCTCGACTTTGTTGTACTTTGAAAATGCTCCTCCAAAGCATTCCATATATGACTTGCCCTTTCAAGTCCTCTAATGTGAGGAAGCAAGTAATCATTTATTGCCATATAGATTATGCTCCTTGTTTGAGCATCCTTCTTCATCCAAACCTTTAAGTCTGCAAGCTCCTCCCTAGTAAGAACACTAGGATCTTTGAATTCTGGCTTTTCTTCTTCTCTTGTAATATATCCTATCAGATCTTTGCTCATAAGATGAGCTTCCATCCTCATAGATCAAGCTGGATAGTTCTCTTTGTCCAACTTCTCAATTTGGAAACTATCTCCCATTCTTTATTCACCTGTATTATCAAATCTTCAACCTTATGAGTAATGAATGTATCTTAGCTTCGGAATTTAATCCTTTTGATTGCTCTCGTGTGTCTCCTTTTTGCTTTTCCTTCACACTTTGTTCTTTTGAATCTTCAAATGGTGAATTTTATATGTCTGCAGCAGTCAGGGTCTTCCTTTCCTTCAACTTTGATAAAATATGCTCTGATACCACTCATGGAGATGATTAATCTCCAAAAGACAAGTTATACTTGAATTTAGAACACCTCTATATCAAGCATAACTCAAAACCTTCTTCAATTTTGGATAATTTCTACCAAACTATGAATCTTTATCACTTCTCTGAATGGTAACTTCACTTAGAAAAGTCAACTCTTCCATTGATTGATGAAATGGTTAAAGTTTTCTATGAAACTTTGTCACAACACTACTCTAATCTTTGTGCAGCTACTACAAGTGAAATTTCTTCAAAAGAAGTTATAAATTTCAGATTTACTTCAATAAGTAAACCTATGTCTGAAATAGGCTTTCTCTAAAGGCAACTTTTACATATGCAACTTTAACTAGTTGATTCTCTCAATCTACAACCCGTTTAATCAATTTTTAGACAAGATGGCTTGCATTCAAAATTAGATTTTGAGTCGTCATATGTGTAAAACTTTATAGTGTACACTGAGATCTGATCAAATCATTGACCATCGAACTTGGGCCCGTTTCAGAACTTACTGAATACATTTACACATACAAATGTTCCTACTCACAATTTTCTTAGCTTGTTTGCAATTGATCTCTCAAAACTTGACCATAGATGCATTAACTATGGATTTAGACACATACAAAAGTATTCCTAAAATGATCAAGCACAAAAAGAGAAATGGAGAAAAGATCGATGCGCAATTCTGAGAAAAAGTTCTTCTATTCATCTCATCTTACATCTGATGGATAACTCTCATTCAACTTATGATCTACTCCTCTCTATATCATCTATACTTCTTCTCTCATATGTATCCTGTCCATATACAAGTATGTATAGGCATATCTATACATACGCCTCAATATTACAAAAGTATTTATGAACTAATTACAAACTTAATGTACATATATATACAAATCACTTTTCTCTGATTCTTCTGTTTACTTCATGCTTCATCCTTTGTTCTTTTCATTATCCTTCATTCTTCATTCTTCATTGTAATCATCAATTAATTATTGTCCTACTCCAGTAGCTCCCCCTCAATCTTTAATTGTGATTACCTGCATCTTCTTTATCCTTGCCATATCTTTGAACCTCTACAACTTGGGTCCATCCACACTCTTTGTCAACATATATGCAAGTTGATCCATTTGTAGGGGTATGCATTATTTGTATTTCTATATCAACAACCTTCTCTCTTAGAAATGATATTGAATCTCAATATGTTTGGTCATGGCATGAAACACAGGGTTAGCTACCAAATACAAAGAAATCACGTTATCTCCACAAATGATAGGAGTACTTTGAATGATATCAAAGCTGTTCATGAGAGTTTTTAGCCATATGACTTCCTTTGCAGCTTCTAATACTCTGATTCTATAGATGACAAAGCAACTATATGTTGCTTCTTAGAACAACATGAAAATAACTTATCTCCCACATAACACAAATACTCATGTGTTGATCTTCTATCATGAGAGTTACCTACCCAATCTACATCACTATATATCTTGATCCTTGTATCTAAAGTAAGTCCATAATGCAAACTTTCTTAATGTGTGCCCTTAATATACCTAAGCACCCTTTGACCTGCAATCCAATGTTCCTTTCTAGGACAATGCATGAATTGAGAAAAAACTCCAACTGCATATGACAAATAAGGCCTTGTTAATGTATCATAAATCAAGCTACCCACCAAACTCAGATAAAGCTTCATGTCTTTGAATTATTCTCCTCCATATCTACTCAATTTGTGATTCACCTCCATTAGAGTTGGTGATATCCTGCAATCTTCCATTTTAAACTTAATTAGCAAATTCTTTAAATACCTTTCTTGAGTCACATATATTCCATGTTGAGTATATGAAATCTCCATTCCCAAGAAAGATGACAAATTTCCCAAGTCAGTGATCTTGAATTCTTTCTCCATCTGCTTCTTAAACATAAATACAAACATATATAAATCCATCCTCACTTGCTTTGACTAGCAAGCTACTATCTGCCTTTGATGCTTGAAAACCAAGTTTCTTCAAGAACTTTACAAGCCTATAATTCCATGCCCTTGGGGCTTCAAGCCATACAAAGCTCTTTTGAGCTTACACACATGATCTGGATAAATTTGATATTTAAAACCATCTGGTTGTTCCATGAAAACTTCATCTGAAATGTAACCATTCAAAAATGCATTCTTCACATCTAATTGAGATAGTTTCCAACCTTATTGTTGTCATCTTTGCAACAGGACTACAAGTTTCATCATAGTCCACACCATATGTCCATGCATATCCTTTTACAAGTCTGGATTTGTACCTAGACACACTTCCATCTACAAATCTTTTTTTTTTGTAAACCCACTTACATCCAATTACCTTCTGATTAATTGCTTTATGTACCAATTCCCAAGTCTCATTCTCAATGAGTGCATCATACTCTTCCTTCATAGCTTTTTCCCAATTCTCCTTTTCTTTGGCTTCATCATATGTGGATGGGTCTTCATCTGCTTTTATCATGTGAGCATAATCTTTAGTAGTCAAGAATGAAGTATCATAGCTATACCTTATGGGTTGCCATTTGTGCCTTGATGATCTTCTGAGTTCTCCACTTCTTGAAGTTTCTGGTTCATCACATTCTAGATGAAACCTTGGCATTTCTTCATCTTCAACTGGTACTTCATTAGTCTCTTCTTTCTCAAAGATTTGAACCTTTGATTTACCTTTCTTCTGATTCAATGTTTCTTCAAGACCTATATAAGCACTATTTGTACCTGAGTACCAAGTACATTGCTCATCAAATGTGACATCCTTTGATACAAGGAATCGCTTTATAGATGGACTCCACAACATGTATCCCATTTGCTTATCATAACCAATGAACACATATTTTTCAGCCTTTGGTTCCAATTTATGCCTTAATTGAGAAGGG
Organism: Ceratopteris richardii; assembly: GCA_020310875.1. NCBI lineage: Eukaryota > Viridiplantae > Streptophyta > Polypodiopsida > Polypodiales > Pteridaceae > Ceratopteris > Ceratopteris richardii. The sequence continues at coordinate 25,340,151 of CM035444.1, read as the reverse complement.
ACATAAGAATAGGCTAAGCAACCAAATACTTTGCAATGATCTAATGTAGGTCTCTTACCCCACCAAGCTTCATGTGGTGTCATACCTTGCAAAGCTTTACATGGTAGCCTATTAACCAAGTATGTGGCTATATTTACAGCCTCAACCCACAAATAATTAGGGAAATTCTTCTCTTTCATCATTGATCTTGCAAACTCAACAAGAGTTCTAGTTCTCCTTTCTGCTCCACCATTTTGTTGAGGAGAGTACCTGCAAGTAAATTCTCTCTTTATACCCGCATCCCACAAATAATCATTGAATTCATTTGAAAAATACTCTCCCCCTCCATATGATCTCAAACTCTTCAATTTTGGTCCTGTAACCCTCTTTGCATATACATGATAGTGTTTAAATGTACTAAACACTTCTAACTTATCTTTGATCACATAAATAGTGATCCACCTAGTAGCATCATCAACATAAATGACATAATATCTTGAACCATTTATGCTAAAGTCCTTTGAAGGACCCCACACATCTATATGTACCAATTCAAGTCTTTATGAATACATGAAACCATGTTTGTTGTATGATTGCTTATGAGCCTTACCTTATTGACATTCTTCACATCTGTATGTCATGTGTTGACCTGCAACATTAGGTAATCCAAATACTGAACCATTATTAATTATCTCTTTGATACCTCTTTCATTAAAGTGTCCAAGCCTTTTGTGCCAAAGATCCAACTCAAAAATCTTTTGCTCTCCATATGTGAACAAGGCATGTCCAACATTACCTTGTACCTTGAATGTGAAAAGCCTCCCTTCTTTGTTTCCTGTAACAATTTGCTTATACCCTTGGCTAGGGTCTTCAACATAAACTCCATCATTAGTGAACCTCACCTCATATCCTTTTTCCACAATTTTTCCTACAGTAATCAAATTCTTTGGAATTGTAGGAACATACAAAACCTTACTCAAGAGAGTACTTCCATCTTTGGATTTAACTGATCCAATAGAGTTCACCTTGTTCTTTGTATTGTCACCTGTTTGAAATGTATGATTAATCACTTTGTTCTCCAAATTATTCATTAAAGCAATGTTACCACTCAGATGATTGCTGCATCCTGAATCAATGTAAAACACTCTTTGATCTTCACTCCGAACTTCACATATTGCATTCATGATTAGAGTTGAATCCTCCTTCTGATCTGATGCATAATTGTAGTAGGTATTGTTGTAGAACTGACGTTGAAAGTTTCTTCCACCATTTCTTCCAAAGAAGCCTCTACTACCTCTACCTTTGAAACTTCCTCTCTGATTTCTTCCACCTCTGCCTCTTTGATTATAACTCTGATTAAAGTTACTAGCACGTTAATTGTTATGCCAACATTCATGAGCTAGATGATTAGTCTTACCAGATATCCAAAAAGCTTTGACATTATCCTTGTTGTTCTGTCTCTTCCTCTACTTCTACCACTTCCTCTTCCTCTTAGGAAGTTTGCTTGGCTTGGAGTACTTTCATCTTCAACTGATTGTTGCTTTCCTTTGATAGCTTTCTTCTTATCCTTAGAATATATTGCATGACCTACACTCTTATCAACATCTCCTTTGATACCATTCTCAAAAGTTAGGCATATGTCCTAACAATTGATTCAAATCAGGAGTGAAAGGATCTAATGGAAGTTCAGTTGACAAGATGAAAGGCTTCCACTTCTCATCTCCTCTGAGACCTGTGAGAATTTGTCTTACCAATTTATCTTCTTCAATGTCTTCATCAACTGCACCTAAAGAATGAGCAATGTCTTTCATCTTTGTCACATAATCAGATATTGATTGTGAGTCCTTCTTCTTGAATGTGGTAAACTCTGCCCATAGAGATGCTTTCCTCGACTTTGTTGTATTCTAAAAATGCTCCTCCAAAGCATTGCATATATCACTTGCACTTTCAAGTCCTCTAATGTGAGGAAGCAAGTAATCATTTACTGCCATATAGATTATGCTCCTTCATCCAAACCTTTAAGTCTGCAAGCTCCTCCCTAGTAGGAACACTAGGATCTTTGAATTCTGGCTTTTCTTCTTCTCGTGTAATATATCCTATCAGATCTTTGCCCATAATATGAGCTTCCATCCTCATGCCACTCCTATGGAGACAGGTTTACGATTGAATCTTCATGATGTTGGAAATGCCTTTGATGCTGGTCTCTATTAGTAGGCTGTTGGATGCCTAATTTACTTATGCATTACACAACCAGATATTCAATTTGTTGTCTCACAAATGAGTAGGTTTATGCATTTCCCAGGTGTCAAGCATTGGCAGGTGGTTAATTGTTAAAAGTCAAGCTTCAAGCTACAAATTCATGGGGAATCTTTTATGGACATGTGGAGCAATCAAAGGAAGCCAAAAGCCACGAGATTCCATCAAGAAAAGTCACTCAACCACTCCCCAAGTCATCTCAACTAATTCCTCCAAGTTAGGAGGCTGATTTGGAAAGGTAGTTCCTAGATTTCAGGGGCACACTTCTCACTATAAAAGGAGCATGTATCCCGACTTCTTTTGGGCCATCTTCTTGGAGTTTTAGCTCATGTAAAGTGAGCACTAAGTGCTGGAGTTGTGATAAGCAAGCCCCTTGCTTAAGCTAGCCCCTTGCTTAAGCTAGCCCCTTGCTTGCTTGTTTGTTTTCTTTTAGTAGGCATATCTATGTGTGTGCGCAGGCAGTGTTGCAACTCTCTACCCCTGAGTTGTTAGCATTGGTTCTCCCTCATATTGTATCCATTTGATGTAATTCTTGTCTCATTGGATAGCTATTAGAGTCTATTTTATGCTCACAAATTCTCTGGATCATTCTCTGAGTAATCTGGGAGCAACATTCATTTTAGTGAAGTTGTGTGATTGATATCTCTCTTAGTGTGTAGGCTCTGTTTGAAATATTTTGCTCTCTGTTGTAAGGGCTGGTTCTCCTTCTCTATGTATCCATTTGCTATGATTTTGGTGTCATTGTGTAGCTATTAGAGTCCTCTAAAGTTGACCAAAGTTTGATATTCATTCTCTGTATAATCTCTGAGAAAAGCTTGCTGGAGTGAAGTGAGGTATCTGCTTGATTGGCAGTTGTGAGCATTCAACTAGCTCATGTTGTAGACATTGTTTCTCCTTGTGTAGGCATCCATTTGAAGTGAAATTTGGTTTGTTGGAAAGATCTTGGTGTCTACTATAGGTCTACAAAAGCTCACTGGAGTTCTCTGCATATGCTCTGAGTAAGAGCATTTTTGGTGTGCAGAGGTCAAAGAAGGATACCTGTGGAGGTCATTCACGCTTCGTCGTTGCTTAGGGGTTGAGATACTTCCCCCATCATTAATCACATCTTTCGCTACTTGAGTGGTACCCAACTACTTGGGTTGTTTTATCTCAAGGGGGGATCACTACCGCTAGATTTGCATGCTTTTTTTGACCCTGACTGGGCTGGTTGCCATGACACTCGTGTGTCCACTAGTGGTTTTTGTTTCATGCTTGTGTTAGGCCGCCGGAACGGAATATAATTATCATTATTGGAAAATGTAATTGGAAAGGATGCACATCGAAAGGATGTAGAATAATAGTTGTAACCCTTTGATAATGAAAGAGTGCATGGAAGCTAGAGGCAGAGAGAACACATCGAATTATGGGTCTGGGCGGTGTGCCTATGTATTGCTTCCATCGCAATTTATTCATATGGTGGTACTGGTATCTTACTGTTTTTGGTACTGAGTTAATGTGGTGATTTTGTCTATGTTCTGCATTCATTGGTGAAGTATAAATCAATTGTGGTGGTGCGTTAATTGTCAGTAAGGAAATCTATGTATTTTTGTTGCGACGAACACTTCGTTAACATTGAGTAACTTGTTGATGAAATTAGTAGTTAAAGTCTGTTGGAATAGTCAGTGTAAGGTAATGCAGAACACAGTGCAATGAATGTTTGAATTGGGAAAATAAATATAGGGCCTCTATAATACAGACCCCTAACCATCCTAAGAACCAAGTAGGAGTCTTATCCCAGTACTAGTTTAACACTAGCGCCGGCCATGGGGGCATGGAGTAGCCAGTCTGAGAGCAGATTAAGGTTTGAAGAAAGAATCCTATGATATATGCCTATAACGCGTCCCGATGAATCTTACCCAAAGTACAAAAGTGATCAGCATCCCTGGAAAGTTCCTAGTGCATTGGGAACGCCTTCCGGTGATAGTGGTGAAGGACAATCGTCGAAAGGAAAGCGGGATATATGGGCTAGTGGAGTGGTACCTCAGTATTTTTTTTTCAAGGACTACAAAGTATACCAGAAGTTCAATCGATCTCATCTGCTAAAAGTACAGTTAGTGGAGTAGTCGTTGATTTTGGTGATAGTTTGGTGAATTCCAGTGGCAGTTTGGTGGATTCCAGTGGCAGTTTGGTGAATTCCGGTGGCATTTTGGTGAATTTCGATGACAACTCAATTTCTGGTTTTTATTTTGGTGAAACTAGTATATTGGTGGATGAAAGTTCTGGTGAAAAGTTCATCTTAGACACAAAATGCGAGGAATGGCAGTTGAATTTAGACGTGTGATCGACTCAATGATATCATATGACCGAAGAATTTGCAAAGTGGCTATACGACACATCAACAGTCAGGATCAACTTGTTCAAGTAATTTTGAAGTGATACTTCCTTTGGATTTAGACAACATGAGTAGTATGCAGCAACAACATCAATAGCAACACCAACAACAACAACAACAACAACATCAACATCAACAACATCAACAGTAGCAGCAGATCATACCTCCATGGCTGGTACCTACCGGAGTTACGTATACAAAATTTGGTGGATTTCTAGGTGATGATCCTGATGCTCATGTTTGCACTTTTGAAATTAATTATGCTGTACTCAACTATCCATCATATCCGATATATAAGGCTACAATGTTTCAATCTACCCCTTGTTAATAAAGCTACTCGCTAGTTAACCGAATATGATATTAATCATTTTGGTCAATATGATGATGTTAAGAATGCCTTTTTACAACATTTTTAATTAAAGAAAAATGCAACTGAAATCTTTGATTATTTACAAAACAATAGACAAAAACCACATCAGAGTGTGCAAGAGTATGCAACGTTATTCCGCACTCATCTATGACAGCTACCGCTAGCGCATGCTAATCTATCAGATGATGTGATTACCCAATGGTTCATTAATGGATTAAACCCCCAACTCAAACAAGTTATGATTATACGATGTGTGGGCGGCATGACCTTGGATGCAGTCATTGCCATGGCATTACAGTTGGAGCATAAGGTTGGTGGCTTTACTGAAGATTTGGATTGGTTAAAGGCTTCCAAGAGCATGAATGATGACCCACTGAAACAAGTATATTGCACCAAATGTAAGAACCTGGGACATACCACTTCAGTGTGTGCATTAAATCAAATGTACTGTGCTATTTGTAATACGACGAGTGATTCCACCGAAACTTGTCCATACAATGCCAAAGTGTAGACCAGACCGACCGTGAATGCCATAATACAGGAGCAGGGATGACATGCTACACACTATGTACCATATTTGAGAAATAACTCTTATCAAAGTTACAAAACCTATAGAGGACCACGACCAAACAAATTTGGACAGACCCATTGGAATTCGGGCCAATCGGGTGAAGGTGCATCTCCTCCACCACCAAGATGCCATTTTTGTGGTGAAATTGGACATATCCACAGATATTGCAAAGAAGCATCCGAATATGATAAGTGAAGAAAAGAACGACAGCATCCAATGGCAAATACGGTATACATCTTAGTGGTAGATATCCAAGCAGCAGTAGTTCAAACACGGTCCGGTAAGAAGTTGCAACCAGCTGCTGAGATTTTTAAGGTAGGCATTCGAGAACAATAGAGAATGTTTACTAAAGCTAGCATGTGGGCAAGTCAAGAGCCAACTGTTTTTTCAGATCAGGTATTGGTGGTCCAACAAACAGTACAGAATAACCCATCGGAAGATAGGAATCTGGTCCAATGGTTGCCGGAGGACACATCGGACTTAATATCGGGTATGTCGAATCTTGATTCTATGTGGAATAATTTATCAAAAGCATCTATTACAATACTGTTGGGGCAACTGCTAGCATTGGTCCCTGGTATGCGACAACAATTTCAGCAACAAATCAGTCTAGGATCTTCATGCATGCCTGCTTCAACAACCATCAGTCTGAAACTTGATTCTACGGTGGACCATGCTGTTCCTTTAATTACAGTATGGTATAAAAACCACAAAATTACACAAGTATTAATTGACAGAGGCTTAGGTGTTAATGTTCCCACAGTAGCACTCTGTAAAAAGTTAGAATGAACTCAGATCAAACCCGTCTAGTTTTTTGTACGAATGGTTGATCAATCTAGGGTACATCCAGTGGGTTTGGTGCGTGATATACCCAGTACCCTATAGGGAGCAGTGTCAAAATGACTTTTGTTGTTTTGGAATTACCTGAATCAAGTTTGAATTACGATTTACTATTCGAGAGGCCTTGGTTGAAACAAGCAAAAGTGTTACAGGATTGGTCTGCACACAAACTTATTTTCAAAAGCAATCAACGAAAATATGTGGTACCCTTGGATGATATGAAGCCGTGTGACCTTCATGCTCGATCTTACGTGGCTGAACCCGTGCATATGTTGGAAGAAGCTTTTCTAAATGATAAGCATGACTTGTTAGCATTGGGTACTATTGATTTACAAGCCATCATGGATAATTGGACTCTAACTGCTTGTACGGTAGTCCCCCTTACCGAAGGATTGGAACCAATTATGGACCAGGTTTTGGATGCCACTAATTTGCAACAATTACTCCATCCGCCTGAGGATATCTCCATGCACTGACAGTTTTATGTATCAGAAGATCAACTAATCACTTGTAATTTGGGAGATGAGGCTAATCCGTGTCCGGTCAAGCTTAAGGTTAGTTTACGAAAAACTTTTCAAGACAATTTACTACAACTGCTGAAGGAGTTTGTTGATGTATTCGCGTGGGATTATTGCGACATGAAAAGATTGGACCCTTGTATCTACCAACACCGTGCAATGCTGAAATTGGATGCTCGGCCAATTAAACAACCAAGTTATCGAATGAATCCCAATTATGCTGCACAAGTGAAAGCTGAATTGGATCAGCTGTTGAAAGTAGGCTTCATTGTTCCCATTGAGCATGCTGAATGGATCTCTCCTATTGTCATTGTCCCAAAGAAAAACAAGCAATTACGCATTTGCATGGATTACCAAAAGTTGAATGCAGCGACGGTGCCTGATCCATTTCCACTTCCCTTCCCCATGCTAGATGATGTTGCTGGATGAGAAATGTATTCTTTTTTGGATGGTTATAGTGGCTACAATCAGGTACGCATGGTTAAAATGGATATTCCCAAGATGGTGTTTATTACGAATTGGGGCATATATGCTTGTACAGTGATGTGATTCGGTCTCCACAATGCTCATAGCACCTTTTAACGATGGATGTAGGAAATCTTTTCCTCCTACTTAACTACATTTATGCGGGTGTATTTGGATGATTTTTCATTATCTGGTGATGCATCGACTTACCTCTATCACCTACGGTGCTGCTTTTCCAAGTGTCGGGAGTTCTATCTTTGCTTAAATCCCAACAAATCCATCTTTTCAGTTTCTTGTGGCAAACTGCTTGGTCATATTATTTCACAACAGGGCATTCAAGTGGACCCTGATAAAGTGAGTGCAGTGTTGAATGCACCTGCCCCTATGACACCAAAGGAAGTTATGAGATTCCTTAGAAAAACACGATGGCATGGATGACATCTCCGGTGGCTCGCTCATGTGGCGATACCACTTAATCGTCTGATTACTAGCAATCCTCGACAATTTGCATGGACGCAAGAATGCCAACTTGCATTTGATCGCCTAAAAATGCTCTTAACACAGGATCCTATTCTGCAAGCACCGAACTGGCAACTCCGTTTCATGTCTTTGTGGACACGTCTGACATTGCAATAGGCAGTGTGTTAATGCAGCAACAAGATAGGTAGTTTTGCCCTATTTATGCCAATCGACGATTAGCCGCTCCTGAATGGAATTATTCTGTGATTGAATGCAAATGCCTTGGTTTAGGTTATTTGGTGAAAAAATTCCCGCACTATTTGTTGGGACACCCATTTACCTTCCATGTGGATCATGCGGCTTTGGTTTATCTTGTACGCCAACAACAATTAGGGGGTAGATTAGCCATGTGGGTGTTGTTGCTGCAAGAATTTGATTATGAGGTTGTATATCACCCGGGATCAGCGCATGCTCTCGTCGATTTCCTATCTCGACTTGATTCCGGTGAGCTCCTTGATGGTATTGATGATACCACTCCAGCCATTTATGCGACTGATTTGGTTTAGGATGATTCCCAGGTGCTACCTGTGGCACCTTCATATTATGATACCCTTATGATTTTTATAACCAGTGGATGTCCCCCGAATAATACTTCAATGTCTGCTCACCATAAATTGGTCATGTATAGTAGTTGATTTCGCATAATTGTGGGACAAGTGTATTATATGGACCCATTTGGCACGCTTTTACGATGTATCCCACCACATGAAGTTTCTTCTATAATTATAATGGCTCATTTTTCTCTATCTGGTGGCCATTTTTTAGTAGATCTTACATACTGGAAAATTCTATATAGTGGATTATGGTGGCCCACTATACATCACGATATTGGTACTTATGTCCAACAGTGTGATGCTTGCCAACGATTTGGATAACCTTTAGAACGGCATCATTTTCTGCTTCAGCCTGTTCTTCCTCTTGAGCCTTTTCAAAAGTGGGGATTGGATTTTATTGGTCCCATTATGCCTCCTACTACGATCACCAATCATCATTATATTCTTACTTGTACTGATTATGCTACTCATTGGGCCGAAGCCTGGGCATTACGGTCAACAACTTCTTCGGTGGTCACTAAATGTTTGATGTGTGATGTTTTTTCTTGATATGGGCTCCCCTAGGCTTGGAGATTGATTCTGATCAAGGTACTCATTTTGCTAACACCTTAATGCAAGTGCTCACCCGAACCTTCACGATTGTTCATAAATTTAGTTCCCCTTACTATCCTCGTGCAAATGGCTTGGCCAAAAGCACCAATAAAACCCTTCTTAACATGCTAAAGAAAATTGTGCTGGAATGTTTGGAGCGATGGGATCAATTCCTTCCTTCGATTTTATGGGCTTATCGCACTACTTATAAAATTGCTATTGGAAGTACTCCTTTTAAACTCGCATATGTTCTGGAGGCAATTGCACCTATGGAATTGGTGGTACCTAGCTTACGTGTGGCCTTGGAACATAAGTTGTTACCCAAAAAGTCCTTCCCTTTCCGGTTGGATGTGTTACGATCCTTGGACAAACAACGCCTTGAAAGTTTTCTAGTTCTTCAAGAAGTTCAACTGTGGCAAGTTAAAACCCATGATCGATTCCTTCGGACTCCTGTCTTTACCAAAGAACAATTGGTTCTTTTTTACAATGCTAAGTCTAATGGTTTGGCCAGCAAGTTCAAAACTCGTTGGTTCTGTCCCTATCGTATTGCAAAACAGATCGGTCGAGCTACTTTCTGGTTATCTGCTTTAACTGGTACTCTACTCCCTAGACCCATCAATGGATCAAAACTTTGTCCGTATTGCATGCCATCTACTTCATCTTAACTTTGTGTCGATTTTATTTACATTCATTTGGATCATGTTTGTTTTGTATATTTGACCACTATCTACACTACGCGCATTTTGATTGACCACCTGATCGTAATCTTCTCATTTTGATTATTTATCCGTGATTCACCGCTGCTCTCCATGATTGGGAATTTCTTAATGCGCCTATGTCGTCATC
>CM035444.1:25300271-25307771 GCA_020310875.1 Ceratopteris richardii | reverse complement strand
ATATACATATACATATACAATATTACATATAATACATATACATATACATATACATATACATATACATATACATATACATATACATATACATATACATATACATATACATATACATATACATATACATATACATATACATATACATATACATATACATATACATATACATATACATATACATATACATATACATATACATATACATATACATATACATATACATATACATATACATATACATATACATATACATATACATATACATATACATATACATATACATATACATATACATATACATATACATATACATATACATATACATATACATATACATATACATATACATATACATATACATATACATATACATATACATATACATATACATATACATATACATATACATATACATATACATATACATATACATATACATATACATATACATATACATATACATATACATATACATATACATATACATATTGTTAAAAGTCAAGCTTCAAGCTAAAAATTCATGGGGAATCTTTTATGGACATGTGGAGCAATCAAAGGAAGCCAAAAGCCACGAGATTCCATCAAGAAAAGTCAATCAACCACTCCCCAATTCATCTAAACTAAATCCTCCAAGTTAGGAGGCTGATTTGGAAAAGTAGTTCCTAGATTTTAGGGGCACACTTCTCACTATAAAAGGAGCATGTATCCCGACTTCTTTTGGGCCATCGTCTTGGAGTTTTAGCTCATGTTAAGTGAGCACTAAGTGCTGGAGTTGTGATAAGCACGCCCCTTGCTTAAGATAGCTCCTTGCTTGCTTGTTTGTTTTCTTTTAGTAGGCATATCTATGTGTGTGCGCAGGCAGTGTTGTAACTCTCTTCCCCTGAGTTGTTAGCATTGGTTCTCCCTCATATTGTATCCATTTGATGTAATTCTTGTTTCATTGGATAGCTATTAGAGTCTATTTTATGCTCACAAATTCTCTGGAGCATTCTCTGAGTAATCTGGGAGCAACATTCATTTTAGTGAAGTTGTGTGATTGATATCTCTCTCTGTGTGTAGGCTCTGTTGGAAATATTTTGCTCTCTGTTGTAAGGGCTGGTTCTCATTCTCTATTTATGGATTTGCTATGATTTTGGTGTCATTGGGTAGCTATTAGAGTGCTCTAAAGTTGACCCGAGTTTGAGATTCATTCTCTGTATAATCTTTGAGAAAAGCTTGGTGGAGTGAAGTGAGGTCTCTGCTTGATTAGCAGTTGTGAGCATTCAACTAGCTCATGTTGTAGATATTGTTTCTCTTTGTGTAAGCATCCATTTGAAGTAAAATTTGTTTTGTTGGAAAGCTCTTGGTTTCTACTACAGGTCTACAAAAGCTCACTAGAGTTCTCTGCATAAGCTCTGAGTAAGAGCACGTTTGGTGTGCAGAGGTCAAAGAAGGATACTTGTGGAGGTCATTCGCACTTTGTCATTGCTTAGGGGTTGAGATACTTCCCCCATTAGTGGTATCAGAGCATTTGGGCATCTTGGAGGCATCACATACAAGCAAGAAGACCTCTTGGAGTTGGTGGTTGAAGATTTGCATCAACAAAAGCTTCTTGGAGGTAGCTCACATCAAGGGGGAGCTATTCTACTCAAAGTTTCAAGAGCACAAGGTGTCCATCTAAGGAAAGCTTTGGATTGAGGTAACCTAAGAGCCTCATTTTCATGTTACACACATTGGAGCATTAGCCAAGGGCTAGGTCAAGTATCAAAGACTAGATATGGGAGACTTCAACACTCAAATTGAAAAGCTAGACAAAGGGAACTATCAACCATGGAGATTTAGGGTCTCCAACTATCTTATGGGCAAGGGCCTTTGGGGGTTGATTAGTGGAAGTGAACCAAGACCTAGGTTGGATGAGAATCCAACCAATGACCAGAGAAGGGCCTTTAGGGAATGGAATGAAAGAGACAAGAGGGTTATCTTTATCCTTTCCCAACACATTAGCAATAGCATGATCGGCCATATCCAAGACTTGGATTCAAGCATGAAGGTATGGGAGACACTTGAAAGGCTTTATTCAACAAGCACCAAAGCAAGGAAGATCCAACTCAAGAATGAGCTCAACAACCTTAGGAAGAGCTCAGGGAGTAGCATAAATGACTACATACTTAAGGTCAAGGAGTTATCAGATGCATTGGGATCCATTGGAAGCCACGTAGACGATGACGATCTTGTGGCTTATACTCTCAATGGTTTGAGAGATGATGAGAAGTGGAAACCCTTTACCACTTCAGTATATGTAAGGGATAATCTTCCCAATTTTGAGCAATTGGTTGCTCTCATGGTCACCGAAGAAATGAACATAGGTGGAAGTTCAACTAAAAGCAAGGATGTACAAGTTTTCTATGCAGGTAATCAAAGGGGCAAAGGAAGACGAGGACAAGGAAGGGGCAAAGGAAGGTTTGGAGGAAGGCAAGGCCACTCAAGCAATCAAGGACATGACCAAGGCACCTCATCACAAAGAGGGAGAGGAAGAACAAGAGGAAGAGGAGGACGACATCAACAAAACAGGAATCAAGATGGCGAAGGATGTTACATATGTGGCAAGTTTGGCCACTATGCTAGAGATTGCTACCAAGGAGGAAACCAAAGGAGCTATAATAAGGTTCTTCATACAAAGGCCAAGGTAATTATGCTTCTACAAGTTCAGAAAATGACAATCTCTTGATGATGCACATGAATGGGAATTCAAGCAAAGTAGATAACACTTGGTATATTGATAGTGGATGTAGCAACCATATGAGTTGCAATTCTTCTTGGTTTACTAATCTACATGTTCCCAAAGGTAAAGGACATGTAGAAACAGGTGATGATACAACCCATGAGATCTCCCATGTTGGAGATGTAGCTTTGGATGACAAGGAGAAAGGAAGATGTCTCAAGGATGTCTTGCATGTACCTACCATCACTAAGAACTTGGTGTCCGTTGGGCAAATGGTTGAAAGAGGCTATCAAGTAAGGTTCAACAAAGGTGGATGCTTTGTGGAGAACCCTAAGCAAGGTTACAAGGTCATAGCAAGAGGAAAGAAGCAAGGGAGACTCTTCACTTTGGAGGTAAATTCTCATTCACTCAACATGTCTACTTCACATATGGAAACAAGAGGATTTCGGAGTTGGACTTGTGGCACAAGAGGATAGGTCACATCAACATACAAAGAATGAAGGAAATGCAATTCAAGAGGCTGGTTGAAGGTCTTCCCAACTTCCAAGGACAAGGTATGAAGCATTTATGTGAATCTTGTCAACTAGGGAAGCAAGCGAGACTTCCATTCAAGAAGAGTGGCTACATAAGCCAACATCCATTGGAGTTGATACATACAGATGTGTGGGGGCCAACCAAAGAGCAATCCATTGGAGGTAACAAGTACTTTGTCACTTTTATAGATGATTGCACAAGGATGGTTTGGGTTTATTTCATAAAAAACAAATCAGATGTGTTTACATGTTTCAAAGCATTCAAGGCAATGGTACAAAAGGAAACAGGTACATATATCAAGATGCTAAGGTCCGATGGAGGGGGATAATATTTCTCCAATGAGTTTTTTGATTTTTTAATGGATCAAGGCATCAAGAGGCAAGTAACATGCAGGTACACACCCCAACAAAATGGAGTAGTAGAGAGAAAGAATAGATACATTGCCGAGATCGCTAGAGCAATGCTTAATGAGATGAATGTACCTAACATGTTTTGGAGTGATGCAGCAAATACCGCCGTGTATCTTATGAATAGGGCTCCTACCTCAGGGATCCATGGCTTGACACCATATCAAGCCTATTATGGTAAGAAACCTAATCTTTCCCACTTGAAGATATTTGGATGTACTTGTTATGTACATGTGCCAAGTGAATTGAGGCACAAGCTACAACCAAAGGCAGAAAAGTGTGTGTTTCTAGGATATTCAAATGATCATAAAGGTTACAGGTGCTTCAACCCAAACACAAAGGACTTGAGGATATCAAGGGATGTAGCATTTGATGAGCTACTCCCTTGGTATAAGAAGTATGATTGTATGCAGGACTATGAAGAAGAAAAGCATGGACATGATGAAGAACAAATCGACCTAGAGCTAAGCGGCCCAAGGTGTTCCATCAATGAAGATAGTTCAAGCATGAACTCACTATGGAGGGGGGGATCTTCATCAAGCTATGAAGCACAATCAATCAACAAAGGCAAAGCAACATTGGTGGAGTTGGATGAAGAAGGTAATGAAGGTGAAGATGATGAAGGACACATGATGGAGAAAGAAGCCACATCAAAGAAAGAGATCAAGTTCCCAAGGCAAAGGAGGTTTATTCCTCCAAAAGGTGAAGAAAGGAAGTCTTCTAGAGTTAAGTATCCAACTCAAAGGTTTACTTATGATTCATACATGGCAACACATTATGCATATATGAACAAAGTAGTAGAAGATCATGAGCCCAATTGCTATGAAGATGCAAGCAGGTACACCGAATGGAAAGAGGCAATGCAAGAAGAGATCGATGCCCAAGAAGAGGCAATGCCCAAGAAGGAGAACATGAAGGTAATAGGTAATAAGTGGGTGTATAAAGTAAAGAGGAATTCAGATGGATCTATTTCTAGGTTCAAAGTAAGACTGGTGGCCAAGGGTTTTGCACAAACCTATGGAGTGGACTTTGAAGAGACATTCAGCCCCGTGGCAAAGATGAGCACCATTAGGACACTCATTGCAATGGCTGCTAGCAAAGGATGGAAGCTTTTCCAATTGGATATCAAGAATGCCTTTCTCAATGGAGACTTGGAAGAAGAGGTATACATGGAGCAACCACTATGTTTTGTTCATAAAGAGTTTCCACATCATGTTTGCAGGTTGAAGAAGGCACTTTATGGCCTAAAGCAAGCTCCAAGGGCTTGGAACCAAAGATTGGTGGACTATTTGATCAAATGTGGTTACAATCAATGCAAGGCGGATCCATCTCTCTTCATCAAACAAAGAGGAGAACTTGTAGTCTACATGTGTGTGTATGTAGATGATCTTATCATTACAGCTAATGATACAAAGGGCATTGAGGAGATCAAGGCAAAGCTTGGAAAGGAGTTTAGGATATCTGATCTTGGAGATCTTAGGTATTTTCTTGGCTTTGAAGTTGTATACAAAGAAGAAGGTATTATGCTCATACAAAGGAAGTATATTCTAGACCTACTTGAGAGGTTTGGGATGCTAAATTGCAAGCCTATTTCAAATCCCATGGAAGTTAATGTAAAGCTAAGCTCCATCGATGGAGAGCCATTAGAGGATGTAACTTTTTATCGCTCTATTGTAGGCTCTTTCAATTATGCCACAATAACTAGGCCTGACATAGCATATGGAGTTGGAGTGTTATCACAATTTATGCATAGTCCAAGGACTACACACTTGCAAGCTGCAAGAAGAATGTTACGATATCTCAAGGCCACTATAAATGAAGGATTGTTCTATTCATTTGATGATGATATGAAGGTCAAAGCTTATTCTGATGCGGATTGGGCCAGTTCCAAGGAGGATAGAAGAAGTACGAGTGGTTACCTAGTCATGCTAGGTATCAAGATCATCTCATGGATTTCAAAGAAGCAACCCACGGTGGCATTATCTTCCACCGAGGCTGAGTATAGAGCTTTGGCTCAAGTCACATGTGAGCTAATGTGGATTAAGAAGTTATTTATGGAGCTTAATTTGAAGGTTGACACATATCCAATCTTTTGTGATAATATGAGTAGCATTCATCTAGCATCGAATCTTGTCTATCATGCTAGAACCAAGCATATTGAAGTGCACTATCACTTCATAAGGGAAAAGGTGATATCGAAGGAAGTTTCAATACATCATATTGGTACCAAGGACCAAGTTGCCGACATGTTTACAAAGGCTTTGGATGGAATGAAGATTTCAAAATTCAAGCAAAGCATCAACATGAAGGAGCTTGGATGAGGATGAAGAATTGAAGCTTGAGGGGGAGTGTTAAAAGTCAAGCTTCAAGCTAAAAAATCGTGGGGAATCTTTTATGGACATGTGGAGCAATCAAAAGAAGCCAGACAGATTCCATCAAGAAAAGTCACTCAACCACTCCCCAATTCATCTCAACTAAATCCTCCAAGTTAGGAGGCTGATTTGGAAAGGTAATTCCTAGATTTTAGGGGCACACTTCTCACTATAAAAGGAGCATGTATCCCAACTTGTTTTGGGCCATCTTCTTGGAGTTTTAGCTCATGTAAAGTGAGCACTAAGTGATGGAGTTGTGATAAGCAAGCCCGTGGCTTAAGCTAGCCCCTTGCTTGCTTGTTTGTTTTCTTTTAGTAGGCATATCTATGTGTGTGCGCAGGCAGTGTTGCAACTCTCTACCCCTGAGTTGTTAGCATTGGTTCTCCCACATATTGTATCCATTTGATGTAATTCTTGTCTCATTGGATAGCTATTAGAGTCTACTTTATGCTCACAAATTCTCTTGAGCATTCTCTGAGTAATCTAGGAGCAACATTCATTTTAGTGAAGTTGTGTGATTGATATCTCTCTCTGTGTGTAGGCTCTGTTGGAAATATTTTGCTCTCTGTTGTAAGGGCTGGTTCTCATTCTCTATTTATCAATTTGCTATGATTTTGTTGTCATTGGGTAGCTATTAGAGTGCTCTAAAGTTGAACCACGTTCGAGATTCATTCTCTGTATAATCTCTGAGAAAAGCTTGCTGGAGTGAAGTGAGGTCTCTGCTTGACTAGTAGTTATGAGCATTCAACTAGCTCATGTTGTAGACATTGTTTCTCTTTGTGTAAGCATCCATTTGAAGTAAAATTTGTTTTGTTGGAAAGCTCTTGGTTTCTACTACAGGTCTACAAAAGCTCACTGGAGTTCTCTGCATAAGCTCTGAGTAAGAGCACTTTTGGTGTGTAGAGGTCAAAGAAGGATACCTGTGCAGGTCATTCACGCTTCGTCATTGCTTAGGGGTTAAGATACTTCCCCCATCACATATACATATACATATACATATACATATACATATACATATACATATACATAATACATATACATACATATACATATACATATACATATACATATACATATACATATACATATACATATACATATACATATACATATACATATACATATACATATACATATACATATACATATACATATACATATACATATACATATACATATACATATACATATACATATACATATACATATACATATACATATACATATACATATACATATACATATACATATACATATACATATACATATACATATACATATACATATACATATACATATACATATACATATACATATACATATACATATACATATACATATACATATACATATACATATACATATACATATACCTACACATATACATATACATAGACATATACATATACATATACATACGTATATACGTATACGTATACGTATACGTATACGTATACATATACATATACATATACATAGACATAGA
>CM035444.1:25272771-25292771 GCA_020310875.1 Ceratopteris richardii | reverse complement strand
CTTGAGAATAAAAAACCAACCAAAGAACAATTTCATTCGATCATGTGGGCAACATATTCGAACCCGTGGCCTGTAATCTACTGGTGAGTAGAAGAAACATGATGCTACGCTTTTTTGCCTGCACTACTTCATTCTAATTTTATAGGTTGAGATCATGTTGTGCTCATAGTTAAGAGCAGAGGATTCGAACCAAAGATCTCTTTGAACCATCTTGCTTCATCTAAACAAAGGAAGATGTTTGAAATCGAACAAAGGATAAACCATATCTGAGATCTTTGCTTTATCCCAAGCCTAGTTCACTTGAAGTATCCCTCCCACATCATCCGATAGCATTAGAAGGGCCAAGGCAAGCATAAATCAAGGAAGGCGTGTCATTTTTTGGCTTTCATTTCTCTGGAGTGATGAAAGATGCTTGGACAAGGAGCAAAGGATGGAGAATGGCTCTTCTTGAGGATCAGTGGAAGGATGTAGCTTGAGTTAGAGCTAAGTACTTTACAAGTTCATATTTTCATTTCAATATTTTCTTTACTCTATGCTTTCATATAAAATGCATTGCTATTATCATTGAAGTAGGGAAAGAATCTTCAATTTTGAAAGCATTGTATGCAATTTAGTGAAAGCAAAATAGGAGAGCATTGAAGTATGGAAACACTTCTCAAGCATAGGCATGCATCTACGAAAGAATGTTGGTGCATTTCTCCTATTTAAAGAATGTTTTCATGCACAAAAAGCATTTTCTTCTTGCTTGAAAAGATAGTTAATGCTCAAGTTTATGCACATGAATGGTTATATCTTTTTTAAAAAGCTAGCAAGTAAAATGTTTATGCATAGATGATTGGTAACATGCATTATCAAGCTCAAGAATCGCTTGATTTAAGTTTGATGCATAAAAGGAGAATGCCACCACATTCATGCACTCACATGCATAGCAAGAACAAACATTTTCATATGCATGATTGTTTGTTAAGTAATTGAATACTTAAACTTCCGTTACCTTCTTTTTCTAACTTGACTTAGATACCTAGGGAAAATAGCATACTAGGTAGTTGCAAAGCTCCTGGCTACCATGAAACTCAAATAGCTAGTTTGTTTTTCCCAAACATGATACCTAGGTATAAAAAATTAGGAGTCTTGATTAGGAAAAGTAGGCCCTTTGAAAGTCAAGTGTGAAATTTTCTTGCTCATTGGAATAGCAAGAAAATAGGGCTGGTTGAAAATTTCCATGATCACTCTAAGTTTAGGAGAAAACTTAGAGGATCCTAACGACAAGCTTAGATGTAGTCGTTAGCTTGGATTTAAGAAATCATGCATCCAAGTAGGTTGATAAAGTTTCCTTTGGAAGTTTTATCTAATTCTATCCCAAGACGTGATAAGCATCAAATAAAATCAAATGGAACTTAAATCAATTGAACTTTCAAGTTCAAAGGATAGTTGATATGTTCCACATTTGTAATAAAGCATGAAACTTTTGAAGTTTTTTCTTTGATTTCATCCTGAAAAGTAATGTAAATCAAAGAAGTGAATAAAGTTTAGCATCACTTGAACTTTAGTGTTCAATAGTTGGTGAATAAACTTCAACATAACTTGAACTTTAGTGTTCAATAATTGGATATCAGGTTCCATGATTGCATCTCTAATCAAGATGCAAAGTTTTCAAAAAGTATGGAAACTCTATTAAGCACTTTTTCTGAGGATGAGAAATGCAAGTCAAAGTAATCTTTGGGAATAAAGATATTTCCTAAAAGATACGTCAAAGTAATCTTTGGGAATTAAGCTACTTCCTAAAGATAAGCCAATAAAGGGAATAGTCTAGTTAACTATTTCATTGGTTAAAAAGGAATATCGTTTGGACAAGACCAAGACTTAAAGCTTTATTGTTTGTCCAAAAGTCAAGATTTCTTTTGAAAAGATTATTTCAGTAAAGCAAAAGATTCCAAGATGAATCATTGGCTTAGTATTACTTGATTCCTTGGTAGGAATCTAAAGTTGTTGAAAGCAAAAATCTCCTTAGATGTGAGACTAGAATCTTTCAAGTAAGTTTAACAGCAAGTGGTTCCTAGTAATTCCCAAAACCACCGATATTAGTACTTAAGACCAAATATTGATATAACCTAAAGGTGTATCAAAGATTCTTAGCTTTGGAATCTGAGAGGCATTAGTGTATGCTTGGACTTAAGTTGAAGGAAAGATCTCTAAAAATCCCCTTGGTAAGCAAAGAAGTTTTTGATAGTTCAGGAGATGTTAAAGATAAAGTCTAAGTCTTTATTCTAGTCACAAGGTCAACCAGACTTGATCAAGCTTGGCCATGATTGTTCAAGAACTTGCAATTGGAACTACTCTGAAGTTTGCCCCAGTATTGGTAATAAAAATTCCTTTTGGGAATTATTCACTCATGTTCCATTTATTAAATGGAAAATTGTGAAAAGCGTAAGCTATTCCAAGTCTGAACAGAGTGAAGAAATTCCAAGAGTGTAGTTTGCAACCATGAAGACGGTACTTAACGTCTATGGAAGGTAAAACATAATGTTTGGCTATCCTTAAAGGGATTTTGGTACAAATCTAGAACGCATGAGCAGATGCTTAGACTTAAGTAGTAGCGAGATTCCTATAAAGTCTAGGCCGAGGTAGGTATCTAAAGCATGTAGGTACCTAAAAGTAGTATCTTAAGATATTTCAAGATACTTCAAGATCAACGGAGCAAAAGGTATGAAGTAAGTAACTTCAAAGATCTTCTTTTTCAAATAAAGGCATATATTTCCTCTTATTTGAATAAAGAAACACTTCAAGATAAAGTGTTGATTCAGAAATATTTAATAAATTTTTGAAAATGTAGGACTTTGGCATTAAAATGATCCTTTCAACTAAGGAATAGACTGACTAAGTCAAGCACCAAGTTCCTAGTGTAACTTGGTAAATTCAATCCTTTGACTTGAAGAAATGCACAAGAATTCCATTCCCAACAAGGAGTCATAAAGATTGAATATAGGCATGAACTTAGTCTCAAGTGAAGCATTATTTGAGTAAAAAGAAAAAAACTCATCGAGAACCTTAGTGGGTTGACACACTGATGTTGAATACCATAATAGTATCTTGTGGATGGATGATGTTTTAGATTTTCCTTGAATCTTTATGAGAATCTGGGTTAGTTCTCTTAAAGATAGGAAAAATTCTTCAATATCTTGTTGAAACAGATCTTTGAGAAGTTAAAGTCTTACGTCATCTAGAAATTGACTCCTTGCAAGTTTAATCTTTCAAAGTTTCAATTGATTGTACAGAGTTTTAGTCCTTCTTTCCACTTTTTGAATCTTTTGGATTTGACTCAGATATGGTATCTGATTCCTTTCGCAAAAGTCCAAGGTTAGGCATTTGGAACTAGATAACTAAATTAAACATCCTAGATAGATGTTTTGTACAAGAACATTTTCAATCTTCAAAAAAAAAGTGCAAGATTGACTTATTCATTTGGGTTTGCTTCTAGTTACTAGCATAACTCTCATGATTTCCTAGAGTCTAGTATACTCTAGAATAGAAAAGTTAGGAATTGCTCATCAGATTGATGATTTCCAAGAACTTTTAGCACAAGTCTTTGAAAAAAGTATCCTAAGTTGGACAATTTTCATTTTGAATTTGAATTGGTCAAGTTATAATATGGTTGACTAAAAGAAAATGGTAAAATTTCTCCTACAACTTACATAGGATTTTTAAACTCATTAGGACAAAGTAGTCCTCTAGTCGGGCAAAAAAATCAAGTAATTGTTGGATAGGAGTAAACCATTGAACAAACATCCAAGTTAGATGTTTTGGATAACCAAACTTCAAGTTCTCCAAATCAAATTCAAGTGAATCAAGAGTTATCAAAGTCTTGCGAGGGATGATAATTCCGCCTTTGTTACTAAGTCCATGCACCAATCATGCCTAGAAATGGACTAGTAATTTAAACTTGCATGAACTGAATGCCCAAATAATGATGCAAATGCTCCAAATCAGACATCTCAAATGAGGCATGCAAATCAGCCTTAAAATCAGCAATATACTTCTCATGAGGACCAATGAGCAGGATGCCATCAACATACACAACAATGATCAGAAGCACATCATTTGCACGCTTAACATATAAGGTGCTTTTAGTTGGACTGTTCTCAAAACCATGTGCAATCGGATAACATGGATCTTTTTATACCAAGCACATGGAGCTTGCTTTAAACCATATAATGCTTTCTTTAACCTGCAGGTTTTCATGCTCTTTCTGCACAAAGTCATGAGGCTGAAAAGCATACACTTCTTCATGCAAATCATCATTTAGAAATGCAATTTTAATGTCCAACTCATGTACATTCCAACCATGATGAGTTGCAAGTGCACAAATGCTATGAACAATAGTCATTCGGCAAGCAGGAGCAAATGTCTCATCAAAATCAATGCCTCTTTCTTGAGCTCTGCATCATCACATGAAACATGTAAAGGCATAGAAGTTGCCTCATTAGGACCAACACTAGACTGTCCATCTGTAAAAAGAGGCAACAAAGTGTCATACATGCCTTTGGAGCTAACATATGTCTCCTCAGTACATGAAAGTAATGGCTGAATAACATCTTCCACAAAAAAACATCACAGTTAACCAAATTACATTTAGTCTATGGATGATACAGAAGATAGCCTTTGCTTTGAGAGTTGTACCCAACGAAAATACATTTTACTTGTTTATCATCCAATTTCCTACATTGTTGTTCATGCACTAATGCATATGCGAGACACCCAAAAACATGCAGGTGAGCAACGGATGGCTTACAACCATGCCAGGCCTCAAATGGACTGATAGACTGCAATGATTTTGTGGGACACATGTTAAGTACATATGCTACACGCATAACAACCTCAAGCCAAAAACTATGTGGTAAATCTTGACTCTTGACCATACACCTTGCCATCTCCATGAGCGACCTATTCTTTCGTTAAGCAACTCCATTCTCTTGAGGTGTATACAACACTGTACACTTATATTTTATTCCACGTTCAACCAAAAATGCATTAAAGTTAGAAGACATATACCCCCCCCTCGATAAGAACGGATGGTGCTCATTTTACATGTTGATAGATTTTTAGCGAAAACCAAAAACTGTTTGAAGCACATAAACTCTTCCGACTTTGCTTTCAATGGATATACCCATGCATGCTTGGAAAAATCATCAATGCAAGTCATGAATTAAAGATAGTTTCCAAAAGAGGGTATCTACATAGGACCACAAATATCACTATGAACAAGCTCCAACTTTTGAGTAGGTCAAATTGAACCATCTTTTGGCAATGAGAAATGCTGCATTTTGCCCAAAATATAGTCTTCACATACATGTTTACCAGGTGCCTCAAGTTTGGGCAAAGAGGACACTATTTCAGATTTCTACAAGTGTAGCAAACTAGCAAAAGTGAGATGACCAAAGTGTGCATGCCAAAGCTTTGCATCTGACATAGCCTAAGGATCTTAAACTGCACATGCTGAATCATTCAGAGATTTTGCATAATCTATGAGCTTATACAACCCACAATATAAGATGCCAGAAGCAATAATGATATTGCCATTTGATAGACCATGAGCTGTACATCTATCATCGACAAATTTCATGACCAAGCTGATCTTGGCTAATGCTGAAACTGATAACATATTTTTCTTAATCTTTGGCACAAATAAAGCATCTGACAATGTAAAAGAGTTACCATCAGCAGTGGTCAAAATGATCTTACCAACTCCCATAAAAGGATAAGAGGAGTTGTTGCCGCATGTGATAGTATTCCCTATAGGGGCAGAATCAAGTGAAGTGAAGAAACTACACTGCAAGGTAATATGTTTGGTTGACCCACTATCAAAGTACCAAACATCTAAGTCTACTATAGGCATACACTGTTCATGTGAAGATGGGTCAAAATTCTAAACAATAGTAAATGCCCATTCTTCATTATACACAAGATTACCAGACTCTGTTTTGGGTGTAGAGACCTTTGCAATAACCACTCTAGCCTCTTTCTTCCTTGCCTCTTTAGCAGCCAGTTTTGGATAGCTCTTGATGACATGATCATTACCTTTATAGTATTTGCAATACAATTTCTACTTTCCTCTTTTCTTCTCATCCCTATCTTCCTTCTTTGATTGTGCAGAATTAGCATATTTCAGCTTAATAGTAGAAGAACTCCATTTATCTTTGCCCTTCTGACTAGCCAGAAAAGCTTGATATGCAACATGCATAATCGACCTCTTCTGCCTAGATTGATCTTCCTGCAATAGAACAGAGACTAACTCCTCAAATGTTAAGGCATTTGGATTTCCTTTCATCATCAAACAAAGAGTAGAAGCAAAACTCTGATTGAATCAGGAAGACCATTCATAACAGTCTGCACAAGTGAAATGTTAGGCAAGCCTTTGATCTTTGTTAGAAAACTATCCACGGAATCTCCTTCATTCGTGTGCTCACTCTCCAACTCTTTTGGGAGATAAACAACATGATCCTCATTCCTTTCCTGGTATAAAGTGGTAAGTGTATTCCAAGCATCCTTACCTATTATGCAAGAGCGAATGTGAGGAATAATGGCACATTTTTTAGGCAAGGCTATAAATGCATGTGCTTGAGGACTGTTGCCATCTCAACAAATTTTCTTTGTAGTAGGTGTAGCAAGAACTGCAACACGAATACGACATGAAGAATATCACCATCTTCAATGCCGTCTGCATCACCTTTAACAATTGTATTTGTAGGTGTGATAGGACATTTTTCAACACCCTACACAATATTCCACAGAACGTTTGCAACCAATACATGATGCATCGTATAAGCTCACAATGGGTAATTGGCACTGTCCAAATTATCCTCAACAGCCAACATACGGAATACATCACTGCTTTCAGCCATGGCCACTGACTAAAATACCATAATGTCAAAAAATGACTGTATCTAAAAAAGTTGAACATAATTACCTTGATGACTTTTGCTAAACCTGTAGCAAATTTTGAGACACTTATACTAGCAAACCAAAATTTATATATATCTTTGCCACAAAAAGATGAAATTTCCTACACAAGCACTACAATAATGTGTTCAAAGGCCGAAATGAGCTCATATCTTGATTTCAACACCACAAAGCGAAGCATTTTTTATCTCCTAATCACCCTGAGTATGCTCACCAGATTTTGTGCGATTCTAAGATTGTCACGAGAGCGGTGTCGATGATGCCCTAGATGAAGCGGCAAGCACAACACACAATACTGAATGTATTACCACTAGAATGTACAAGGTAAGTGATCCATTAGGGTTATAGGCGTATATACAAGCCGAGGAAAAAAAAAACCTCCTAAAGAGGGAAAAAAGTGCTTCAGAGGTCCTAGTATGTTCACACACATCACTACCTAAACATATCAACACATATATGGTTGAATTCAAGAAAGAGGGATGGTAAAAAGGTGATTTTTCATTGGCTTTGAATAACATCTATGAAAGAAAGAGATCACCTATCTATATTGTAGCCTTTTCAATCACAGCTTTGAATAACATGTATGAAAGAAAGAGATCACCTATCTATATTGTAGCCTTTTCAATCAAAAATTGAACCTATACGTGCCAAGATGTGATGATGGCTGATGTAGCGGCAATGAAAATTAAACACTCACTATTAAAGAGTCACATCCTCAGTGAATTATCTCATAAAAGGTCATTACAATATGTATGTGTTAAGAAGCTCAAAACTGCCTCCAAACTTGAGTATAAAACTACTACAAAATGCATTGAATTTGTAAAATGGAGAGCTTAAGCTAGAGATCAATGGAATACATGTCTATCCTTTTGTATTACTAAACAAACATAGCCTAATCATGAATATCTATCAATTAAGCAAGCTTTCATAATGAAACTACCAAGGATGAGTGATCTCCATATAAATCCTCTCTTTTTGATCCTTCAATAGTTAAGTCCACCCTCAGATGCAGTGGTGTAAATGTTGACTTTCGCAAAAAAGATGTTAAGGAAAAAACAAGTTAATAAGTTATATTCCATCGTCAATAGCTTTCTTGTTCGCTTTTGATTGGTCATAGGCATTGGATTGACCATATATTCTAGTAGGGATAGGCTATGCTTACCCAACATGTCTACATGCAAGATTGCTCTAATACCGATGAAGAGTAGTTTTTCATTTGAAGTAGCTTGGTGTAGTGAATCACACTACATTGAAGCGCAATATCATGCCTCTCGTTATTCAATGGATTATCCTTGGAAACTTCCTTTGACGCTTGGAAGTGCTTGATCTTTTGAGTCTTGAAGATGAGGTCTTGGTTCAAATCTTGGTTGGATATATCCATGAATTCCTCAAGGTGGGTGGTCGATTGTGCTCTAAAAAATAAGGGAAGGTTTTCTGCTCCTCAGAAAAAGATTTCGACCTTTCTACGATGCAAGTGTATTGACACATACGCAATGGGACGCATAGATCCACAGAAAATGCAGAAAACAGAATAAAGTTCAACTCACACATATAGATATAATTTTTAAATGGTCCATCTAACCTTGGAGTAATCACGGTAGGGCTCCAATTCATAATGCAATAGAAATATGATATGGACATTCTACACACAAGCGTGCAAACTTGCTTTGACATAAAAAATTGGGATTTTTTTTTCCTGAAAAGCATTTGTGGCCAGTGGATTGAAGAAGTTCTATGATCTTTATCCATGTTGAAGAAGTTCTATGATCTTTATTCATGTCTCATTGTTCTAGTTGTTGAGTCTTTGGTCTCTTGAGGCCAAGGTCAAGAGTTCAATCCTTGAGCTCGACATGTAATGGCTTTGGCAAGTCTAAATGAGTTGAAACTAGTTGTAATCTTATGTAACCCCTGCTTTGTGGGATAGGGGAGTCCCACAGATACTATGCCCATTCACCTATACAATTGTTCTTTCAAAGTTAAAACTCGGAGAAGTAGGTGATCCTCGCACAATGGATTTCTTTTTCCCAATGTGGATTATACACCAACATGCAAACTATTATACATAGATACACTGGTTTCAAAATGATCAATCTTAACTTAGACGCATGGGTTTCACAATGATCAGTCTCAACTTAAAGTAGCCACAATAGTTGTGGTTCGCTACATAGTGTAGTAAAGATATGATATCAGATGGAGCACTCGACAGAAACACTCAATGGGTCGTCTGTATGTTTATGAGAGAGAGAGAGAGAGAGAGAGAGAGAGAGAGAGAGACAGAGAGAGAGAGAATTTTTCAATGCAAGCTGCAGCATTTCAATATAGGCTGAATGATTTTTGGACCCTGGGTCTTCAACTAGGTCCCCAACTTAATGTTGGTCATGCCATTGAAAGGTAAAAGGCACTCACACATGTAAGAGTTTGCTAACCAGCTTTCAACAATTGCATGATGAAATTTCAGAACTGATAACAATTGCATGATGAATATCAGAACTGATAAAATTTGAGTGGATAAAATGATAAAATGTAATGCGGTTTGTGAAGAGCATGATGCCAATGCTGGCGATCATCATCTTCATGATCCTGCTGCAGTGTGATAATGATGGATGAAGACGGTTATGGTGGATGAAGGAACTTCAACCTGGGCGTGATCGCCAAGAACGCGAAGCTGGACGTCATCGCAAAGCTGAGAACGCTTCAAAGGCCCGAAAAGACTTTGCGTCGAAGGGAACAGCGAGTCGGAGCTCAAGCTTTTCGGGAAGGAGCCTCTGGTAGGTGACAACAGCAGCGGCGATGGCTCTGGCCATATAATGTGAGGCCTCTACCTGCTTGGCCATCTGTGCATCTTGGTTTGAATCCATAAGGGAACAGGAGGAGTCCCATCCTTACGAACATAACGATGGCGTCTTCGGTCCTCTCTTCTGATAGTTGCGCCATTTCGCCTGCGTTTCTTCCCCTGTTGCGCGAAGCCATGGCTGTCCTGATACTCTTGGCGGGCTGTTGTATCCTGTCTGTTGATGCAGCGAGCATCGACAACAACCTGCAAAACGGACGCTCGCAGCCTACTTCGAATGAAGATTTCCCCGGTCCAGAGGAGATGTCCTCGCTCTTCTTGTCATGGCTTGAAAAGAACCCTCGACCATATGCCGATGATACAGGAAGCCGCTCCTTTGAGAAGCTGCGGCGATTCGGAATCTTCAGCGAAAACTTTCGCCACATCTTCAGGCACAACAATGCCGGCGGCAGCAGCTATTGGCTGGATCTCAACAGCTTCGCAGACCTCACTCATGAGGAATTCAAGGCAACATATCTGTGGAGGGGTAGTGTCGATGGGAAGATGAGATCCAGACCCCATGACCACGGAAGAGATCATCACAAGCCTGCAAGCGACGATGAGGAGCTACCCGTGGAAGTCGATTGGCGCAAGCGCGGGGCGGTGACCGCAGTCAAGAATCAGGGTCAGTGCGGTAGCTGCTGGGCGTTCTCGACGGTGGCCGCGGTGGAGGGTATCCATCAGATCAGCACTGGAAAACTCATCCCGCTCTCCGAGCAGCAGCTCGTCGACTGTAGCACACAGAACAATGGCTGCAATGGCGGCTCCATGCCCTTAGCGTTTGATTTCGTCGTCAACAATGGGGGCCTTGAGACAGAGGAGCATTATCCCTACGAAGCAGTGCAAGGAGATTGCCGCACGAGGGCCTCCCTTCAGGTAAGTAAACATTGATGCGCTTGATAATCTTCCTCACTAAAGACCTGCTCACTTTTGTTTGGCTGACAACCTCTTGTGTCTGTTCTTTTGGCATGTAAAGGGCCCCGTGAGCATCGACAGCTACGTCGAGGTGCCCACAGAGGAGGAAGCGATTCTGAGAGCGGTGGCGCAGCAGCCAGTAAGCGTCGGCATCGATGCCGGACAGAGGGACTTCCAATTCTACGCTGGGGTAAGCCGTGGCAGCGCCTAGCCTTCTTAACCATCTCCACTCTATCAAGCTCCCTTATAGGAAAATAGTAAGGGTTTGTGTATGTATGTGTTCCTGTGCCCATGCGCGTGTGCATCTGTGTCGTCTACGGCTATACTCCATCGCCGTAAAGATATACAGGATATGTCCTTATGTACGTTGGTGTATGAAGACCGAAAAGATCTGTAGTGTGCTACGAGCCGTTACTGATTATCTGTATATGTAAACGTCCTGTGTGTCGCCGACCCACCATAGCTATACTCCATTGCCATCAAGCTCCAAAACAAACAGGCGAATTTTCGCTGTGTATATTTGTATTGTCGCCAGTAGCTATACGCAGTTCTAATATTCCGCGTATGTGTCTCCAATAGCTATATCCTATAGCGGTGAAGTGCCCATATAGAGAAACAGATCCTGTGTCTGTGTGTGCGTGTCGCGGATACCTTTACTCCATCACCCTGGAGCTCCAATACAGAACATGTATTCCACGTGCGTGTGCCCCGGACAGCTGTGCTCCATAGCCGTAAAGTTCCACCTTAGAGAGGCAGATATGCTGTGCTGTGTGTTTGTCTCTGTGTGTGCATCGTCTTGCCGAACGCAATGTACTGACGTGAAATTTGATAGGGTGTGTATGACGGGCGGTGTGGTACCCAACTCAATCACGGCGTCACCATCGTGGGCTACGGCACGGACGCACAGTCGGGAGCTGATTACTGGATCGTCAAGAATTCATGGGGTGCTTCATGGGGCGACAACGGTTACATCAACATCAAACGCGGATCTCCCGAGCCAGAAGGAAAGTGCGGCATCAACACCTTCGCCTCCTACCCCGTCAAGACCCTCTCCTCTTCCTGCTAAACCTCGTAGCCATGATCTCCCTGCCATAGCAAATATTAAAATAAAACGGATTTTTGAAATAATTCATTGTAATCAACAGATTTACTTGTATTACCAATGTATACAAGTCCACACGTATTATGCACATTCACTCCAGAGCTATTATGCTCATTCACTTGTACAATTGTTTTTTCAAAATTAAAACTCGAGAGAATATGTCTTTGTCAAACCTCCATTAAAAAAAAAACCATCGCTAATCTTACATTATAAAAAATACTAAATGTTACATTGTTATTGATGATTGCATTTGCTAAGCATCACCATTCAATTGTAAACAAACAATTCATATCACCATTCAATTGTAAACAAACAATTCATAACATAAGAATATGATGGTTTTTCTCATCAATTTCCGTGCATGAATTATCAATACATTAAGCTCTACGTCCTTCAAATTGTTGAATGTAACTCCCTTTTTTGTTATATATGGGAATATCCATAGGAAAACTTTCTTTAATAATAATAAAAAAAAATAAAGATTGTGGCCAAATTCTTTTGGTAAAAAAATTGCTAAATCTAAGATCAATCCACACTTCTGCAACACAGTTTGAGTCTCAGAATTGCAGCATCATTGGAGGAAATTAAAATTACCATTTTCGAGAATTATTTTGTTTCTTTGGTCCCATTCAAATTAATGAGAATCATAACTCTATCTGAAATTTCCAACCATGGAGATTGATTTCTAGTTCACGCACATTAGGTTGTTTCGTTGGGCCCTCCATGTTTTGAGGTGAGGGTGATGGTTCAACTCTCCTTAGAGTAGGATTTAAACCAATTGCTTTCAAATAGTCCTTTTCAAGTGGCATCTTTGAGGAGTCTACCCCTACTTTGTGGGCTACGGGGGGTCCCATGGATGCTATGCCTCTTCAGTTGTACAATTGTTCTTTTGATCAAATTCAAGCTATAACACATATTAAGCTTCAGCCAAACTTCCTGAAAAAAAAAAAGATGTCTATTGCTCATGTATTGATCACAAAGAGTGGAAGAAGTGCAATGCTTCTTTTCCCACACCATAGTATAGTCTTCCCAAAAAAATAGAACGAATATGTGGACTGAAATAATAAATAATCTAATATCATTAATGCAATAATGCCTATCTTTTGTTGTCGTTATTTGTAGGTGATGGAACCGACGTCTTGCATGTAGTTTCCATTTCTGTATATGAACAGAAATGGGGGGGACCTTTGGAGATGTTTTGAATCCCTTTGTAACTCCATGTTCTCGCTTGTATATTACATCAAATTCTTTGGGCAATCCTTTTCCCACCTCCACCCCGTTGAACTGAGGGACAATACTGTTTGAAGTCTGTCTTAGTGATTATATTATTTTAAGTCTTAACTTGACTCACGATATCTCAAGAGTGAAAATTCCATTCTGTGCATCCAGATAATATGATTAAACATGGTTGATTTCTGAATATCAACAATATCACAACTCCATCAGTTTTCCTATTTGCGTGTAACCTATAAGATTTATGGTTGTATATATGAGCTACACGAGTTATGGTCGCATATACAAGTAAGATTAAAGGTCTCCTAAATAGGGAAAACATGGAGGTATTGTTCCCTTCTATGTTACACCAACTTTTTATGAATATGTTGTCTTGATTTCCTGATGAAACCCCTATTTTGGGAACTAACCAAAAGTGAAGCTTCTCCACAAAAAGCACAAAGCTTGACGACACAAAAACCTCGAGTATGAGATTGCCAATGTTCTCCAACCACACAACTCTATAAGAAAATAATCCTCTACTTTCTCTCCATGTAGCTGAGGCATGATTGCCAAGTGGCCTTACACCCTCCACACTTCAATAGAGGTGGTTCACACCTAAAGGTGTTAAAGCATTTCGTTCCCCTTAAGTTGAAGGATGTCCTCAAACCTAGTCATGGAGGGCATAAGTGAGTAAGAGAAAGAACATATATATGAGGTGTTCCCACTTAACCCCATGTATCTGCTGTGCATTGTCAACTCTTCCTAGTGTTTCCCCATATCCTTCCCCTTAAGAAGACTCTTAGACAGTCTTCATAAAGGTGAGAAACCATCTCTAAAGGGTACTAACCCACTCCCAGGTAGCACTATCTTCTGAACTACCTTTTTTTATATACATGACTCCTCGTCTGTGTTTCTCGAGTAGGTAGTATGCTCTCATGCTCAGGTGGAACATATTGAACAGAAATAGGCTCTATGACTTGAGTATCTAGAAGGAGGTTATCAGATTCAACTATTGTCTTCTTTAACCTACTAACATGAAATACATGATAGATCTGACTACTATCTGAAAGTTGGAGCTAGTAAGCCATCTGAACTATTTTTTTAAGTATTGAGAATGGACCACAATACCTAGGGTTGATGTCTCTCCTTTGAGGGTGAGCACAAGTTCTAGCCCTATCTTGAGCTCTCCTAATGCTATCTTTATCAGGCCTAAACATATCATTCATCTCTTCCAAGAAATCCTTGTGGCTTGAACTCTTTCATTCTATAAGCCAACTACATCCATTATGTAGCAAGCTTGATATAGGTGCAAGACTCTAGAATGCCCCAAGCACACTCCTAGAAGATCAACAAGGGAAAGAAAGCAACCTAAAAGGTATGGATATGAATTTACATTTATAACAAAGAATTCCATCTATTTTGGCCAAAGAGTCAACTTTAGAGGAACCCTCAACATATGAAGAATCCAAAGCTAACTCTAATTGGAAGAAATCCATGAAGGAAGAGATAGAATCTTTAAAGTAAATGGACACATGGGAGTTTGTTCCAATGCAAACCAATTAGAGGGTACGAGGTTGTAGATGGGTTTATAAATTGAAAAGGAATTTAGATGGATTAATTTGTAGGTATGAATCCACATTGGTTGCTAAAGGATGTGCTCAAACTTAGGGCATAGAATATGAAGAAACTTTCCCACCAACTGCCAAGATGACCATCATCAGGATATGGCTTAGTGTAGTTGCTGCAAGAAATTGGAAGCTACTTTAACTTGATGTGAAGAATGATCTTCTCAATGGGTGGAATAGTGAAGAGGTGTACACGTCACAACCCCCAAGGTTTGAAAATCATAATTATCCTACTCATGTTTCTAAACTTAAGAAGGATTTGTAGGGATTAAAACAAGCTCCGAAAACTTGGAACTTTAGATTGTTGACCTATCTACAAGATCGAGGTTTTAAATCAAGCAATGGAGATCCTTCTTTGTTCATCAAGAAGGTTCATAATGAGGCCATCTATTTATGTGTTTATGCAGATGACATAATTATGACATGTGATGACATAAATGGAATAGAAAGGATCAAATGACATATGCAAGATAATTCAAGATTAGTGACCTTGGAGAATTCAGATTCTTCTTAGGCGTGTAGGTGATATACAAATCAAGGAGTGTACTTGACTCAAATGAGGTACATTCATGATTTACTATTGAAGTTCAAGATGGATAATGCAAAGCCTATAGGTAAACCTATGGAAATGAATCATTAACTTAGTGTTCATGAAGGTGAATATAATAAATATGTAAAAGAATATCAAACTTAAAGTCTTGTAGGTCGCCTAGTATATGCTATGCATACAAGGGCACACATCTCATATAGTGTAGGAATGTTAAGTCAATTCATGCACTCTCCAAGAAAACCACATATGGATACAAATAAAGAGATTACTCAATTACCTTTAAGGCACAATCAATGAGGTATATTCTATCCTTATATATCAGATTTTGATCTCAAGTTGTACTCAGACGCAAATCAGGCACGATCCAAAGATGGTTGGAGAAGCACTTCAAGATTTTTAGAATTTGCAAGATCCAATCTTGTGTCATCAAGTCCCAAAAAGCAACCTATAGTTGCATTATTATCAAGTAAAGGAGAATACAAAGGATTGACCATAACAACTCAAGAATCCATCTAGTTAAAGTAGTTATATGTAGACTTGGGACTTGTGAATCCAAACCTCAATGCATTGAGTCGCAAATCCAATATGCCATGCAAGAACTGAACACACTGAGGTTCATTATCACTTCATCAAGGAGAAGCTCTTGGAAGAGGAAATTAATGTTTTTTTGTTCCAAAAGAAACAAGTAGCAGACAGATATGATGGCTAAAGCTCTTGATGGAGTTCAAATTTGTAGGTTCAAGACAATAGAAGGTATTCAAATCATCAATGAATGATGAATCAAGCATGGTTTAACTTGAAGGGGAGCTATTGGAACATCAAGCCTTCACCATGCTTGAGAAGGGCTTGTTCTAGACCTAAATTCAGCATTGAAGTGAGAAAGTGTTAGACTATTCCTTGAGCATCTCTATCGTTGTATAGGTTCATGATCGCTTATGATATCCTATGAGATTTTTGTATTCATGTAAAAACCCATAAGTCTTTATGGCTATTAGAAATTTATTCTTGTTGAAGATTAAATATGGGAAACTCAAACACCACAAGTTTTGAAGTTGGTGCTCAATCAACTACCAAAATAAACTTGATTCTCTACTTTCCTAGATTATAGGAAAAAAGACTTTTGCTCACAACAACTAATCTTGTGATCTATTTTGAATGAGAAATCATTGTAAAGGAGTCTTGGAATACACAAATATTTTATATAAAGACTCACAAGGACTTGTACAATAGGTTAGATGAATATACAACAAGTTTTCATTATCTTCTTGCTCATTGCTCTCTTCTTTGCATCATCTTTTCCAAAGTCTACTGACTCGGAGAGGCCGATTCTCAGTCCTCAAAGATCTAATGATTATGAGTAAGGAATCATTTGAAAGGTATTAGTGTGTGTTTTGTGTGTACACTTTTGTGTGTCATTGGGTTTAGTAGATTGTGGGAAAAATAACATTTAATCTCTCAGGGTCAATCTTTGCACATTCTTGAAAAGTGGGAAAAAAAGTTGAACATAACTACCCTATTGAGCTTCACTAAACCTGTTGCAAATTTTGAGATGCTTGTAGTGGCGAACCAAAACTTGTATATATGTTTAGCAAAAAAGGATGAAATTGCCTGCATATGCATTGTGATAGTTGATTTAGAGGGTGAAATGAGCATAGATCATCAATTTACATGCAATTATGAGATTGTGATTGGAGGGGTATTGACAATGCCCTAGATGGAGTGGTGACATGCTGTGATATCAGTTGTTGGAGTTTGAGGTCTGTGGAAGCATTCACAGAGCACAAGGAAGAAGAAGAAGCTTGGAGCACAACACACAATACCGAACATAGAAACTAATCTATCCTGAATAGTTCTATTCATCCTTTTAGATACACCATTCTCTACTAGGGTATAAGGAGCTGTAAAGTCTCTAGAAATTCATGTGAGGTGTACTCACCCCCATTATCTGAATGTAAAGCCTTTACCTTAGTTCCTTTTTTAGTCTTAGCTGAAGCAAGCCATTTTCTAAAAGTAGGGAATAACTCATCCTCTGATTTGATAGGATATACCCAAATTTTTCTAGCGGCATCATCTATGAAAGTGACAAAGTAGAGAGAACCACCTAATGACCTTGTGGGCATAGGGCGACACACATCTATATGAACAAGATCTGAAGGTTGAATTGAAGAGTAAATGCTATGCACATTCCTAGTTTGCTTTCCATATTGATAATGCTCACAAAATGAAAAATCGAAGAAAGATAACATGGGTAAGTAGCCAAAACAAGAAAGACTTTCCATTCCACTACGAGATATGTGGCCTAGACGGCCATGCTGACTACAAGCTATACGCTGTTCTTTAACAATTAACAAGTGTCCTTTTATGATACAAATAAAGAATAAATTGAGCCAATTTTTCTTTCTTTTGCAATAATCATATTGGTATTTGATATGTGAAAGGATTGAGCACATAAAACCACCTTGTAACCAAGGTCATCAAGTTGACAAATTCACATCAAGCTGTGTGATAACTGAGGTACAACATACATTATGCATAGTGAATTTTGAACCATCAATGAATTGCATAACCATATCTCCAATCCCAACCACATCACATTGGTAAGAGTCACCAAGTCTCACTTTACCAAGAGACTTTGTTGCATAACTAGAAAACCATTTTTGATGTGGTGTCACATGGAAAGAAGCAGGGGAGTCTAGCATCCACGTGTGGGAAAGAAAATCAGCCATAAGAGCCTCAATGGGCACACTATCAATTTTCAACACATCAATATCATAAAAAATAGCATTAATTTCTTCTATCTTCACAATTGAAGAAGATGATGCAAGAAACTGTTTGACATGACCATCAACATTCTGTCCTTTACCTTTAGCATTCTTTAACACATAGCAATCTTTCTTCATGTGTCATTTCTTATGAAAATAATGGCACTCAATATCCCTCTTCCCTGATTTACTTCTACTCTTATTCTATTGATCATTCTTTCCCTTGTGTTGCTCCTATCACACTGTTGATTCTTTCCTTAGTAAGATTCATGAACATTATATGCATCTCCACTTTGAGTGCCAACCATAGACTTTCTATGGATATCCTCACTCAAGAGTGCTCCACATATGTCATCATAGACCAGTTTACCATCAGGTGAACTATTGCTAATAGCTATGCAAAATATATCCCATGATGGTGGAAGGGTGCAAAGCAATACGATTGCTTTCATTTTATTATCCATATCCATTTTCTAAGCTTGTAACTAAGAGAATATAGCATCAAAATCATTTAGATGAGTAGCAACACTATGTGTGTCCTTCATGCAAAGGTCATATAACTTTCTCATCAAGTACACTTTATTTGATTTTGTTTCTTTTTTATATGTATTGCATAACTTCTTCTAAAGATCCTCTTCACTTTCACATTCCAAAACTATAAAGTAAACATTATCTGCTAGGTGCCATAAAATGGTATACCTATCCATTCCATCATGCTCATCCAAATCATCTTCATCCATGTCAATATGCTTATTTGAGATTCGATATACTAGTTTCCACATCTTTAATTTGATTCTTCCATAGAGAAAAGTTTGTGCCATCAAAATTTTGGATCTCAAAATGGTCTTTTCCGTGCAAGTCATAGATCCTCTTGAGAACATTGGTTTTAGACCCTAATCCACCAGATGTTCCCAAGATCTTTGATGCCATGATGATAGAGAAATGACTATAAAGATAATGGAGCTAGAGGAGTCCCAATATCACTAGGGCTCAAACAAGGATGAAAAAGTGTTGATTTTGGGAGAACATTCAATAGAGTCTCCTTAGAAAATTGGATTAATGAACAAGAATGAAGAACCAAAAGGATTATGTGAGAATATATATTCTCACACCAATAAGTTGTGTCAAGGATTAAATTGACCACTATATAATTGTCAAAACAAAACTCTGATATGTAATCCTACATAGTGGATCTCCACTACGTATAATCAATTAACCAAAAGAAACCAACTAGATTTATCGAGTACCTATGAACACCTAGAATACATCTCCTATGGTGAGATTGGGTAAGTTTTTCACTAGCATCACCAAAAAGGCCCCCACATTTGGGTGTCTCCAAGTTACGAAAACCTCACCACAACTTCCTTTATCAATTTCAAAGGCTTTATGCAAAAATGTGACTGCTATATTAAAGACCACATGGATGCACATAAGAGGTATCCACAAAAGCATAATACTGTGTATGTGCTCAATATATGCAGTAAAATGGCACTGGAAGGCTGAATTCACGGCCCAAACACTAGCCAACAACACTTGCAAGTATCTGTCAACTCTATTCTTTAGGCTAAAAAGACATGCAAAAACTTGGAGTGGCTACTCCCATCAATATAATTGAAAGCCTTTCAAGAAACCTATAGATTTACTAGTATGGCTAAAAAACAAAGCTCCTAAGCTAAATATTCATCAATGGAGAAGTACAAAGAACACTCTTCTTGATGTTGAACCTATGTAAAGAGAACTTTATGTGAGAGTAGTCCAAAATGGCTCTAAGAATCACCCCAAAAATACTTCAAAATAGGCTTTGAAAGCAAAGAATGTAGCTTTGATGACAAAAAACACGTTCAAGGTAATGTGAGCCTATGTTTGCCATTCTTCAAGCACTGCAAGGGTGTAGCTTAGTGGCAAGATATTTTTGATTAAACGAGCTTTTGGGGGAACAAAATTGGGATGGGAGGATGAATACAAATCACTTGAAGACAAAAACACTTCGAGCTTAGCACAAAGTAGGATGGAATGAAGGTAATTGGCAAAAAAGAATGAATAA
>CM035444.1:25260271-25265271 GCA_020310875.1 Ceratopteris richardii | reverse complement strand
CCACTAAGGATGAGCATCAGGTTTTTTATAAAAAAATGCTTGTTTAATATGCCTAGGAAGAATATATGGTTCTCTAGTAGATCGCTTTACCTTGGAAGAATCGATTTCCCAAAACCCAGATAACTCCTTTCTCAATGTGGAATTACTACCTTGATACTCGGCTCGAAACCAATCAACCTTCAAAATGACCTATCAAAATATATAAAAATTAAAAACCATTATTCTGTGCTTAAAAAATAATAAATTGTATCATAAGAAATATAAACTTTTTTTTTTACCTATTTGAATGTATGAAACAATATTTCATAGATACCAACAACAGTTCCCACGTAACCAAGTTCGCCATCTATAAGGTTCGTGTCTTTTGAGCTAGCATGTGATAATTACTTGAAAGGAGCAACAATGCTAGAATCCTTTGTTTTATGTAAAGAATCAATAGCGTTGATTCTAATATGCTATCCAAAAGCCCACATATTAATTAACATTCGAACCTGCAAAAGAAATCAGATTAGTAAAGAGAAACTAATCTACATATATGTAAAAAATAGAATATTATAAAAATAAAATTACCTTTTTGTGCATAACATATCATTAACTCTCTATGCTCAGCTCAGATTTCTTCATTATTTGCATTGGCTCGTTGCAAACGAGTATATAGCCAATCTGTGAAAGAAGATATATTTGTAATCTCATTATTATCGAGATTAGTTCTATAACTTTTGTTTCTCCATCTTTTACTTTGGAGATTTTGAAGTTCCTGTTCGTACTCGCTAACGAATGCTTGCATGCGTTCGCTATTATATGCTACAAAAGTAGAAACATCATTCTTTTCTTGAAATGTAAATAAAAATGGAACTCCCTTACCTGATAATACCTCATCTATTATTTTTGAAGAAGACTTGTTGGTCCATGGACGTGAAGCTTTTTCATGAAATCTTTCAAGGTACTCACTAACATAGTACATGCACTCCTCAAGCATCCAACCCTTTGCCATGGATCCTTCTGGTTTTGCTCTTTGCCACACATAACCTCTTAATATTCCCATAAATCGTTCAACCCAAAACATCTATCAAGTGTTGACAACACCTGCAATCTCTATTTCATCCACAAGATGGAATAGTAAATGAACCTGAATATCAAAAAACGAAGTAGGAAGCTCTTTCTCCATCAAACATAGTAGCTCATTGCATTCACATTTCTTTTGTGGAATCAAGTTTTTCTCAATCTCTTTTGATGTTATCCACCCATAAACATCATAAAAAATTATAAAGAAATTAATTAAAAAATAGAAGATGTCAAATAGTCATATATATTAAATATAAAAGTATCATAATTATCTTATAAGTGATCTAAGACGATAGATCACATCTCATACTCCTTTTGTTGTACATCCATCGATAAACAAATGTAAAATGTGCTTCAAAAAGTTATGCCAATCATGGGTCTTTAACCCATATAAGCTCTTATCATATATAGTAACTATGTTATGGAAAGATGATCTGTATTCTATAGGAGTACGAATCAACGTAATCCTATTGTTGATAGTCTATATCTCTTTTGTCGTAAGTACCCAAGGAGTAGGTGCATAATTCGTTTCATGTTGATGTCTATCAAAAACTCACCATAACTTTGGTTTTTAGTTTTGGTCCTTCAAATCATTCCTTGATGCTATGGTGTCTTTTAATCCAAGAAGATGTTGCCATAATGAATAACCAATATTCTTGAATATATGCATATGATCAAGAAGATGATAGACCTTTGGCTCTCGCCAATACTCAAAAGAATAGCATATCAATATATTCTTTGTGAGTGCCAATTTTTCTTTACCTCTCTTCACATTCTCAGTATCTTCATCATCACTGAAGATTTTTTATTTTGGATCTATCAGACACCCATCTGTCCATTTTTTATACCAATCTATAGGCATCATTGGTTTTGGACACTGACCTGTTTCAAGTTTTCCATCAAAATGTATCACTTCTCTTTTACATCTTAATGGATGATCATCGGGCAAGAATCATCGATGTTGAAGAAAAATGTTTTTGTTGAGATTCTTACTATAAATTGATCTCAACCAATCACCACAAGGACAAGCTTTATAACCCTTAGTAGATATTCCTACATCATGAAAATGATAAAAATATAATTAGATATGCATAATAAATAAAAAAATTACATCAATACCTGAACAAACACCATATCCTAGAAAATCTTGAATAGTCCAAGCCACAATACCACGAACCATAATATATCTTTCATTGATATTTTTTGATACATCAATGATATTAATGCCTCTCCATAACTCTTGGAGATCTTCAATGAGAGGAGCAAGATATATATTCATATCTTTAACTTGTCTTTGTCTGGGATTAAAAGTGAAAGCATTAAATATTCCTTTTTAATGCTAAGATACAATGGAAGATTATAGTTTATGACTACCATTGGCCATGTTGACCATTTACTAGATTTCATGGAGAACAGATTAACCCCATCTAATGCAACTCCGAACTTTGGATTCTATGGTTTTTGTGCAAAATCAGGCGATGTAGAATCAATATGCTGAAAAGCTGCACTATCTGTTGGAATCCTGATTATTCCATCAATACTTTTATGATCATGTCCTCATGTCAAAAGATTTGATAATTCGGGGCTTTGAAACATACATCTAATCCATGGAGCCAATGGAAAATGTCTTAGTACCTTTTTTGGGATTTTACCTTCTTCATCCTTATATCAAGGAGATTGACATTTTGGACATGTTAAAGAGTCTATATATTAACCTCTATATA
The DNA here is from genome assembly GCA_020310875.1 of Ceratopteris richardii. Taxonomy (NCBI): domain Eukaryota; kingdom Viridiplantae; phylum Streptophyta; class Polypodiopsida; order Polypodiales; family Pteridaceae; genus Ceratopteris; species Ceratopteris richardii. Next base: position 25,262,482 of record CM035444.1, on the reverse strand, counting down.
AAATACAATCGTTATGACATGCATTTATACACTAATAAGCTATACCAAAATTGTTGATTATCTTCTTCATTTCATCATGTGAGGTAGGAAGAATATTCTGACTTGGTAAAAACTTTTCAAATAATAGCTTATAAGTTCATGAAAAAATCATATATTAATAAAAATAAATAAATAAATAAATAAATATATGTATATGTATATATATGCATATGTGTATGTATATGTCTATGCTTATGTGTATGTCTATGTGGATGTGTATATGCATGTGCATGCATATACGTATGCATATTTGTATGTGTATGTGTATGTGTATGTGTATGTATGTGTGTATATGTTATGTATGTGTGTATATGTATGTATATATACATATGCATATGTGTATGCATATATGTATGCATGTGTATGTGTATATGTATGTGTATGCATGTATGTGTGTGTATGTATGACATATGTATGTGTAGGTGTACATATTTTATCTTGTTTCTAATTTTCTTTTTTGTTTATTGTGGTATGCAGACTTTCACATAGATATCTAGACCACTGAATCGTTTTGCTGTCTCCCGTTTTATAATCAATCAATTACCTACCTTGCTAACTAAGACTTACATATTTGTTTACAAATATAAAGTATCAACTAGCTATGGAGATATTAGATAGTTTGGAAAATAGGAGAAGCAAATTTATTTGGAAGATTCTCAAAGATGGATGAATAGTTTTAAAGGATGGGCAGATAGAAAGCATCCATTCAATGCAAGTTCTTGTTCTTACCTTAGCTAAGGTAAGAACAAGAACTTGCATTGAATGGACACTTTCTTTCCGCCCATCCTTTAAAGTTGTTCTTCCATCCTTCAAAGTCTTCTAGATAATTTTGCTTCTCCTATTTCCCAAACGAGCTAATACCTCCATAACTAAATGATACTTAATATTTGTATGCAAATTTCATAAAACAGTTAGTAGCGCATGTATTAGGTCGACTAGAATAGGAGAAGCAGATGTCTCAAGAAGATTCTAAAGGCTGGATGGACAATTCAAAAGGTTATATGGACAAAATATCTTCATTCGATACAAGTATGTATAATTTGGCCTTACATTCATAACATGTGTATGTATGTATATGTGTGTGTATATTTATATGTGTATATGAATTCATGTATATGTGTATTTCTATGTATGTATATATCTATATGTGTATATGTATGCATATATATATATATATATATATATATATATATATATATATATATATATATATATATATATATATATATATATATATATATATATATATATATATATATATATATAGAGAGAGAGAGAGAGAGAGAGAGAGAGAGAGAGAGAGAGAGAGAGAGAGAAAATTAAAAATTATACCTTAATAGTGCCGAAACAGATACATTACTCCATCCAAAACAATTTTGAAGATTGAGAATAAGTAAGCTTGCACTTAGTTGTGTCAAGTGACTTCCTTCATATACATTCTTTAGACATTCTTCTCGAAGATATTTCTCATTTTTAGAAATATCAATGCTCTCACTATCATTTTGATACCAATTCTCGATAAAATCTACCATGCCATCATCTTCATCATTGTCGCACAAATCTTGTACTTTATCTTCTCTTGAACATAAGTTTTTCAACCTTGCATATTCCACAAGATCACTTTTGCATAACTTCGTCATAGAAGCTTCTAATAAACGAGGTATTACTGACAACTTTGAATGATGTGGTGGAATATCATGAACATCATACATTGGAATCTACACACATGAATAAAAATCATTAGTATTCCATAAATGAATAAAAAGTAAACTTTAAACATAAAATTAAATATGTAAGTTATTTTGAAAAGAGATTGAAATTAGAGTTTTTCAATGCAACACAGGATCAGTGGATAGAAAATTTTCATTTTCTCTCTAGCTAGAAGGTACTCTTAGAGGTCTACGCCATCCATAACTCACTAATAATTATCACTAGCATGTGATGAAGTAATAGCATTGACAACTATGTATCTTCCTAGATCTCTACTCATGTATGGTGATTCATGAATATTTTCATGCTCTTCAAATGTGCAATTAGTCCTTGAACTATTATGTAATACTCAACTACTATTTATTAAACTTGCTATATTTCCATACATGTAAGGTCTTCCATCAATATATATCTTTCATTTTTTGCATGTGAAATCCCTCTACTAGTAAGGGATGCTGCATT
>CM035444.1:25212771-25255271 GCA_020310875.1 Ceratopteris richardii | reverse complement strand
GCTTATGTTGTAGGAGTGCTATCTCATTTTTTAATACACCAATTGATTTTGACTTGAATGTAGCCATGAAAGTTCTTAGATATATAAATCCTACAATAAATCAAGGGCTATATCATCCTTATGGAGATGGATTACATTCCAAAGGATTCAATGGTTTTGATTGGGCTGGTTCAATGCATGATAGAAGGATTACATCTAGCTATATCTTCATGCTAAGGTCAAGAGTCATCTCATGGATGTCCATGAAGGAACCTAAAATTGTAATATCATCTATTGAAGTTGAATATAAGGATTTGGAACTTGATACGTGTGAGATCATGTGGCTCAAAAAGCTATTCAAGGACTTGGACATGGAGGTCAAGGCGTTCACATTATTTGGAGACACCATTTCGAGTAGTCATCTAGAAAGCAACCAAAACTTCCATGCAAAATGCAAGCACATATAGAGATCTATTATTACTTCATTAGTGAAAAGGCAGTAGCAAACAAGGTAGAAATCAAGTACAAAAACACCAAAGACCAAATGTTAGATATCATGACCATGTTCATGGATGAATTAGAGAAGTTCAAGGACAACCTCAACATGAAGGAGATCTATGGAAACTAGCACACTTGAGCTTGAGGGGGAGTTTTATAACTCTAGTCCTTGAGCAAGTCAAATGTGTGAATGATGGATTAGATTAACATGCTACATTAGGTACACGTTCTAGTGAATTCAAAATCCTCTTCCATGAGTTCTAACTAACTGAATGGAATCAATTGGAATGATTAGGGAAGTCGTGATTCCTTGTGGAGGTTCATTTGGGTTCAAATATATACCAAACTTCTATGATTATATAAAGAGTCAAATGAAGAGACCCTAGGCATCTTCCACGACTTATGGGGCTATCATTTTTGTACTTTCTTTTAGTATAAGCTATTTTGCATAAGTAGATACATGTCATTAGCTATATCTCAGTGTATATTGCTTGGATTCATAGAAATTATGATTAACCTTGTTTATAGCACTTTAAATATTAATTTCATCAAATTATGAACTCCTTAGTCTTGTGTGTATAGATGTCGATAGCTCACTATTGTATTATCTACATATTCTTACTTTTTTGAGTGAGTTGAGTACACATTTGTGTGCATACCCTGTCTAGAAAATGAATAGATTCTCTTTTGTGGAAGATTGACACACTTCCCATTGTATGTGATCTATGTCTTGTTGCAAAGTTCTAAGGGTTAATTTATGTGTAAAAAATCTCAAAGGTTGAGTCCTAAGGAAGAGAGAGCATTTGAGTTTTTGGATTATTGTGGTAGTCATCTATGAGGTCCAAGGAAGGGTTCAACACACTTTTGCTACAATTTGGAGTGGATATTCAATGATGTCTAGGATTATGTAGGCAAATCAATTTTGATGATTCAATGGTATAACACTTTGGAAATTGCAACACCTTAGGCTATCATGATGTTCTAAAATTCAAAAATAGGCAATTTGTATGTGTACATACATGAACTAGGGAATTGATGCCTTACTAGCAATCATGATGTCCCCTACCATGATGAATCCGAAATATGAACCATCAAGATTCCCGTTTGTGTTTTTGTATGGAAATGTGTTTTTAAATTTGGCGGTTTGGATGTGATGTTCTACCCTTGCCCCTCCTTTCACTAAAAAAGAAGTTAAAAAAAACTTGCGATTTGTCCCTCAACTATTTTTTCAAATATTTCAAAATATTTCTCTCACATGATCTTTATCTTCCTATAATTTTGCATGTCCTTTAGCTTTAGTGTGCATAGAGAAAAAAGTCCTCAAAGTTCATGCTCTCTCTCATTCTCTCATACTCACCCTTACACAAGTCGGTTGATGCTATGGAAAGTGTATTGAAGTGATATATGAGTTTGAAACGAATTCCAATAAATAAAAAATACCCTAAAATAAGAAATTCCTACGACCTAAAACATTATTTATAATAGAAATGCCAATAATTTCAAAGATGAATACTCATCAAACAGACAACGCAATTGCAATAAAAATCATGCATACATTTAGATTTCTTGAAGATATAAGAATTCACACCTCAATCATTCAACAAACCATTATGATAGAATTTACATCTGGATAATTCTATGAAAATGGCACAAAAGAAATGTTTAGAAATCCATGCAATAAAGTAGCTTATCATAATTATCTAGTGTCTCTGACAGGAGTCAAATTTTCAAACCAAGGTAGAACTCTTTAGTGGCACATAAACAAATCCCTTGAGATAAACATGTAAAAAAAATAGAGACAAAATAATGGTAGCTTGTGGTATGAGTAGGTTTGGTATGTTTAGGTGCATATTTCTCTCAATCCTTCAATCAATTTTTCTCATCTTACATATTTAGGTGTAGAAATCAATAGGAATTACCTTCCAAAATCCTAGTAGAATCAAACAATTGATTTCACATAATTTAGAAGATTCCTACCCAATCTTTTGGATGCTTGCAATGTAATATTCATGTGGTCAAATGCTTGTAAAAGTACCCTTGTAGGCTAGAAATCCTCTTGGGACACTCATCCCTACACAAACATACACACACACACACACACACACACACACACAAAACAATGAGAGAAATGAAGTTTCAAAAATGATAATCAAAGAGAGCTACATAGTTTAGACTTTGCTTCACCAAATGGTGAGCTCTTCTCAAAAAGAGAACTCATTGATATATAAGCATTTAAAATTGTCCCTTTTTGGACCTGACCAAAAATTCCCAAAAAATCATTGACCTTGATAGGCTCAAGGACACCTTGGCCTTAATAAAAGTGAGGGTTTCTTCCAAAATAGAATATTTTTAGGTATATTCTAGAATCCCTGGTATTAATGGTTGATGAAGTTCTTTTGGATGTGTTGAGAGCTAAAACCCATGACCTTATTTGAATTCAAATTTCAAAAGGAAGTTCTAAAATCATGGAAAAATAATAGGTAGATTCAATCGGCAATCATTTGAAAAAGCATTTATATACACTCATTTAGTAGTGGGTAGCAGAGCTCAATATCAAACTCATTAGAGTGGGTATTGCACTTACCTCAAAGCTAGTGGACTCCTCCAACATCTCTATGTATCATATCTTACTTAGCAAAACATTTACATTAAGTTTGATCATCTATATTGTTCACTATTCACTATTAATGGAGTACATTTCTCTTAGTTTATCAACTTGTCTGAGTGAATGTAGCGTGCATATGGTCTCATTTTCTCATTTATCAATTGGAATATAAAGATAGGACTATCTGTATTATGCCTACAATGTTTTATGAGCATTTGAGTTATGTACATTGAGATATGATAAAATCTCTATAATTGTGTTTGTGCATCTTGATCCTTCTGAAAAGGTGGGATCAACCCCCTAAATCCTTACACATATTTCTCTTATCATAGTCCTTCTAAATTCATGATAGAACTTGTAATAGTTCACTCATCAATTCATTTAAATATCTATAAAAGGTCTTGGATAAATTCCAACCGGCCCATGAGCACTGAGTAAAAGTATAAGTACTTTCTTCCATAAATAGAAGGTTTTATCTACATGAGAAGTACTTAGAAGTTATCTATTTTGATGTAGACTTTTGAGATTCATGTTACAAGATACAACAGGGGTATTATTGCATATACTTGAGCCTCAGGGATGTTGAGTGTCCATATTAAAGACCAAATGGCTGCAAGGCACTTTTGTATATGTTCTGTAATAAAACATATAGTGGCTTTGTTAGCCACATACAAGAAGTTCAACCTCATTTGTAAAACATAGTGATTCCATGAACTGTGTGGTTTTTCTATGCATTCTACATGTCCCGTGTGGAGTACTATGTGCAACATTTGAAGTTTGATTTTCTATTGCAAGGGTATCATCATGAGGCTCTTGTGAAGGGGATTCCACTATGGTGCAACACCATTGAATCACTTCACTAGTAGTAGAGCTATTCAAAGAAAAAAATGATTTTTTGTTGTTATGCAAGTGAAGGAAGCACTCGCCCACCCACCTGACTTTCTCCAAAGCTTAAGATTACCACTTCATTTGTGTCAGAGCTACTCGAATCAAAATGATTTTTTTGTTGTTGTGAAAGCGAAGTGGGCACCCATCCACCCACCTTGTCCAAGTTAGCAAAGTCATAGAATAAGGCAGTGACCAATGCATATACCTTAGCATACCTTGTTGTTTGAGTCACCAAAGTAAGCATTTGTGCCATTGGCTGCATGCAAGGAAGGAATTCAATGATAAAAAAAGACTAAGTACTAGCAGTTCCCACAAGGTCACTCATTCAAATAGTGTTCCCCCCAAGGGCCACTTAACAATAGGTTTTCCTAGCACTAAGCTCTAGTTGCTTTGTGATTGTAGGAGTGAAGATAAATATTGTTAACATTATTTTAAAGCCTTAAAAGTATCTTCTTGGGCCTTGTGCATTGATTTTTTGAAAGTTTATTTGGGTATAAAACTGGGGAAAAATAAAAGCTAATTTTGCAGTCTTTTTTGGGACAATTTCGATTAGAGAGGTGGAAATATTGGTCAAAAGATCATTCTTTGAGCTAGATTCACTTGAGATCATGTTGCCTTTGTACTTTTCATTCAGCTTTATCACTAAAGTTTTAGCTTTTGACTCTTTTTACAAGTTTCTTGGATGGCATTCAATTATGGTGGGAGTAGCCATCAAACATTTCATGGTGAGGTTTTCTTAACTCGAAGACACCCAGATGTAGGGGTCTTTTTGATGATGTGGGTGCAACACTTACCTAGCCTCACCATAGGAGATGTATGCTAGTTCTTCATAGGTGCATGATAAGCCTAGTTGGCCTCTTTTGGTTAAGTGTTTATATGCAATGGAGCTAGTGACTCACTATGCAAGTTTACATATTAGTACCCATAGTTTTATGAGTTATTTACATTGGTCATATGCTCATTTTATAGAGAAGAATTCAATAAACTTTTTCCAAATCTTAGATTTTTAACTATACAATGGTTGACTATAATCCTTGAGAAGCTTATTGGTGTGAGCACATACATTCTCACAAAGTCTCTTTGGCTGGTCATTATTTTCATTGATCTGATTATTTGGTGAGATCTACCAAAATTTTCCTAGAATCTAACACTTTACCTTCCTTTTTTGAGCTTTCCTAGTGTTTGGACTATTCTAACTCCATTATCATTTTAGTGAGTTCTCTATCATCATGGCATCAAAGATCTCAAGCACGTCTAGTGGATCAGGGTATAGTGCCAGTGTTCCTAAGAGGAACTATAACTTGCATGGCAAAGACCATTTCAAGATTAAAAATTTTGATGGCACAAAGGAGGCAATGGAATCCATTAAATGGAATCTCAAAGAAGAATCTTGACATAGATGATGATGATTTGGATGCATTTGATGAAAGGGCAAGGTCTACCATTCGATTGCACTTGGTAGATAATGTTTACTTTATATTATTGGACTATTAAAGTGTAGAGGAGCTTTGGAAGAAGTTATGTAACACTTACAAAAAAGAAATGACAAATAAAGTGTAGCTGATGAGAAAGTTATATGAGCTTGGCATCAAGGACACTGATATTGTTGTTGCTCATATAAATGATTTTGATGCTATATTTTCTCAGTTATAGGCTCCAAGAAAGGAGATGGTTAATGAAATGAAAGCACTCCTATTGCTTTGCACCTTGCCATCATCATGGGATATGTTTTGCACCAGTATATGCAATAGTGCACCTCATGGTAAGCTAGTCTAAGAGGACATATGTGGAGCACTATTGAGTGAAGTGATATATAGAAAGTCTATGGTTGGCACTCAGAATGGATATGTATATAATGTTTGCAATTCTTACCAAGGAAAGAATCACGAACATGGCAAGAGCAAGAACAAGGAAAAATGGTGAACGAAATAAGAGTAGAAGTAAATCAAGAAAGGTGGATATAAAAGGAAATATGAAGAAAGATTGCATTAAAGAATGCTAAATTTAAAGGACATAATGTTGACCAGCATGTTAAACACTTACCTCCACCATCTGCTTCACTATGAAGATAGAAGAAATTCATGATATTGATAATGAAGTTGATGCATTGACAAGTTCCTCCAAAAACTGAAAACTCCAAGTGCAAATGCTCTAATGACAACTACAATGTCTGGCCTCAAGCATAATAACTTGTACATTAGACTCCCGAATGCTAACGAAACATGTGCTATCCTGTCTAACCTAAGTATGTCAACCATGTCTGTATCCAAGGCATCCAAAGCACCATCATCAACACCAACATGTCCTAACATATATGTGTCAACATTTGGCATGGGCGAATCCAAGAATGACTACATGATTGCTGACTCATCAACATCTACATCAGTCGAAGCAACTAGGGTTCTTGTGGTAAAGATATGTTGTTGTGTGTTTTGTTGTTTCAAAGATAATAACCTCTGAATTTTAACTTTTGCCCTTCATCAAAATTCTTTCTTGGCTATGAAATGATATAAAGAATGCCTCAATTGGAGGTGTGTAGCTCAAGATATACACAAAAAAAGCATCAGCTATCAATTTCACCTTCACCTGTAGCATTATTGCTCTGTATTCTGCAATTTCGGTGACCTATCACTCAAAATTTGGAATTGCATTCTTCTACAAAGTTGTAGCTTCTCTTTCAAGCTACATACAACAAGTTGAATTGCATGAATCATACTTGTAAAACTCAAGTTATGGCCCAAAAATTGACCTATTGTCCAAGTGATTGTAGATTCATCTTCTACATCAATCTTTGTTTTTTTAATTTTTGGCAATCTAGGACTCCGAGCTAGGTTTTATGCCCTTCTAAAAATTCTGTTCTTTGTCTTAGCTATCCACAAAACTTTAAAATGCATCAATCTGAGCTTTCTAGGTTGAGTTATGGCCAAAATATTGAACTACTGTTGAAAGGTGCTGACCTACACTTTGACCTCTTGTGACCTAAGCTTCCATTGAAGCTTCTTGCACACAAGCCTTCAACCTGGATTTGATATCAATGAAAGGATTTGGTGTGCAAAACAAGAGGATCAAGGAGGAGATGAAGGGAGAGAGAGGAGAGAAGAGACGTGGACATATGTGTGGGAGACTTGAAACCCACATAACGATTTCTCTTAAAGCAATGCTCTATAAAGGATGTAGATATATGAACATAGGGGTAAGGTCACATGATCCTTACATCACCAACACGATTCTCTTTCCCACACATGGTTGCTAGATCCTAGTGCTTCCTTCCATGTGACACCACATAGAGAAAAGTTTTCTAATTATGTAGCAAAGTGTCTTTATACTACAATACTTGATGACTCTTAACCAGTGTGGCATTTTCGGGATTGGAGATGTAACTATGTAGTTTAGTGATGGTTTGAAATTCACTATACATGATGTACAACATGTATCTCAATTATCATGCATTTTGATGTGAATTGATCAACTTGATGACCTTGGTTACAAAGTGGTTTCATATGCTTAATCCTTTCCTATATCAAAGGGTAACATGGTTATTGCAAAAGGAAGCAAAGATGACTCACTTTATCCTTTATTTGTATCATAGAAAGAACACTTGTTAAATCTTATTGAAATGACCTATGGCTTGTATTTGGCATGACCATTTGGGCCTTATATCTCGTAGTGGAATGGAAATCTTTTATGTTCTCGTTATTTACTTGTGTTAATCTTTTGTTGACTTTTCATTTTTTGAGCATTTTCAATATTGAAAGAAAACTAGGAATATGCATAGGATGCACATTGACTTTTCAATTCAACCTTTACATCTCATTCATATAGATGTGTGTGGGCCTATTCCCTGAAGGTCATTAGTTGATTCTCTTTACTTTTTCACTCCCATAGATGACGATACTAGAGAATTTTGGGTGTATTCTATCAAATCGAAGGATGATGTAATCCCTACTTTCAAAAAATGGCTTGCTTCATTTGAGACTAAATAAGAAACTAATCTCAATTCTTTACATTCAGATGATGGAGGTGAGTATATCTCACATGAATTTAGCCATTTCTATCAGTCTATAGGAATTCATAAAGAGTTTACTACTCTTTATACCCCCATATAGAATGGTGTAGCTGAAAGGATGTATGGAACTATTAAAGATAAAGTAGTTTCTATGTTGCATCATGCAAACCTTACACAAGGCTTTTAGGCAAGAGCAATATTGAATGCAGTTCATGTGATTAACCTTTCACCTAGTACCACCAAAGGTCTAAAAGTGGCACAAGATTTATGGACATGGAAGCCACCATATTATGATCATCTTTGCATTTTTGGGTGTGAAGAGTATGCTCAAATACTCAAGAACAAAAATTGGACCTACTGGTTAGTGATAAGAAGTAGTGAGATAATTTTCAATGAGTCTAAGATGCATAGAAATCCCATTAAGAAAGTTGACGTGAGAAGAGTGGTGCTTGCAGATACTAGTCCTCCTATTATCATGCATAAGGATGCTACACATAGGGATGTTCAGGAGAATATCTAGTCATCTTAGTATGAAAATGTTCTTGTTTAGCAACCATTGAGACATTCTGCACTCGTCTCACATCCACCTGATAGATATGTTCCATGTTTGGATTTTGTTATGTTGACATATGGTGGTCAACCTTCTTGCTACAAAGAGGCTATGCAGACAAAGGGCCATGTTAAGTGGGAGCATACCATGAAGAGTGAATTAGATTCTATTCACAAGAATGGTACTTAGGATTCGATACCTTTTCCAAAGGGCAAAAAAGCTTTACCATGTAAATTGGTATATAAGCTGAAATTCAGATAGGATAGTGCTTCTCCAAAGTATAAAGTGAAATTGGTTGCAAAGGATTTCAAGCAACAATGTGGTGTGGCTTTTGAGGAAATCTTCTCTTTAGTAAACATGATGACTACACTACACATCATTTGCTAGGTTTCATTGCAATGGAGGACTTAAATTTAGTGCAAATGGATGTGAAAACTGCTTTCTTGTATAGAGATCTTATAGATACAATCTATATGCAACAACGAGAGGGTTATGTAGTTCTTGTCAAAGAACATCTAGTTTCTAAGTTAAAGAAGAGCTTATATGGACTTAAACAATCCCCTATAAAATAGTTAAAAATAAAAAACCTAGGTCAGAATAAGTCCAAGGAAACTTTTAAAGTCATAGAAATAACTGGAAACACAAGTAAAAGCAAAGGATGAGACACGACTGATACAAGCGATTAGGGTCATTAGAGAATATTGGATGGGCCTAATCGCTTGCATCGGTTGTGTTCGATTATTCACCCTAAACTTTATAGAAACATATAATTAATGTTGAAAATAGTATTGATACACACAATAAAATGTTAATTATCAATGCTGCATGCAAGTGATAGACACGACCGATTCAAGCGATAAGACCCATTGGGTATTCTCCGATGACCCTAATCCCTTGAATCGGTCACCTCTAACACATCATAGGAAACTTTGTTTTACATACCTTGACCTCATCTTCCTCCTCAATGAGCTCTTTTGAGTCAATAGATATGGTTCCTTTGTCCTCAGCAACATCCAAAAATGAATAGCCGCACTCAAATGAGTATATACCAAGATGCTTCTGATGCTTATCAAAGTCTTCATCAACAAGTCTTGGCTCCTTTGAAATAGATCTTTCAAAGTAGCTTGAAAGAGCTTTTGATGAATCTTGGAATTCTTCATTTGACAATGCTTAATCTAGACACAAAAATTCTTCTTTTCTTTCTCCCTTCTCATTGATAAATCTCCTTGCAACTTCCTCTGACTTAGATATAATAGCAAGGCAATAGTCTTCCCTTAGGTTGAAGAGTTCACAAATGTAATAGAGTGGAATAAATTCCTTTCCAGAGATGAAATAAAATGGTAGATTTGGGAGAAGAAGGGACTTCTTAGAAACTTTCACATCTTCAATTAGCTCCCTTATAGTAGTCTCTGCTTTAAAAGTAGCCACATCAAAATTCTTGATCTGCTCTTCTTCTGCTTGGAGATTGATCTCTTCAACAATCTCCATGACACCTTTCATACATTTTGAGCTTCCCTCAAGTGTCAGCTCAAGGAATGGCTCTTTCTCTTCAACATGAACACATTGTTCCTCCTTGTCATTTGACATTTGATCAAGCCATATCAAGAAGCCAGTGATCAATGGGAGCAAAGAGCAGTTCCTTTCATGCTCTGGGCATAAATCTAGCTTTCCTCGAAAAGGGGATATCCTTTTGTGCTTTCTAGTGATTTTTGCCCTATCCAATGGATTCTTTCCAAAGATGTGTGGATGAATATAGGCTTTTCCAGAGATAGTAAGCTCCTTTCCATTGACCATATCTAGGAAGCTCTCCCACCCATCCCTCAGAAAGGCTTTTGTTTTCTCCAAAAGTACTTCAAAATCTATCTTGGGATTGAATATCCTCATTGCATTTGGAAAATAATCCACTGTTAAACCCTCCTTGAACCATGAAATCCAATAGTTTCTCAGATGGAGAAATACTTAGGATCACATTCTTTTCCTCCATCTCAGCTCTAGTTATTCTAGTGTGCCCTAGTGGAGAAGATGACCGATGCAAGCAAAATAAGATAGTCAAAGGCCGATCAAACATATATAATCGCTTATATCAGTCATATCGAGTACGAAGCACAAGTATGCAGGGTTATGAAGAGAGAAATTCTATGAAGGTTGAAATGTGAGATGGCGAAGGGGACTGGTATTTATAGTTGAGGAGGACCGGGTAACGGTCACATGACATGGACCAATAAGCGAGCACCATGTGGCAAATAGACATTGAGAATCACAATGGCTAGATGATGTGGCCCACTCAAATGATGCCACATGGCATTGTACGTTGGGGTTTGTAATGGCTAGATGACATGGAACAGTCACAAGCTGCCATGTGTCAGCAATAATCAACTCATTCCAAAGATCTATTTAAGCTCCTCTATTCACTTTTTTTCATTTTTTGGTGAACTCCTTGCTAGTGTGGACTTGTCAATGCCTTCAAGTTTTTTATGTGCTTTTCAAAACTTTCCATAGACCACATTTTGTGTGAGGTATGATGGATCACAAAAGCTTTTACATGACTGACCCAAGTGACTAAGGGCATCGAGAAGTTTCAGACCCTAATCACTTGGATCAATTTTCATGATCAATCATTTTACAACATGATCGATGCAAGCAATTAGGGACATCCGGGGATTTCCGGATGACCCTAATCGCTTGCATCGGTCGTGTTTCTTGAATGTAGAGTGCTTTGTGAAAGCTTTTTTACATTAGTTTTTTTGCTTTTTAAATTTCTTCCAAGCTTTTAAACTCTTTTTTAATACAATTTATGGCTAGGACAAAGAAGACAACAAGGAATTTGTACCCTCAGGATCAAGAGCAAAATGGCCAGAATCAAGATGACAAGCGGCCTTCTCCCCACACAACTACTCAAGGCCTTAAGGCATCAGAGAATTCTTAAAAAAAAAAGGGTCCGTTACCATGTTAAGCCTTTGAGGGAGAGAAGAAGTGCTCAAAAGTCTATGGGACTCCTGATCCCCAGACTTGCTTTCATGAGAATTGTCAAACGAATTTCATCCAATCTCTTTCCATGATGAAGATCATGTCCTTCGTAAATGTGAAGTGGAAAAATCAATATTTTCTATACTTGCAAGAAGCTACAGAAGGCTTTGCAATCGACTTCATGAATGATGCTTACTTGTGTGCAGCTCATTGTCACAGGTTGACATTGATGGCAAAAGATTATGTGATTGTATCAAGGCGCAGATATAATTTTGACAAATCTATTGTGCCTAAGTCATCTTGATCAGGGAGAGAGCAATAAATGCCATTACGAAACATGGAGTCTGCCCTTATGATCCAGACTCACCTCCACCACCACCACCACATAAAAAGAAGTCTGAAGAAAAGAAGAAAGGGATAAAGAATAAGAGTAGTGGTCAGGGCTCCAAAAAGGGCCGCAAGCAGCACAGAGGTGAGGGCTCCAAAAAGGACAGAAAACAAGGGTGAAACAATATATTTTTTGAATCTAAGATTGTAATATAATGTGTAACCAAAATATGTTGGAAGATTTATTTATGTACAAATTATATGTAATTTGGCCAATCTTCATCTAGAAGATGGCCATTGTAACTATATTTATATGCCTTGAGTAATATAATCTTGAATTGATCCTCTTGAGAACTAAGAAAAAGTGACTTCATTGCATGGTTCAAACAAAATTGAATTGGTCATGTCATCAAAATGTATGTATTTTGTGTGTTTTTTTGCTTTATTTTCTTGTTGAAAAGTTAAATGTGAAGAGGATAGAGAACACGACCGATACAAGCAATACGGGCAGTCGGAGAATTTTGGATGGCCCATATCGCTTGTCATCTAATCTTTTCCATTTTGTCATACCATCCTCTGAAGGCAATATGCATAAGATGCATTGAGATGGAAAGTGGTATTGCTCATCAGTCAAAGTTTAATGCAAAATTCACCTTTTGAAGCATGTTTCAGTAGTTTGAAATACACGATCGATTCAAGCAATTAGGATGATCTGACAAGCTTGGATTGCCCTAGTCACTTGAGTTCATCATCTTCTCTAATCTTATCTACACTGTAATATGACTAAACTTCATGCTCTACATATTTTGAATATCACTTGAGTTGGAATTTGCACCAGGTTCTCCACCCTCTTTAATATTACTAGTTATGTGCACCATGGAGACTTTCTCATGCATACGTTGAGGCCAGACAAGCATGGAGAATTTCTAATGTGCACCTTGGATAGATTCAAATACTTAAATTGAAACTAGTTATCATCTAGAATTTACTCATATGCAAGTTCTTATATAATCATTGCACCATTGAAACCTCATCAAAATGTTGAAAAAAAAAATGCCAATATGAATATAGTCCAATAAAAGCCATAATTGAAGTGATGTAATGAGTCACATTCTTAGTTACCATCCTGCAAAGAAAAATCAATGGAAGTATGGAAAAAGGTTCTAAAAAGGGGAGATATATTATGTAAGAATTTCTTGGTTTATATTCTTGAGTCACCTAGATTTTACTCATGCAAGTTCCTGTATAATCATTGCACAATAGAAACCTTATCAGAATCTTGAAATTAAATAAAAAATTGCAATATGAATATAGTCCATAAGAAAACATAATTGAAGGGATGTAATGATTCACGTTCTTAGTCACCATCATGCAAACAAAAATCACTGGAAGTATGAAAAAAAGCTTCTTAAAGAAGGAGATATATTATGTAAGAATGTCTTGGTTTCTATTCAATCAACATTTTTAGACTTGTTACAATCTTAAGGGTTGGAACTTGATCACCCTGGGTGGCAGACAAGTTATGCAAGATAATGTTTTCTCTGATCTAATGTTAACTATTGCATCATCAATTGAGAATCTGAATTGTGATGATACCTCATCAAGGTATTCTAGGAGCTCCCTTACATTTCTAAGTTTCCAATTTGTAGTGACAATTATTTTCTTAGATTGAAAATCTGATGAATCAGTACTTCTAACTCAAATTCTAGATAGCTCTCCTCTGAGTCCAAAGCTATCCAGAGTCGAAGCTTTCTTTTCCACCTTCTATAGTAATATTCTAAAACCAAAGATTGTCAAGATATCAGATATGAGATTGAAAGAGAATTTGGACTAACTTTACATAAAATAATGTCACATAGCTTTTGAAATTCTTTGCTACCCCATTCCTAACCTAAAACATCATCAATATTTGAAATAGAGACTCTCCTATTCAACCATATTGTTTTTTTTTTCTATAATAACATGTTTTTAAAGCATGCTACAATAACATGAATAGGAAAAAACCATTGAATCTTTATCCTTCTCGAAATTCAGCTTGCTGAAATTGCCTTTTGGATGTCAAATTTCATTTTGCATAGAAAACTTGAAACTGTTGAATGTGAGGAGCATCCCAATCTAATGAATAGATGCAAGGAGTAGGCAGATGTACAAGATTCCCATAGGAGCTCCTCCTTGATGGCACCTGATAATCTTCAAAATGGAAAAATAAGTCTATGCTATTGAAAAATTGAATAGATTTGTCTGCATACATAAGTTCTGCATATTCCTTATGAAGAACTATGAATGTTCCTGTTTAAACATTCAAGAGGTTGCCACCCCACAATATTGGAAGGAAAAATATTTGCAATACAAAACATATATGTTGTTATACAAAAACAACTGAAATGATAGAAGAGCATTGTAAAACTTCACTTACAGTACGAAGGGAATTGCAAATGATTTTCTAGAACAAGATCCTTAGCGTTGTACACATGTTGTACTCTTGCAAACCAACCGTATCTCTTCAATTTGAAATTGAGAATACGTCCCCTCCAATGGTTTCTTGTGTCATCTCTTTTTGCATGCTTGACTTTATGGACACCTCTACAGTTAGGAAGCATAGTTACCCATTCATTTACCTTGACAGAAAAAGGTTTCCACAAAGAATCCTCTCTTTTGTTGTAAACCTCAAATGAGGTTTCATGATTGGAAGGACGATGAGAAGAAGAAGCCATTTGAATTGGGAAGAAGAAGAATGCTCAAAGCAAGAAATTGACATTCAAAAACTTTGCCAGTATTTATAGATAAAAAGGCTTTGTACACGTGGAAACTTTTGATTTGATGTAAATCGTGTTGCCAAATGACCATGGAATTTTGTGAACCCAAAAATATTTCGTATCTTCAAAAATCAATTCCTTCTTGGAAATTTAAAAATATGCATTGTGTGGTCTGCAAAAATATATTTTTTTGCATCAAACCGGAAAATTCTACATTGAATACAAGAATCTTCATCACTTTCGTAGTGCTTTTAGAGCATATTGTCTTAAAAAAAGAGTTTCTTTATACGGTTAAAGGAGACATCAATGTTATATTCTTGTACATGTGGAAAGACTCTATTTGTCAATTTCCTTAATCCATCATTAGCAAACAACCCCTTTTTGGTCGTTTTTCACCCTAATGTGTGGGAAAGTATTTCTCTACCATACAAAACAGCCTCGATAGCATTGAGTTTCACACTCTCTCTGCTATCTCTATTTACATCTTTAGAAGCAATCCGCTATACCAAGGAACTAATTTTATAAATGGTTAATCGACATCCTCTGAAAGACAATCTTTTAAAGCTAAAGGGAGCACAAACTATAAAAACTTGTGCCAATAACTATGAGACTTGAGCCCTCCAAGATTGTCGTTTCATGTGAAAGCAGTCTTTAGATACCTCATGCATCGAGTAGGTGTCTAAAACTCTGAAATTATCTTCTTTACTTGTTTCTCTTCCATCCTATGAAGCATGTAAGGAGCTCTTAGCAATGATAATGTTCCATTGGGCTTAGTAATTTCCCACAAATCTTACATATGACCTCGCTCTTCTAATTCCTCCCTTTGTGCTTCCATGCGAGCGATTGGCATTTTTGAATCCCACAGTTGTTTCAAATCACTAGCTTTCATTTGGCATTGCACTTGTCGACCAATTTGTCCTTCACGTAAAACAGTCCATCTGGCAAATATCTATGATTTCCTTCATAGATAGTTTTACGTAGTGCTTTGGAATAGCATGCTTCGAGTTGTGGTCTGCATAAGGGACAAGCATGGTAACCCAAAATTGACAAACCTAAACATTCACCATAACTAGGCCAATCATGCATCATCCTTATAAGTATGCCTTGCACTCACACTTCTTGTCTTCTTATAGGTTGAGACATGTCATGTAGAGTAATCCCATCCCATAAAATGCACAACTCTTCCACAAGTGGTGCAAGGTATAAATCCATGTTTTTTACCTTATACTTACCTATCACAATAAGAGCTAATAATAAATGACCCTTCTTTGTGACCAACCATGGTGGGATGTTATAATTGACCAAACATATAGGCCATGTGCTCAATGAAAAACTGCATAAACCAAATGGATTTACTCCATCCATAGCTAGGCCTAGATGTATGTTTCCACGCTCACTAGCAAACTCTGGCCACTTACTTTCTACGTGTATCCAAGCATCAGAGTCAGCAAGCACTCACATTACACCATCTATAGACTTGCTCTTTGCATGCCATGACATTAACTCAGCTATGGATTTGCTTCTCTAAATCTATTTGCTCCACACTTTGGACATATGTGGAGATTCTCATACTCGTTCCGAAAGAGGATGCAATCATTCCGACAAGCATGAATCTTAGTGTAGTCCATTCCCATGGATTGTAAAAGTTTTTTTGCATCTTCACATGTTGGAGGCATGTCATTGCCCTCTAGAAAAATTGATCTTTAAGAAGCCTGCAATAAGCAATTAGAATGATATTAGTAAATAAAGTTATTTTGATACAACGATAAAAGTTTATTTCAAATCCACTTACCTAAACAATTCAGAGTGCTACTATCTGACCATCCATAAATGGATTGCAGATTGAGCATCATGAACACATACGTAGTACATATATCTTTGCTCCATTGTACAATGGTAAACAAGCTAGTCTCCACATGTTTTTGTATCTTCATCCGCTTTTGATCATGGAAATTCTATTGTGTCCATGAAATTCACGACATCTTCTCGATCATCGTGATCTTCATCCATCTCATAAAATGATTCGAACATTTATTTCATGTGTTCATTCTGTGTAATGCTATTAATACCTTTTACTTCTAACTCTTTTTTTGTTCTCTTCTGTGTAATGCTATTAATACCTTATCACGGTTGGTAGCAAAAGAAGCCAAACCTCTCCCAACTCAAACTATTTGGTTGTACATGCTATGTTCATACTTCTAGTGAGCTAATGCACACGTTTCAAGATAATTCAAAAAAGTGTATCTTCATTGGCTATGCAAACAATTGAAAGGGCTTTAGGTGCTTCAATCCTAATAAATCCATGGTACAAGAAGGTAGATTATTCGCACAAAAATTAAGATGATGGAGCTAGGCATGAAGAGGCTCCAAGTCAAAGAAGTATTAAACTAAGTGGTCATCAAAGCACAATTTTGGAGGATGAAGATTGAAATTCATCACCGTGGAAAGCAGGAGCAAGAAGAAATTTAGCATCAAGTCATTCAACAAAAGGGAAAGCAAAGCTTTTGGAGCAAGAAGAAGATGGAGTTGAAGTGGGAGATGAAGACCATGTACATGTACTAGAGCATAAGCTAAGGAATAGAATGTTCATACCTCCAAAAGGTGAAGAGAGGAAGTCCTTAAGTTAAAGTTATCAATAGATAGGTTCACATATGATTCATTTATGGCAACAACTAATCATGCTTATATGAATGATGTTATAGAGGATCATTAACCTATAGTTTTCAACAAGCAAACATGTATACACAATTGAAGGAGGCTATGAAGGAAGAGGTTCAAGATCTTGAAGAAAACAAGATTTGGATTCTTGTGCCCAAGAATTAAGGTTTAAAAGTGATAGGAAGCAAGTTTGTGTACAAGATAAAGAGAAAAGTAGATGGGACTATCTCTAGGTATTAAGCAAGGCTTTTCACAAACATATGGAGTGTATTTTGAGGAAACTTCTAGCCCCATGGAAAAAATGATCACCATCACAACCTTAATGGTTGTTTCAACCATAAAAGGATGGAAATTATACCAATTAGATGTCAAGAATGCATTCGTCAATGGAGACTTGGAAGAAGAAGAGTATATGGAGTACTTACAAGGTTTTGTAAGTATTAAGTTTTCTACACATGTTTGTAGGTTGAAAAAGTCTCTTCATGGCCTAATGCAAATAGCAAGGTCATATGTCATAGATTGGTGGAGTATCTCATCAAGTTTGGATACAAACAAAGTGATGCAGTCCATTCTTTCTTCATGAAACAAAGAGGTGAGCTAGCTACCTGCATTTGTGTGTATGTAGATTATCTTGTTATCACATGTAATGACATAAAGGGAATTAAAGAAATAAAATCTAAGCTAGGTAAAGAATTTCATATCTCAAAACATGGGGAATCAAGGTATTTTCTTGGCATTGAAGTTGTTACAAATAGGATGAAATCATGTTGATGTAAATGTAGTACATTCTAGATGTACTTGAAAAGTTTGGCATGATAAACTACAAGCCAATCTCAAAGTCAATGGAGATTAATTTGAAGCCGAGTTCTAGTAATGGTAATACCCTTGAAGATGAAAATTTTTATAGGTACATTTTGGATGAATCAATTATGCAACCATCACATGAGTTGATGTAGCTTATAGAGTAGGGGTCTAATCACAATGCATGCATATTCCATGTACTCACTTTTTTGCAGCAAGGAGAACGCTTAGGTACTTAAAGGGTACTATAAATGAAAGATTATGATATGCATATGATGATTTGTAGGTCAAAGCATAATCTAGTGCAGATTGGGATGGATCCAAAGACAATATAAGAAGCACTAGTGGTTATCTAGTGATGCTTGGAAGCAAAGTCATACCTTGGATGTCAAAGAAGAAGCCCAGACTGGATTTATCATCTACAAAGTCTAAGAATAAAGAAATTTCCCAAGTCACATGTCAAATTTTGTAGCTTAAGAAGTTATTTATGGACTTGAATTATCTGGTTGATACATATCATGTATTGTGATGACATGAGTATCGTACAAGTTGCTTCAAACCCTAGTTATTCCATGAACCAAGCACATTGAAGTACACTACCACTTCATAAGGGAAAAAGTATTGACAAAGGATATTATAGTGACTCATATAGGTACAAAATACAAATTCTTTTATATGCTTACAAAAGTTTTGGATGGCACAACGCTCATGAATTTCAATCAATGCATTTTGGCGTGAAGGATCTTGGATGAAGATGAAGATTGAAGCTTGAGGTGAGTGTTAAAAGACAAGATCCAAAGTAAAAATTCATTGGAAAAATAATTTTTACAAGTGGAAAAATGTATGAAGGCCTCACATCACAAGATCTCACTAAAAGGAATCATTCAAACACTCCCCAAATCATTATAGTCAAGTCCTCTAACTTTGGAGGATTAGTTTTAGGAAAAGTGGCTCCTAGATTGTAGGAGCTTACTTGCTTTGTATATATTAGGGTTGCATCATGACTTTTTTTGTGTTCCTATGTGTTTCCTTTCTGTATTGGAGTGTCTATAGAGGGTTGGTGTCCAAGAAGCAAGCCCCTAAATTAAGCGAATCCCCTAATTTCTTCCATCCCAAGTTTGGGTTAGGATACCTCACTGTGTATGTATGCAGTGACTATTTTCTATTTCTCTAAGTTGTATTCATTGATTCTCCTATTGTAGGAACCCATTTGTTCTGGTTTTAATCTTTCAAGATAGATAATATAGTCCTCTAAAGTTGGGCTAAAGTTGAAGATCCATCTCTACAAATTCATGGAGTTATTGTGTCTAGAGTGAAAGTGTGTCTCTACATAGGTTTATGAGACTATAGGCCAACTAGCGTCTTTTTTAGGCATTCTCCTTTTGTGTAAGAGCATCCATTTGGGATGATATTTATCTCATTTGATATCTCGTTTAGAATAATTTGCGTGTTCAAAAGATATCTTGAAATTGTTGCACCATCTTTGGGGAATAACCAGATCGTGAGAAATGTTTCTATTTGAGTATATCTAGGGAGGTGACATTATTCTTCTAGTTTCATAGGGTGTTGTCAAATCTCTCAACAGCATAAATCTTTTTTCATGTTAAAATACTTCTACCCATTTACATATATACATATAGACCTACTTACATACATACATACGTACTTTCATACATACATACTTATATATGTACATACCTACTTACATTCGTTCATACTTAGATATATAAATACACATATACACATGCACATATGCTCAAACACGTACTAATACATACATGCAAAGATACATACACATAGACACATACATATATACATATACAGATATATACATACACATAAAGATACACATACATGCATATACACACACATAAATATACACACACGTACATGCAAACACATACATACACACAAGCACATACAGACTTATACATACAGACACATACATGCATAGAAAAATACCCACACATACATACATATACACTTACATACGCATATATATACACATACATTGACGTACATAAACATACACATACACACATACGCATACATAAATACAGGTACAAATACACATACATTGACGTACATACACATACACACATACGCATACATAAATACAGGTACAAGTACACATATAGTAAAACTTTTGTTTATAGAAGAATGCCTTTTTTCTAGGTAGCATGTTTATTTCTACAAGTAGATGGTCCTTTTATCGGTAGATTGTCTTTCTGCACTAGAAAATAATTGGTGTGGTTTTATGGCTTGCATGACATTTGTATTTGTAGTCGAAGTGGGTTTCATTATGGCCTACCAAATTTGTTTGTTTACAAATTTATGTGCCTTACGCTATTTTTACAAATTTATGTACGAATTTATTCTTTAGCGCTGTGGTGTTATATAGAACAAAAAAAAATAGCATGCATACATAAATACATACATACGCACATAGATATTACCATACATACATTCATATATACATACATAATAACATATATATATATATATATATATATATATATATATATATATATATATATATATATATATATATATATATATAAACATACATACGAACATACATAAATACATACATACAATCATAAATACGTACATACATAAATACATACATACATACGTATGCATGTATGTATGTATGTATATATATATATATATATATATATATATATATATATATATATATATATATATATATATATATATATATAGTTATATATATATATATATATATATATATAGTTATATATATATATATATAGTTATATATATATATATATATATATATATATATATATATATATATATATATATATATATATATATATATATATATATATATATATATATATATATATATATAGTTAGGTGCATACATACATACTCCGATACTCCCATACATACATAGTTAGTTAATTATTAACATTCATACATAAAAACATTCATATTTACATACATACATGCATACATACTCACATACATACATACATATATTCATACATATATACATACGTACAAACATACATACATACATTCATACCTACATATATACATATTCACATACATGCATATATACATACATACATACATGCATGCATGCATACATACATACATAATTACGAACATACATATGAACTTGCATACATATATACATACCCATATTACATACATAGATACATACTTACATACATACATGCATATATATATATATATATATATATATATATATATATATATATATATATATATATATATATGAACACTTAGTACACACATGCATACTTACTTACATCATACATACACATATAGTATAATGCTTTTCCTTAGTGGAATGATTATTTTTGCAAGTAGAATGTTTGTTTCCACAAGAGTAATTTATCGTACAAGTGGATTTGCTTTTTGTACGTGGAAAAAGATATTTGCATGCGATTTTGTGGATTTAGTGTCTTCTTTTATTTCTAACTTAAATGGCTTTTCAGTATGGCCGGCCTAGGGCCTTGTTTATTTACAGGCTTGCATAGTTTACACTATTAGCTTCCGTTCCATATTTTAGGGGAAATGTTGTCGAACTTCTTTTCTCCATATGCATTTATATACAATGAATACTATTTTTTCATACACACATACATCATACGTACATATATACTTACGTACACACCTACAGATATAAAAACATACATTTATGCATACATAAATACATACATACATACTTACTCACATACACACCTAGTCACATACATATTTACAAACATGCATACTTACATACCTACATACATAAATCAACAAATAAATACTTACATACATACAAGCTTACATATATTAATACTTGCATGCATACATGAAAACATACACACATACATATATACATACATACATACATACACACATACGTACATACATGCTTACATCATACATACATACATACATACATACATACATACTAATAGAGTACCTCTTTTTCTCACTCTTGATGAGTTCACGGTGATGAAACCATCGGGCGCACAAAGATTATTTTTGAGTTCACCTCGTAGCCAACGAGTTGCTCCGCTAGACTCTCTCACCTACCAATGTGGAGTAATTCCCATAAGAATGCCATGTGGCATTCTCTATCAAATCCCCATATAAATATCATGTAACATTTCCTTCCCCTTAAAAGCATTTTTCATCCTCAAAAATGTAGATGAAATATCCATGATGGTAAAAGAAAGTGCTCGGACTCCCCTCAACCGCATGTACTCTATGTACATGGTCATCTCTGTGTGTTATTTCCCCATATCCTTCCCCTTAAGAAGCCTCATATGAGATCATCTCAAGGGTGGGAAACCGTCTGAGTGGTGCTTACTATCTCCCATGTACACTCAACTTCTAAACTATCTCTCCCATGACATATAACATCATCAAAATGACCTATGTCCATATGATGTACACTTTATGGAGTAATATTATGAAAAGAAAGTCTAAAGTGCCAAGCTTATAAGCTTGACCGTACCATAATGGAGATAATAAACCATAGAATCAGCTAAAATATAGAACAAAGTCCCATAGAAAATGAATCCAAACCCAACTAGAACTAAATGATGGATTTTCCCTCATGCCACTCTAGGTCTTCCTAACCTTGAGTGTGCTCACAAGTAATAGTTTACTCTAAACTACCTTGCGATTATGCCAATCCATCATCCTAGCTCATATATAAGAATTTCTTGGTAGTAAAATGCAATCCCTGCATTTCACCAACCAAGAAGTGTGTGGTTTGTTATTATTTACCTTAGGACTTAGTTCTATTTGAAGAGCATCTATTGGGAGTAGCGCAAACTCTAATATATCTCTTCCTGGTAGTTTGCCATATGAATGCAAAAAGCATTCCCTTGAAGATTCAAATAATCCCTAAGTACCCATTCTTCTAATTGATGCTCACACCATCCTCATGATGAAACATCAACTAAGTATTTGGTTCCCCAATAGGTTAGATATATCCCTATCTTGTATAAACCTAAAGAGGGGAGTCATAACTCTACTCCCAATCTCACTATTGTCAATAACTAGATAATTTCATCTAGTTAAGGACCATCACTGGAAATAAACATGACTAGTTCTCTCTAGAGTTTCCAGGTGATAGTGAATCTAACCATCATGATTAACTGATCTCCCTCTTGTCTTTGATAGAAGAGTGCCACTCCAACCTAGACAATATAAACATGAGAAATTGAAACTCCCTCTCTAATCAGATCCAAGGAAAAGAGCTCTGGTAGTTCAATCTATTGCACTTTCCCTTTGCCTTTGAAAGAGATTCTTTTGAATCCATTTGCTCTACTCATCCATAATTGAGAACATGCACATAAGTTCTCCATATTTTTCCTTCCAAAATAATGGAGAATGAAACTCCCATGTGAAGGAAAATTATACTAAAAAGTATAATAAATGAATTCCTTTTGAAATACAAACTAAAATATGTTTCTAGACACCTCTTTTCTCTAAAGGAAAACATGCTTTATGGATGTTTTGTAGGTTTTACTTATTTATGTTTGTTATATCTAATACAAGAGTATTATGGAGAGGTAGATATGGATGAGGTGGAGAGATAGGCACAGGAAGGATGATCTCGATCATCACAGAGTGCTCGCACCACTACCCATGATGCCACTATGGATACATCAGATCATGCAGATGATCGTGATGATGAGGATGAGGATGAGGCTCTTGATGATGAGGATGAGGCTCTTGATGATGAGGATGATCATGATTAGGATTTTGATTATGAAATTGGATATATATTTACACACACACACACACACACACACACACACACACACACACATATATATATATATATATATATATATATATATATATATATATATATATATATATATATATATATATATATATATATATATATATATATATATATATATATATATATATATATATCATCTATATATTGTTCATTCTAGTTATGTTTTGAATTGTGTCTATGGTATTAAGTAATGAAAAGTCTTGTTCTAATGATTTTTATTATTGTTTATATTTAGCATGTATTTTATTACTTTAATTATATAACTCATTCATATTTATGTGTGCTTGTGTGTGTATAAAATGTATGTATACACATGTAGGTATATATTAAATTTATGTAAGTGTGTCTATATGCATGTATATGTATGTATCTATGTATATATATGTGCATATGTATGTGTGTATATGCATGTATGTGCATGTTCATGTGTAAGTGTATGTGTATATGTATGTGTATGTGCATGTGCATGTATATGTGTGTATATGCATGTATGTGCATGTATATATGTAAGTGTATGTGTATATGTGCATGTATATGTATGTATGTGCATGTGTGTGTATGTGCATGTGTGTGTATTGCATGTGTGTGTATGTGCATGTGTATGTATGTGCATATGTGTGTGTAAGTATGTGCATGTATATGTGTGTATGTGTATGTATGTACATATGTATATGTGTATATGCATGTATGTGCATGTGCATGTGCATGTGTAAGTGTATATGCATATGTATGTGTATGTGCATGTGCATGTGTATGTGTGTGTATATGTATGTATGTGTATATGTGTAAGTGTATGTGTATATGTGTGTATGTGCATGTATATGTGTATATGTATGTATGTGCATGTGTATGTGTGTGTGTATGTGCGTATTTGTGTGTGTGTATGTGCATGTATATGTGTGTGAATATGTACGTATGTGCATATGTATGTGTATGTGTATAAACATATACAAGTGTATGTATATGCATGTGTATATGTATGAAACATGCATGTGCATGTGGATGCATTTCCATTTGCATCCATGTGTATGTGTATGCATGTGAATGTGCATATACATGTATTTAAGCATGTGTTAATGTGTGTATGTGTATGTGTATATGCAATAATGCATGCATACAAGTCCTTTTATGTGTTTGTAGAAATGTTTGTGCTTATGCATGTGTATGTGTCTGTATATGTGTATGTGTGTGTATGTATAAGTGTATGTGCATATGTATGTGTGTGTGTATGTGCATGTGTATATGTGTGAATGTGCATCTTCATGTATAAGTGTATATGTGCATATGAATAAGTGTGAGTACGCTAATTAATGAAAATAATACAATTCAAATGATATACAAATAATGGAAATTGTACTTACAATAGTTAGCCATATTTTAAGCTTGGTTAAATTCTTGAATAACTTGCGAGAGAGAGAGAGAGAGAGAGAGAGAGAGAGAGAGAGAGAGAGAGAGAGAGAGAGAGAGAGAGAGAGAGAGAGAGAGAGAGAGAGAGAGAGAGATCAAAAGAGAAAGAGAAAGAGAGATAATTCAAAGAGAAAGAGGTAGAGAGGAGAGAAAGAGAGAGAGAGAGAGACAATAAGATAGAGATTAGACAAAAGAACAATTCAGCAAGTGATTGTTTCAGCTCGTAAGCACATTGCAATTGTGAATGTTGAAGAGTTCTTCGATTAGATGTGTGTAGATGCCGATCGAAGAGCCTCTAATGTTTTTATTTTTTTGGTAAAAAAATTTTCATGTAACTGATACTAAACCATCATATGTCTGTCTTCAAATTGCATCGCATAAGCGATGCTCTCTATTGTCGTTTATGCGACGCATTTAATTGTCGCTTATGCGACTCTTTTTTACTTCATCACTTTGGGGGATGCTTAATGCTGCCGTCACAATGCACGTCGCTCCTTACGTGGATGGGAACGTCAAAGTTTTTGTCCTTTAATCAATGCCACATGCTCGATGCTCGTTGTGATGCTTGATGCAATTATATAACGATGAAATTGTGTCATGTTAACCATCGCTATGTGCTTGTATTCCTTGTAGTGTCAAGAGACAAGGAAACCTATGGTATACAGATGCATATATGTGGATAAGCTAATTATAATAATTAGTGATGATGCATGTATCAACTTGATCAAGATCAAGATCAAGAAGTAATTATAGATTTATGATCATGGAATATTCAAATACTTTCTAAAAATTAAAGTAATCTTCGTAAAAAAAAAGTGCTTACTTAGCACAAAGGAATTACTTGTTAGGTGTGTTATATAAGCATGGTATGAGGGGATGTAAGCCCCTCAAAAAAGTTTTGGATACAAATACAAAGCTATGTGAAGGTGAAGGACAAACACTTGAAGACATTACAACATATAAGAGCATACTTGGGAATATGAACCATGCAACAATCACAAGGCGTGACTTGGCTTATGTTGTAGGAGTGCTATCTCATTTTTTAATACACCAATTGATTTTGACTTGGCTTATGTTGTAGGAGTGCTATCTCATTTTTTAATACACCAATTGATTTTGACTTGAATGTAGCCATGAAAGTTCTTAGATATATAAATCCTACAATAAATCAAGGGCTATATCATCCTTATGGAGATGGATTACATTCCAAAGGATTCAATGGTTTTGATTGGGCTGGTTCAATGCATGATAGAAGGATTACATCTAGCTATATCTTCATGCTAAGGTCAAGAGTCATCTCATGGATGTCCATGAAGGAACCTAAAATTGTAATATCATCTATTGAAGTTGAATATAAGGATTTGGAACTTGATACGTGTGAGATCATGTGGCTCAAAAAGCTATTCAAGGACTTGGACATGGAGGTCAAGGCGTTCACATTATTTGGAGACACCATTTCGAGTAGTCATCTAGAAAGCAACCAAAACTTCCATGCAAAATGCAAGCACATATAGAGATCTATTATTACTTCATTAGTGAAAAGGCAGTAGCAAACAAGGTAGAAATCAAGTACAAAAACACCAAAGACCAAATGTTAGATATCATGACCATGTTCATGGATGAATTAGAGAAGTTCAAGGACAACCTCAACATGAAGGAGATCTATGGAAACTAGCACACTTGAGCTTGAGGGGGAGTTTTATAACTCTAGTCCTTGAGCAAGTCAAATGTGTGAATGATGGATTAGATTAACATGCTACATTAGGTACACGTTCTAGTGAATTCAAAATCCTCTTCCATGAGTTCTAACTAACTGAATGGAATCAATTGGAATGATTAGGGAAGTCGTGATTCCTTGTGGAGGTTCATTTGGGTTCAAATATATACCAAACTTCTATGATTATATAAAGAGTCAAATGAAGAGACCCTAGGCATCTTCCACGACTTATGGGGCTATCATTTTTGTACTTTCTTTTAGTATAAGCTATTTTGCATAAGTAGATACATGTCATTAGCTATATCTCAGTGTATATTGCTTGGATTCATAGAAATTATGATTAACCTTGTTTATAGCACTTTAAATATTAATTTCATCAAATTATGAACTCCTTAGTCTTGTGTGTATAGATGTCGATAGCTCACTATTGTATTATCTACATATTCTTACTTTTTTGAGTGAGTTGAGTACACATTTGTGTGCATACCCTGTCTAGAAAATGAATAGATTCTCTTTTGTGGAAGATTGACACACTTCCCATTGTATGTGATCTATGTCTTGTTGCAAAGTTCTAAGGGTTAATTTATGTGTAAAAAATCTCAAAGGTTGAGTCCTAAGGAAGAGAGAGCATTTGAGTTTTTGGATTATTGTGGTAGTCATCTATGAGGTCCAAGGAAGGGTTCAACACACTTTTGCTACAATTTGGAGTGGATATTCAATGATGTCTAGGATTATGTAGGCAAATCAATTTTGATGATTCAATGGTATAACACTTTGGAAATTGCAACACCTTAGGCTATCATGATGTTCTAAAATTCAAAAATAGGCAATTTGTATGTGTACATACATGAACTAGGGAATTGATGCCTTACTAGCAATCATGATGTCCCCTACCATGATGAATCCGAAATATGAACCATCAAGATTCCCGTTTGTGTTTTTGTATGGAAATGTGTTTTTAAATTTGGCGGTTTGGATGTGATGTTCTACCCTTGCCCCTCCTTTCACTAAAAAAGAAGTTAAAAAAAACTTGCGATTTGTCCCTCAACTATTTTTTCAAATATTTCAAAATATTTCTCTCACATGATCTTTATCTTCCTATAATTTTGCATGTCCTTTAGCTTTAGTGTGCATAGAGAAAAAAGTCCTCAAAGTTCATGCTCTCTCTCATTCTCTCATACTCACCCTTACACAAGTCGGTTGATGCTATGGAAAGTGTATTGAAGTGATATATGAGTTTGAAACGAATTCCAATAAATAAAAAATACCCTAAAATAAGAAATTCCTACGACCTAAAACATTATTTATAATAGAAATGCCAATAATTTCAAAGATGAATACTCATCAAACAGACAACGCAATTGCAATAAAAATCATGCATACATTTAGATTTCTTGAAGATATAAGAATTCACACCTCAATCATTCAACAAACCATTATGATAGAATTTACATCTGGATAATTCTATGAAAATGGCACAAAAGAAATGTTTAGAAATCCATGCAATAAAGTAGCTTATCATAATTATCTAGTGTCTCTGACAGGAGTCAAATTTTCAAACCAAGGTAGAACTCTTTAGTGGCACATAAACAAATCCCTTGAGATAAACATGTAAAAAAAATAGAGACAAAATAATGGTAGCTTGTGGTATGAGTAGGTTTGGTATGTTTAGGTGCATATTTCTCTCAATCCTTCAATCAATTTTTCTCATCTTACATATTTAGGTGTAGAAATCAATAGGAATTACCTTCCAAAATCCTAGTAGAATCAAACAATTGATTTCACATAATTTAGAAGATTCCTACCCAATCTTTTGGATGCTTGCAATGTAATATTCATGTGGTCAAATGCTTGTAAAAGTACCCTTGTAGGCTAGAAATCCTCTTGGGACACTCATCCCTACACAAACATACACACACACACACACACACACACACACACACACAAAACAATGAGAGAAATGAAGTTTCAAAAATGATAATCAAAGAGAGCTACATAGTTTAGACTTTGCTTCACCAAATGGTGAGCTCTTCTCAAAAAGAGAACTCATTGATATATAAGCATTTAAAATTGTCCCTTTTTGGACCTGACCAAAAATTCCCAAAAAATCATTGACCTTGATAGGCTCAAGGACACCTTGGCCTTAATAAAAGTGAGGGTTTCTTCCAAAATAGAATATTTTTAGGTATATTCTAGAATCCCTGGTATTAATGGTTGATGAAGTTCTTTTGGATGTGTTGAGAGCTAAAACCCATGACCTTATTTGAATTCAAATTTCAAAAGGAAGTTCTAAAATCATGGAAAAATAATAGGTAGATTCAATCGGCAATCATTTGAAAAAGCATTTATATACACTCATTTAGTAGTGGGTAGCAGAGCTCAATATCAAACTCATTAGAGTGGGTATTGCACTTACCTCAAAGCTAGTGGACTCCTCCAACATCTCTATGTATCATATCTTACTTAGCAAAACATTTACATTAAGTTTGATCATCTATATTGTTCACTATTCACTATTAATGGAGTACATTTCTCTTAGTTTATCAACTTGTCTGAGTGAATGTAGCGTGCATATGGTCTCATTTTCTCATTTATCAATTGGAATATAAAGATAGGACTATCTGTATTATGCCTACAATGTTTTATGAGCATTTGAGTTATGTACATTGAGATATGATAAAATCTCTATAATTGTGTTTGTGCATCTTGATCCTTCTGAAAAGGTGGGATCAACCCCCTAAATCCTTACACATATTTCTCTTATCATAGTCCTTCTAAATTCATGATAGAACTTGTAATAGTTCACTCATCAATTCATTTAAATATCTATAAAAGGTCTTGGATAAATTCCAACCGGCCCATGAGCACTGAGTAAAAGTATAAGTACTTTCTTCCATAAATAGAAGGTTTTATCTACATGAGAAGTACTTAGAAGTTATCTATTTTGATGTAGACTTTTGAGATTCATGTTACAAGATACAACAGGGGTATTATTGCATATACTTGAGCCTCAGGGATGTTGAGTGTCCATATTAAAGACCAAATGGCTGCAAGGCACTTTTGTATATGTTCTGTAATAAAACATATAGTGGCTTTGTTAGCCACATACAAGAAGTTCAACCTCATTTGTAAAACATAGTGATTCCATGAACTGTGTGGTTTTTCTATGCATTCTACATGTCCCGTGTGGAGTACTATGTGCAACATTTGAAGTTTGATTTTCTATTGCAAGGGTATCATCATGAGGCTCTTGTGAAGGGGATTCCACTATGGTGCAACACCATTGAATCACTTCACTAGTAGTAGAGCTATTCAAAGAAAAAAATGATTTTTTGTTGTTATGCAAGTGAAGGAAGCACTCGCCCACCCACCTGACTTTCTCCAAAGCTTAAGATTACCACTTCATTTGTGTCAGAGCTACTCGAATCAAAATGATTTTTTTGTTGTTGTGAAAGCGAAGTGGGCACCCATCCACCCACCTTGTCCAAGTTAGCAAAGTCATAGAATAAGGCAGTGACCAATGCATATACCTTAGCATACCTTGTCGTTTGAGTCACCAAAGTAAGCATTTGTGCCATTGGCTGCATGCAAGGAAGGAATTCAATGATAAAAAAAGACTAAGTACTAGCAGTTCCCACAAGGTCACTCATTCAAATAGTGTTCCCCCCAAGGGCCACTTAACAATAGGTTTTCCTAGCACTAAGCTCTAGTTGCTTTGTGATTGTAGGAGTGAAGATAAATATTGTTAACATTATTTTAAAGCCTTAAAAGTATCTTCTTGGGCCTTGTGCATTGATTTTTTGAAAGTTTATTTGGGTATAAAACTGGGGAAAAATAAAAGCTAATTTTGCAGTCTTTTTTGGGACAATTTCGATTAGAGAGGTGGAAATATTGGTCAAAAGATCATTCTTTGAGCTAGATTCACTTGAGATCATGTTGCCTTTGTACTTTTCATTCAGCTTTATCACTAAAGTTTTAGCTTTTGACTCTTTTTACAAGTTTCTTGGATGGCGTTCAATTATGGTGGGAGTAGCCATCAAACATTTCATGGTGAGGTTTTCTTAACTCGAAGACACCCAGATGTAGGGGTCTTTTTGATGATGTGGGTGCAACACTTACCTAGCCTCACCATAGGAGATGTATGCTAGTTCTTCATAGGTGCATGATAAGCCTAGTTGGCCTCTTTTGGTTAAGTGTTTATATGCAATGGAGCTAGTGACTCACTATGCAAGTTTACATATTAGTACCCATAGTTTTATGAGTTATTTACATTGGTCATATGCTCATTTTATAGAGAAGAATTCAATA
Organism: Ceratopteris richardii; assembly: GCA_020310875.1. Classification (NCBI taxonomy): domain Eukaryota; kingdom Viridiplantae; phylum Streptophyta; class Polypodiopsida; order Polypodiales; family Pteridaceae; genus Ceratopteris; species Ceratopteris richardii. The sequence goes on along the minus strand of CM035444.1, from coordinate 25,223,995 downwards.
AACTTTTTCCAAATCTTAGATTTTTAACTATACAATGGTTGACTATAATCCTTGAGAAGCTTATTGGTGTGAGCACATACATTCTCACAAAGTCTCTTTGGCTAGTCATTATTTTCATTGATCTGATTATTTGGTGAGATCTACCAAAATTTTCCTAGAATCTAACACTTTACCTTCCTTTTTTGAGCTTTCCTAGTGTTTGGACTATTCTAACTCCATTATCATTTTAGTGAGTTCTCTATCATCATGGCATCAAAGATCTCAAGCACGTCTAGTGGATCAGGGTCTAGTGCCAGTGTTCCTAAGAGGAACTATAACTTGCATGGCAAAGACCATTTCAAGATTAAAAATTTTGATGGCACAAAGGAGGCAATGGAATCCATTAAATGGAATCTCAAAGAAGAATCTTGACATAGATGATGATGATTTGGATGCATTTGATGAAAGGGCAAGGTCTACCATTCGATTGCACTTGGTAGATAATGTTTACTTTATATTATTGGACTATTAAAGTGTAGAGGAGCTTTGGAAGAAGTTATGTAACACTTACAAAAAAGAAATGACAAATAAAGTGTAGCTGATGAGAAAGTTATATGAGCTTGGCATCAAGGACACTGATATTGTTGTTGCTCATATAAATGATTTTGATGCTATATTTTCTCAGTTATAGGCTCCAAGAAAGGAGATGGTTAATGAAATGAAAGCACTCCTATTGCTTTGCACCTTGCCATCATCATGGGATATGTTTTGCACCAGTATATGCAATAGTGCACCTCATGGTAAGCTAGTCTAAGAGGACATATGTGGAGCACTATTGAGTGAAGTGATATATAGAAAGTCTATGGTTGGCACTCAGAATGGATATGTATATAATGTTTGCAATTCTTACCAAGGAAAGAATCACGAACATGGCAAGAGCAAGAACAAGGAAAAATGGTGAACGAAATAAGAGTAGAAGTAAATCAAGAAAGGTGGATATAAAAGGAAATATGAAGAAAGATTGCATTAAAGAATGCTAAATTTAAAGGACATAATGTTGACCAGCATGTTAAACACTTACCTCCACCATCTGCTTCACTATGAAGATAGAAGAAATTCATGATATTGATAATGAAGTTGATGCATTGACAAGTTCCTCCAAAAACTGAAAACTCCAAGTGCAAATGCTCTAATGACAACTACAATGTCTGGCCTCAAGCATAATAACTTGTACATTAGACTCCCGAATGCTAACGAAACATGTGCTATCCTGTCTAACCTAAGTATGTCAACCATGTCTGTATCCAAGGCATCCAAAGCACCATCATCAACACCAACATGTCCTAACATATATGTGTCAACATTTGGCATGGGCGAATCCAAGAATGACTACATGATTGCTGACTCATCAACATCTACATCAGTCGAAGCAACTAGGGTTCTTGTGGTAAAGATATGTTGTTGTGTGTTTTGTTGTTTCAAAGATAATAACCTCTGAATTTTAACTTTTGCCCTTCATCAAAATTCTTTCTTGGCTATGAAATGATATAAAGAATGCCTCAATTGGAGGTGTGTAGCTCAAGATATACACAAAAAAAGCATCAGCTATCAATTTCACCTTCACCTGTAGCATTATTGCTCTGTATTCTGCAATTTCGGTGACCTATCACTCAAAATTTGGAATTGCATTCTTCTACAAAGTTGTAGCTTCTCTTTCAAGCTACATACAACAAGTTGAATTGCATGAATCATACTTGTAAAACTCAAGTTATGGCCCAAAAATTGACCTATTGTCCAAGTGATTGTAGATTCATCTTCTACATCAATCTTTGTTTTTTTAATTTTTGGCAATCTAGGACTCCGAGCTAGGTTTTATGCCCTTCTAAAAATTCTGTTCTTTGTCTTAGCTATCCACAAAACTTTAAAATGCATCAATCTGAGCTTTCTAGGTTGAGTTATGGCCAAAATATTGAACTACTGTTGAAAGGTGCTGACCTACACTTTGACCTCTTGTGACCTAAGCTTCCATTGAAGCTTCTTGCACACAAGCCTTCAACCTGGATTTGATATCAATGAAAGGATTTGGTGTGCAAAACAAGAGGATCAAGGAGGAGATGAAGGGAGAGAGAGGAGAGAAGAGACGTGGACATATGTGTGGGAGACTTGAAACCCACATAACGATTTCTCTTAAAGCAATGCTCTATAAAGGATGTAGATATATGAACATAGGGGTAAGGTCACATGATCCTTACATCACCAACACGATTCTCTTTCCCACACATGGTTGCTAGATCCTAGTGCTTCCTTCCATGTGACACCACATAGAGAAAAGTTTTCTAATTATGTAGCAAAGTGTCTTTATACTACAATACTTGATGACTCTTAACCAGTGTGGCATTTTCGGGATTGGAGATGTAACTATGTAGTTTAGTGATGGTTTGAAATTCACTATACATGATGTACAACATGTATCTCAATTATCATGCATTTTGATGTGAATTGATCAACTTGATGACCTTGGTTACAAAGTGGTTTCATATGCTTAATCCTTTCCTATATCAAAGGGTAACATGGTTATTGCAAAAGGAAGCAAAGATGACTCACTTTATCCTTTATTTGTATCATAGAAAGAACACTTGTTAAATCTTATTGAAATGACCTATGGCTTGTATTTGGCATGACCATTTGGGCCTTATATCTCGTAGTGGAATGGAAATCTTTTATGTTCTCGTTATTTACTTGTGTTAATCTTTTGTTGACTTTTCATTTTTTGAGCATTTTCAATATTGAAAGAAAACTAGGAATATGCATAGGATGCACATTGACTTTTCAATTCAACCTTTACATCTCATTCATATAGATGTGTGTGGGCCTATTCCCTGAAGGTCATTAGTTGATTCTCTTTACTTTTTCACTCCCATAGATGACGATACTAGAGAATTTTGGGTGTATTCTATCAAATCGAAGGATGATGTAATCCCTACTTTCAAAAAATGGCTTGCTTCATTTGAGACTAAATAAGAAACTAATCTCAATTCTTTACATTCAGATGATGGAGGTGAGTATATCTCACATGAATTTAGCCATTTCTATCAGTCTATAGGAATTCATAAAGAGTTTACTACTCTTTATACCCCCATATAGAATGGTGTAGCTGAAAGGATGTATGGAACTATTAAAGATAAAGTAGTTTCTATGTTGCATCATGCAAACCTTACACAAGGCTTTTAGGCAAGAGCAATATTGAATGTAGTTCATGTGATTAACCTTTCACCTAGTACCACCAAAGGTCTAAAAGTGGCACAAGATTTATGGACATGGAAGCCACCATATTATGATCATCTTTGCATTTTTGGGTGTGAAGAGTATGCTCAAATACTCAAGAACAAAAATTGGACCTACTGGTTAGTGATAAGAAGTAGTGAGATAATTTTCAATGAGTCTAAGATGCATAGAAATCCCATTAAGAAAGTTGACGTGAGAAGAGTGGTGCTTGCAGATACTAGTCCTCCTATTATCATGCATAAGTATGCTACACATAGGGATGTTCAGGAGAATATCTAGTCATCTTAGTATGAAAATGTTCTTGTTTAGCAACCATTGAGACATTCTGCACTCGTCTCACATCCACCTGATAGATATGTTCCATGTTTGGATTTTGTTATGTTGACATATGGTGGTCAACCTTCTTGCTACAAAGAGGCTATGCAGACAAAGGGCCATGTTAAGTGGGAGCATACCATGAAGAGTGAATTAGATTCTATTCACAAGAATGGTACTTAGGATTCGATACCTTTTCCAAAGGGCAAAAAAGCTTTACCATGTAAATTGGTATATAAGCTGAAATTCAGATAGGATAGTGCTTCTCCAAAGTATAAAGTGAAATTGGTTGCAAAGGATTTCAAGCAACAATGTGGTGTGGCTTTTGAGGAAATCTTCTCTTTAGTAAACATGATGACTACACTACACATCATTTGCTAGGTTTCATTGCAATGGAGGACTTAAATTTAGTGCAAATGGATGTGAAAACTGCTTTCTTGTATAGAGATCTTATAGATACAATCTATATGCAACAACGAGAGGGTTATGTAGTTCTTGTCAAAGAACATCTAGTTTCTAAGTTAAAGAAGAGCTTATATGGACTTAAACAATCCCCTATAAAATAGTTAAAAATAAAAAACCTAGGTCAGAATAAGTCCAAGGAAACTTTTAAAGTCATAGAAATAACTGGAAACACAAGTAAAAGCAAAGGATGAGACACGACTGATACAAGCGATTAGGGTCATTAGAGAATATTGGATGGGCCTAATCGCTTGCATCGGTTGTGTTCGATTATTCACCCTAAACTTTATAGAAACATATAATTAATGTTGAAAATAGTATTGATACACACAATAAAATGTTAATTATCAATGCTGCATGCAAGTGATAGACACGACCGATTCAAGCGATAAGACCCATTGGGTATTCTCCGATGACCCTAATCCCTTGAATCGGTCACCTCTAACACATCATAGGAAACTTTGTTTTACATACCTTGACCTCATCTTCCTCCTCAATGAGCTCTTTTGAGTCAATAGATATGGTTCCTTTGTCCTCAGCAACATCCAAAAATGAATAGCCTCACTCAAATGAGTATATACCAAGATGCTTCTGATGCTTATCAAAGTCTTCATCAACAAGTCTTGGCTCCTTTGAAATAGATCTTTCAAAGTAGCTTGAAAGAGCTTTTGATGAATCTTGGAATTCTTCATTTGACAATGCTTAATCTAGACACAAAAATTCTTCTTTTCTTTCTCCCTTCTCATTGATAAATCTCCTTGCAACTTCCTCTGACTTAGATATAATAGCAAGGCAATAGTCTTCCCTTAGGTTGAAGAGTTCACAAATGTAATAGAGTGGAATAAATTCCTTTCCAGAGATGAAATAAAATGGTAGATTTGGGAGAAGAAGGGACTTCTTAGAAACTTTCACATCTTCAATTAGCTCCCTTATAGTAGTCTCTGCTTTAAAAGTAGCCACATCAAAATTCTTGATCTGCTCTTCTTCTGCTTGGAGATTGATCTCTTCAACAATCTCCATGACACCTTTCATACATTTTGAGCTTCCCTCAAGTGTCAGCTCAAGGAATGGCTCTTTCTCTTCAACATGAACACATTGTTCCTCCTTGTCATTTGACATTTGATCAAGCCATATCAAGAAGCCAGTGATCAATGGGAGCAAAGAGCAGTTCCTTTCATGCTCTGGGCATAAATCTAGCTTTCCTGGAAAAGGGGATATCCTTTTGTGCTCTCTAGTGATTTTTGCCCTATCCAATGGATTCTTTCCAAAGATGTGTGGATGAATATAGGCTTTTCCAGAGATAGTAAGCTCCTTTCCATTGACCATATCTAGGAAGCTCTCCCACCCATCCCTCAGAAAGGCTTTTGTTTTCTCCAAAAGTACTTCAAAATCTATCTTGGGATTGAATATCCTCATTGCATTTGGAAAATAATCCACTGTTAAACCCTCCTTGAACCATGAAATCCAATAGTTTCTCAGATGGAGAAATACTTAGGATCACATTCTTTTCCTCCATCTCAGCTCTAGTTATTCTAGTGTGCCCTAGTGGAGAAGATGACCGATGCAAGCAAAATAAGATAGTCAAAGGCCGATCAAACATATATAATCGCTTATATCAGTCATATCGAGTACGAAGCACAAGTATGCAGGGTTATGAAGAGAGAAATTCTATGAAGGTTGAAATGTGAGATGGCGAAGGGGACTGGTATTTATAGTTGAGGAGGACCGGGTAACGGTCACATGACATGGACCAATAAGCGAGCACCATGTGGCAAATAGACATTGAGAATCACAATGGCTAGATGATGTGGCCCACTCAAATGATGCCACATGGCATTGTACGTTGGGGTTTGTAATGGCTAGATGACATGGAACAGTCACAAGCTGCCATGTGTCAGCAATAATCAACTCATTCCAAAGATCTATTTAAGCTCCTCTATTCACTTTTTTTCATTTTTTGGTGAACTCCTTGCTAGTGTGGACTTGTCAATGCCTTCAAGTTTTTTATGTGCTTTTCAAAACTTTCCATAGACCACATTTTGTGTGAGGTATGATGGATCACAAAAGCTTTTACATGACTGACCCAAGTGACTAAGGGCATCGAGAAGTTTCAGACCCTAATCACTTGGATCAATTTTCATGATCAATCATTTTACAACATGATCGATGCAAGCAATTAGGGACATCCGGGGATTTCCGGATGACCCTAATCGCTTGCATCGGTCGTGTTTCTTGAATGTAGAGTGCTTTGTGAAAGCTTTTTTACATTAGTTTTTTTGCTTTTTAAATTTCTTCCAAGCTTTTAAACTCTTTTTTAATACAATTTATGGCTAGGACAAAGAAGACAAGGAAGTTGTACCCTCAGGATCAAGAGCAAAATGGCCAGAATCAAGATGACAAGCGGCCTTCTCCCCACACAACTACTCAAGGCCTTAAGGCATCAGAGAATTCTTAAAGAAAAAAGGGTCCGTTACCATGTTAAGCCTTTGAGGGAGAGAAGAAGTGCTCAAAAGTCTATGGGACTCCTGATCCCCAGACTTGCTTTCATGAGAATTGTCAAACGAATTTCATCCAATCTCTTTCCATGATGAAGATCATGTCCTTCGTAAATGTGAAGTGGAAAAATCAATATTTTCTATACTTGCAAGAAGCTACAGAAGGCTTTGCAATCGACTTCATGAATGATGCTTACTTGTGTGCAGCTCATTGTCACAGGTTGACATTGATGGCAAAAGATTATGTGATTGTATCAAGGCGCAGATATAATTTTGACAAATCTATTGTGCCTAAGTCATCTTGATCAGGGAGAGAGCAATAAATGCCATTACGAAACATGGAGTCTGCCCTTATGATCCAGACTCACCTCCACCACCACCACCACATAAAAAGAAGTCTGAAGAAAAGAAGAAAGGGATAAAGAATAAGAGTAGTGGTCAGGGCTCCAAAAAGGGCCGCAAGCAGCACAGAGGTGAGGGCTCCAAAAAGGACAGAAAACAAGGGTGAAACAATATATTTTTTGAATCTAAGATTGTAATATAATGTGTAACCAAAATATGTTGGAAGATTTATTTATGTACAAATTATATGTAATTTGGCCAATCTTCATCTAGAAGATGGCCATTGTAACTATATTTATATGCCTTGAGTAATATAATCTTGAATTGATCCTCTTGAGAACTAAGAAAAAGTGACTTCATTGCATGGTTCAAACAAAATTGAATTGGTCATGTCATCAAAATGTATGTATTTTGTGTGTTTTTTTGCTTTATTTTCTTGTTGAAAAGTTAAATGTGAAGAGGATAGAGAACACGACCGATACAAGCAATACGGGCAGTCGGAGAATTTTGGATGGCCCATATCGCTTGTCATCTAATCTTTTCCATTTTGTCATACCATCCTCTGAAGGCAATATGCATAAGATGCATTGAGATGGAAAGTGGTATTGCTCATCAGTCAAAGTTTAATGCAAAATTCACCTTTTGAAGCATGTTTCAGTAGTTTGAAATACACGATCGATTCAAGCAATTAGGATGATCTGACAAGCTTGGATTGCCCTAGTCACTTGAGTTCATCATCTTCTCTAATCTTATCTACACTGTAATATGACTAAACTTCATGCTCTACATATTTTGAATATCACTTGAGTTGGAATTTGCACCAGGTTCTCCACCCTCTTTAATATTACTAGTTATGTGCACCATGGAGACTTTCTCATGCATACGTTGAGGCCAGACAAGCATGGAGAATTTCTAATGTGCACCTTGGATAGATTCAAATACTTAAATTGAAACTAGTTATCATCTAGAATTTACTCATATGCAAGTTCTTATATAATCATTGCACCATTGAAACCTCATCAAAATGTTGAAAAAAAAATGCCAATATGAATATAGTCCAATAAAAGCCATAATTGAAGTGATGTAATGAGTCACATTCTTAGTTACCATCCTGCAAAGAAAAATCAATGGAAGTATGGAAAAAGGTTCTAAAAAGGGGAGATATATTATGTAAGAATTTCTTGGTTTATATTCTTGAGTCACCTAGATTTTACTCATGCAAGTTCCTGTATAATCATTGCACAATAGAAACCTTATCAGAATCTTGAAATTAAATAAAAAATTCCAATATGAATATAGTCCATAAGAAAACATAATTGAAGGGATGTAATGATTCACGTTCTTAGTCACCATCATGCAAACAAAAATCACTGGAAGTATGAAAAAAAGCTTCTTAAAGAAGGAGATATATTATGTAAGAATGTCTTGGTTTCTATTCAATCAACATTTTTAGACTTGTTACAATCTTAAGGGTTGGAACTTGATCACCCTGGGTGGCAGACAAGTTATGCAAGATAATGTTTTCTTTGATCTAATGTTAACTATTGCATCATCAATTGAGAATCTGAATTGTGATGATACCTCATCAAGGTATTCTAGGAGCTCCCTTACATTTCTAAGTTTCCAATTTGTAGTGACAATTATTTTCTTAGATTGAAAATCTGATGAATCAGTACTTCTAACTCAAATTCTGGATAGCTCTCCTCTGAGTCCAAAGCTATCCAGAGTCGAAGCTTTCTTTTCCACCTTCTATAGTAATATTCTAAAACCAAAGATTGTCAAGATATCAGATATGAGATTGAAAGAGAATTTGGACTAACTTTACATAAAATAATGTCACATAGCTTTTGAAATTCTTTGCTACCCCATTCCTAACCTAAAACATCATCAATATTTGAAATAGAGACTCTCCTATTCAACCATATTGTTTTTTTTTTCTATAATAACATGTTTTTAAAGCATGCTACAATAACATGAATAGGAAAAAACCATTGAATCTTTATCCTTCTCGAAATTCAGCTTGCTGAAATTGCCTTTTGGATGTCAAATTTCATTTTGCATAGAAAACTTGAAACTGTTGAATGTGAGGAGCATCCCAATCTAATGAATAGATGCAAGGAGTAGGCAGATGTACAAGATTCCCATAGGAGCTCCTCCTTGATGGCACCTGATAATCTTCAAAATGGAAAAATAAGTCTATGCTATTGAAAAATTGAATAGATTTGTCTGCATACATAAGTTCTGCATATTCCTTATGAAGAACTATGAATGTTCCTGTTTAAACATTCAAGAGGTTGCCACCCCACAATATTGGAAGGAAAAATATTTGCAATACAAAACATATATGTTGTTATACAAAAACAACTGAAATGATAGAAGAGCATTGTAAAACTTCACTTACAGTACGAAGGGAATTGCAAATGATTTTCTAGAACAAGATCCTTAGCGTTGTACACATGTTGTACTCTTGCAAACCAACCGTATCTCTTCAATTTGAAATTGAGAATACGTCCCCTCCAATGGTTTCTTGTGTCATCTCTTTTTGCATGCTTGACTTTATGGACACCTCTACAGTTAGGAAGCATAGTTACCCATTCATTTACCTTGACAGAAAAAGGTTTCCACAAAGAATCCTCTCTTTTGTTGTAAACCTCAAATGAGGTTTCATGATTGGAAGGACGATGAGAAGAAGAAGCCATTTGAATTGGGAAGAAGAAGAATGCTCAAAGCAAGAAATTGACATTCAAAAACTTTGCCAGTATTTATAGATAAAAAGGCTTTGTACACGTGGAAACTTTTGATTTGATGTAAATCGTGTTGCCAAATGACCATGGAATTTTGTGAACCCAAAAATATTTCGTATCTTCAAAAATCAATTCCTTCTTGGAAATTTAAAAATATGCATTGTGTGGTCTGCAAAAATATATTTTTTTGCATCAAACCGGAAAATTCTACATTGAATACAAGAATCTTCATCACTTTCGTAGTGCTTTTAGAGCATATTGTCTTAAAAAAAGAGTTTCTTTATACGGTTAAAGGAGACATCAATGTTATATTCTTGTACATGTGGAAAGACTCTATTTGTCAATTTCCTTAATCCATCATTAGCAAACAACCCCTTTTTGGTCGTTTTTCACCCTAATGTGTGGGAAAGTATTTCTCTACCATACAAAACAGCCTCGATAGCATTGAGTTTCACACTCTCTCTGCTATCTCTATTTACATCTTTAGAAGCAATCCGCTATACCAAGGAACTAATTTTATAAATGGTTAATCGACATCCTCTGAAAGACAATCTTTTAAAGCTAAAGGGAGCACAAACTATAAAAACTTGTGCCAATAACTATGAGACTTGAGCCCTCCAAGATTGTCGTTTCATGTGAAAGCAGTCTTTAGATACCTCATGCATCGAGTAGGTGTCTAAAACTCTGAAATTATCTTCTTTACTTGTTTCTCTTCCATCCTATGAAGCATGTAAGGAGCTCTTAGCAATGATAATGTTCCATTGGGCTTAGTAATTTCCCACAAATCTTACATATGACCTCGCTCTTCTAATTCCTCCCTTTGTGCTTCCATGCGAGCGATTGGCATTTTTGAATCCCATAGTTGTTTCAAATCACTAGCTTTCATTTGGCATTGCACTTGTCGACCAATTTGTCCTTCACGTAAAACAGTCCATCTGGCAAATATCTATGATTTCCTTCATAGATAGTTTTACGTAGTGCTTTGGAATAGCATGCTTCGAGTTGTGGTCTGCATAAGGGACAAGCATGGTAACCCAAAATTGACAAACCTAAACATTCACCATAACTAGGCCAATCATGCATCATCCTTATAAGTATGCCTTGCACTCACACTTCTTGTCTTCTTATAGGTTGAGACATGTCATGTAGAGTAATCCCATCCCATAAAATGCACAACTCTTCCACAAGTGGTGCAAGGTATAAATCCATGTTTTTTACCTTATACTTACCTATCACAATAAGAGCTAATAATAAATGACCCTTCTTTGTGACCAACCATGGTGGGATGTTATAATTGACCAAACATATAGGCCATGTGCTCAATGAAAAACTGCATAAACCAAATGGATTTACTCCATCCATAGCTAGGCCTAGATGTATGTTTCCACGCTCACTAGCAAACTCTGGCCACTTACTTTCTACGTGTATCCAAGCATCAGAGTCAGCAAGCACTCACATTACACCATCTATAGACTTGCTCTTTGCATGCCATGACATTAACTCAGCTATGGATTTGCTTCTCTAAATCTATTTGCTCCACACTTTGGACATATGTGGAGATTCTCATACTCGTTCCGAAAGAGGATGCAATCATTCCGACAA